>JAXQQM020071596.1:0-82808 GCA_034641835.2 Pinus albicaulis
TCCATTGATCCAGGTGGATATTGGTGGCCACCCGCATATTCCACTTGGGCCCCCACCATTGTCTCTTTCAGTTTTTCAGTTTCGGCATAACTTACTATTTTTAGCAGTTTTTCGGGTCCTGAACTTCCGGAGCCGTTTTGAGGCCCTAAACGACGTTTTTTGGGCATCGCACCTCCAATGAATATCATTTTGTTTTGGAATGATATTCATGGAAAAATTTGTATTCCTCGGATAGAGCTTTCTAATGATGTATCATGTGCGTCAAACGGAGATAGTATGCCAAAGTTACGTCCCTGGGAAGTTGAAACACAAATTTACCCAAACAGCCCCCATAGTTTTGGCGCTTCATCTCCTAGGGTTAGGTTTTTGGGATGTTTAGGGTTCTCCATTGTTTCTCAATAATAAATAGGCCCTCGAGCCTCATTGTAACTCAGTTCAGAGGCCCGTAGCCGCCACATCTCTTCTCAGAGATAGCTACCAGTGCCCTAGCTAGTTTTATTTCCATTCTGTCTGTAAGCAAATTTCAGTTCTTTGATATTAATGAAAGGAAGTGTTATTTCCGCTGCATCTCTGTATTTATGGTTATGTGTTTATTCTGTTGCGTTCCTGCATAAATCCGGATCAGTGGTATCAGAGCGGTCTGCTTTTTCTCGATCCTTCTTCGCATGTCCCCAACGAGGTCGGGGTATAAGGAGCTAGGGCTTGATCTGGTGGAACCTTTGCAAGATCAGCCTCGCAAACCTCGACGGACGCCCATGGGGGACGAAAAGAAAGATGAGGGAGCAGGAGATCCTATCAAAATATTGATCGAGGAGGCCCTCGAAAAACAAAGGAACGCGATGATGGATAACTTTGTTCAGATCCTTCAACGGCTGCCCACCGGCGGCGCATCTGCATCCAGTAGCCACTCTGGAGTTGCGACTCCCTTTAAGGTACAAGTAAATTTTGACATTCCCATATTTGAGGGTCAAATAGACGCATATGCCGTAGATAGATGGTTGAATCTATTAGAAGGATATTTCTCTGTTCATGACTTTTCAGACCGGGAGAAGATTATTTTTGCACTCCTCAAAGCTACCCCCCATGTTAAGGACTGGTGGGAAACCTACTGTGAGAACAAGGACCAGACAGAACCCTCTCTATTCTCGGCCGTACCAACCTGGAATTCTTTCCGAGATGCCGTCAAGGAACAATACTATCCCGTGGGGAGCTATGAGGACAAGTACATACAATGGACCACGCTGCGACAACAAAGGGATCAAGATGTGCATGAGCTGACGAATCTGTTCCATACCCTGCGCACAAAGTTGGGTATCAAAGATTTAGAGAAACATTTGGTGCTAAAGTATCGCAGCTGTCTGCATAGATACATTCAGGAGGAAATGGATTTCCTCGACATCTCCTCGCTTGGTACGGCATACCGGTATGCTGCCAAGATTGAGCAGAAATTCAAACAGAAGAAGCGAGACTTTGGATCTGCGAATCAAAAGCAAGGGAAAGGTGCTTCCAAACCGAAGAACAAAGGACAGAGCCAAGGCATGGCGGCTAAAGACAACCCGTCAAAGCCACAAGAAAAGAACAACACCGCAAAGCCAAAGAAGGACACGGGAAAGTGGTGTGAGTTCCATAAGAGTTCCACTCACAACACAAGTGAGTGTCGGGCCAAGCAGTCGCTAGTGGCCGAGATGAGGGCTTCTGAGTCAGATGCATGCTCTGACTCCGAATCAGAACCTGAAAAGGGGAATGAAAAAGGGAAACAGATTATTGATGCGGAGCCCAACGCCACCGTTGCCACTACAAAGGTCCAGAAGGAGGAACCGGAAGATCCAGAGGAGGAGGAACGTCTCTTCCACTCCCAGATGTGGGTAAAGGGCTCCCCTGTACAGTTCATTATCGACAATGGGAGCCAAAAGAACCTCATTTCAGCAGACGCCGTGAAGCGGTTGGGCTTGCCGACCATAGCTCACCCACATCCATACACCATCGGGTGGCTTCACCAAGGACGAGATCTCCGCGTCAGCCAGCAGTGCCGCCTTCCCTATAGCATCAAGCCCTTCACGGATGAGGTATTATGTGACGTTGCTCCTATTGATGTTTCTGATATATTATTAGGACAACCATACTTGTGGAAGCGTCATGCTGTGTATGAGTCTCGACCTCGTGCTGTTATTGTTACTTTGGGAAATAAGTTGTACAGGATACCAGAGGTACCACCTCCCGCCACTATCTCTTTGGTTACTGCAAAACAATGCAGTAAGCTCATTTCCCAAACCAGGAAATTTGTTTTCCCATGATCCACCTCTGTGGAAAGAAGAAGATTGTGGTCACGACCTCCGCACAAGGCTCCTCTCCATGACAACAACAAAATGGATACAAGCGGAGAGTACGGTGGACATTTTCATACCTCACCGCTGTGGGTTCCTATGACTGCTAGGCCGGGTTACCCACTGATCTGACCCCCGGTGCGCCGCTACCTAATGGACCGATCTATCGGCGCTCTGTTCTGGAGAATGATGAAATCAAGAGGAAGATTCAGGAGCTGTTGCAGAAAGGTCACATCAGACCAAGTTCATCGCCCTGTGGGAGCTCGATCGTGTTGGTACAGAAGAAGGATGGGACGTGGAGACTCTGTATTGACTATCGGGCGCTGAACAAGATCACTGTCCGGAATAGGTACCCGATCCCATGGATTGATGACCTTCTGGACCAACTCAAAGGTGTAAAATATTTCAGCAAGATTGACTTGAAGTCGGGGTATCACCAAGTACCGATTGAACCCTCCGATGTGTGGAAGACTGCCTTCAAAGCCAAGGAAGGCCTTTTCGAATGGCTGGTCATGCCTTTCGGGTTGACGAATGCTCCCGTAACCTTCATGAGGATGATGGACGACATCTTGCGGCCATTCACCAACTCATTTGTAGTGGTGTACTTGGATGACATTTTGATCTTCAGCCATACTTGGGAAGAGCACCTTCAATATCTAGGATACATTATCGATGAAAAGGGGGTGCATTGTGGATCTAGCCAAGATCCAAGTCATTCCGGATTGGCCGTCTCCAACTACTATACCGCAGCTTCTCGCAGCCTTCTCGGGTCTTGCTAATTTCCACCGAGGTTCGTGTTGGGATTCTCTCATATCACTTGGCCCCGAGTCAAGTCACCAAGGGAGGAGCGAGAGAAAATTATTTTGCCTGAACCTCAATAGAAGGCATCTGCGTAATTGAAAAATCGCTCTATTCCCGCCCCCGCGTTCACTTTACCGTACTTGGTAACAAACTTGCAACAGATCGAGACAGATGCCTCTGACTATGCTATTGGGGCAGTTCTTACTCAATAGGGACATCCAGTGGCATTTCACAGTGAGACATTGTCTGACACAGTTCGCAAGTATCCCACTTATGACAAAGAAATGTACTCCATTGTGCAAGCTTGTTGACAATGGAAGCATTACATTTTGGGGAAGGAAACAATCATCCACACAGACCACAGGCCCCTACAGTTCATACAGACACAAGGGAAGTTGCAGAATGATCGCCATCAAAAGTGGTCCACATATCTGCAACAGTTTCATTTGAACATAAAGTACAAGAAGGGTAGCACCAATCATGTTGCAGACTGCCTCAGCCGACCACCGATCGTGGCGCTCACCACTGTGCTCAACTCTTGTGGGCACGAGACTTCTGATTGGCCGCTTCTCTATGAGAGTGACCCAGAATTCGGCCACACTTACAAGGCACTCTTGGGGGGTACGCAAGTTCCAAATTTTCACCTTCAAGATGCACTTTTATGTCACCTAGGACACCTTTGTGTTCCTTCAAGCGAGTGTGCCAAGATGATATGGGAATGCTATGTAATCACGAAAAATAAGAAAAGAGATGTAAACGCCTTAGAAATGAGCCACTTCGAGGGGGCAACCTCCAATACATTACATAAATGAAAAATTCGATGATACAATTTACAAAACCTCCTTTCTCTATATAGGAGTCCATGGGGCCATAATGTAATCCTAGTGGGCCACAATGTAATCCTAGCCGACCTAACAATAATAATTTAAGGGCACAATAATAACAAAATGGGGTTACAAGGGTACAATAATAACAATAAGGGGGTTACACTAACAACAATAAGGGACTATACTAGTAATATAGGGACCTAACATGCCCTCTCCTTCAAAAAAGTGTTGTCCTCAACGCTTGAGTAGCTCTGGGTGCTTCTGTATAAAATTATCATCCTCCCATGTAGAATCTTCAGTGGGTAAGTTCTTCCACTCGATGAGATACTCTGAAATTGATCGATTCCGTAGTTGTCGAGTTCTTGTTTCCATGACCGCTTCTGGTTCCAATATGATTTTTCCTTCCTCATCAAGTTCCGGCAATATTGTTTGAACTGGAAGATTTTCTCCTATAACCTTCTTTAAGCATGAAACATGGAAAACTGGATGTACTCGCGAAGAAGCAGGAAGCTCCAATTTGTATGCCATAGTACCAATCTTTTGCAACACCTCGTAAGGACCATAGTACTTTGGCGATAATTTATTATCCTTCTTAGCTTGCTTGAGGGACATTTGTTTGTATGGTTGTAGCCGTAAAATACCCAATCTCCTACATCAAAACTTCTCTCGCTGCGATGTTGATCTGCCTGTTGTTTCATTCGATTTTGTGCCAAATTCAGGTTATCCTTTAAGAGTTGGAGAACTTCTTGCTGATGCTCGATGTGATCTTCCACCGCTTGAACCTTCGAATTTTCCCTTAAAGATGATGTGATGGATGGTGGATGATATCCATAAAGTGCCATAAATGGGGTCATTTTTGCCGCAGTATGGAAGGAAGTGTTATACCACCATTCAGCGAGAGGTAACCACTTGACCCATTGTGTTTGTTTATCAGATACAAAACAACGAAGATATCCTTCCAAACATTTATTTACTATCTCAGCTTGACCATCAGATTGAGGATGATAAGAAGAGCTATGAGCTAATTGAGTACCTAAACAAGAAAATAACTCCGTCCAAAAATTTCCAGTAAAAATGGGATCTCTGTCGCTCACAATAACCCTTGGGCTTCCATGTAGCTTTTGAATTCTGTCCATAAATGTAGTAGCAACTGTACTTGCTTTAAATGGATGAGATAATGCACAAAAGTGTGCATACTTGGTAAGCCTATCAACTATCACCATGATGACACTCTTTCCTTCGGACTTAGGTAAACCTGTGATAAAATCCATTGAAATCTCCTCCCAACGTTGACTTGGAATGGATAAAGGTTGTAGAAGTCCTGGGGTCTTAATTGTTTCCACTTTATTCTGCTTGCAAACCAAACATTCCGCCACAAACTTTTGAATATCAGATTTAAGGCCATCCCAAAAAAATTCTTTCTTCACCCTCTGGTAAGTTTTTAAAAATCCTGAGTGTCCTCCTAAAGGAGAAGTGTGCAATTCCATAAGAATCTTTTGTTTTAGTTGGGAATTCTTGCAAAGATATAAGCGATCTTTGTACCATAAGGAATCATTTTTCCAACTAAATGTATCAGATGTACTAGGATCTTGCTGCAACTTTTGAATGAGTGTCCATACATCTTTGTCCCTCTTCCATTCATCTCTTGCTTCAGTTATCCAATCTGGTTGGATAATAGAAATGGCACAAAGCAATGCTTCCACCTCTTCATTCTTTCTTGAAAGTGCATCTGCAACAACATTAAGCTTTCTTTTTTTGTAGATTACTTCAAAGTCATAACCCAACATCTTTGTGAACCATTTTTGCTGCTCTTCTGAAGATAGTCTTTGTTCCAAAAAGTGTTTAAGACTATCATGATCAGTTTTTACCTTGAAGTGTCTTCCCATTAGGTAAGTTCTCCATTTCTTTAGTGCATGCAGTATTGCTAACATTTCCTTCTCATAAATAGGTTTCTGTAAATACTTTCCTTTGATCGGACGACTTTCAAAAGCAATGGGTCTTCCTTCCTGCATTAAAACTGCACCAATTCCATTTCCTGAGGCATCACATTCCACAATAAAGGTTTTTGTGAAGTCTGGTGTAGCTAAGACCGGTGCTAGGCACATTGCCTCTTTAAGAAGTTCAAAGGCCTTAGTTTCTTCAGGAGTCCATGAAAATGCATCTTTCTTCAATAATGTTGTTAGAGGTGCTGCTATTCTCCCATAATTCTTAACAAACTTGCGATAATACCCCGTTAACCCGAGAAATCCTCGCAACTTCTTTATGGTTGTGGGGACTTTCCATTCCTTAATGGCTTTAATTTTGTTAGGGTCTACCTTAACACCCTCGTGAGATACAATATGACCCAGATATTCCACCTCTTGTACTCCAAAGAAACATTTGGATGTTTTTGCATATAATTGTTTCTCCCGCAATAGTTTGAGCACCCTGTCAACATGTTGAACATGATCCTTCCAAGACCTGTTGTAGATTAGTATATCATCAAAAAATACTAGCATAAATTTTCTAAGGAAGGGTTTGAAAATGGAATTCATCAACCCTTGAAATGTAGAAGGTGCATTGGTAAGGCCAAAAGGCATGACCAAAAATTCATAATGACCCTCATGAGTTCGAAATGCTTTTTTTGGAATATCTTCAGTCTTCATTCTTATTTGATGATATCCTGAACGAAGATCCAACTTGGTAAAATAAATTGCTCCATGTAATTCATCCAATAATTCATCAATCACAGTAATGGGAAATTTATCTTTAATGGTGAGCTTATTGAGCTCCCTATAATCCGGACACATTCGCCATGATCCATCCTTCTTGTGTACCAATACTACAGGAGCAGAGAAAGAACTTTGACTAGGTTGAATTATACCCGCCTCTAACATTTCTGCAATCATACGTTCAATTTCGCTCTTTTGGGAGTAAGGATATCTATAAGGCCTGATGTTTGGAGGAACACTTCCTGGAATCAAATGAATAGCATGATCATGATCACGAATAGGTGGGAGTCCTTTGGGAGTTTCAACACCTTGGAATGATTGTCCAAGACTTGTTGGAGATCTGCAGAAATAGATGATTTTGATGTTGGAACTTCTAGTGAGCATAATTGTGCAATTACGCCTCGCTGTTCTTTCTTTAGAAGCTTTGTCATGACATTAGCGCTTATTATCCTTCCTGGCTTCCCCGCAATACCCCGTAATTCAACTTCCTTTCCTTCTGAAAAAAATTTCAAGAAAAGTTCTTGAAAATTAAAAGCTACCGTCCCCAAAGATTGTAACCATTGTACTCCTAGTACAACATCGGCACCTCCCATAGGAATGGAAAGCATTGGACTAGTCAACACATATTCCCCCATGGTTAGCTTGATATTATGGCATTTTCCAGAGAAATTTATAGTTCCTCCATGCAACCATCACTTGACATTCTGGTGCTGGGTATAGGAAACAATTTAATTCCTTGGCTACCTTACAATGAATAAAATTATGGGTGCTACCCGAATCAATCAACACTATTACCCTTTTCTTCTTGATCTGTCCTACTATCTTGAGAGTTTTAGGAGTGGTAATTCTAGCCAGTGCATTACATGATATGGTCGGATTCATTTCTTCCTCTTCTATGGCTGGTTCCTGGTGTATATCCTCTTCTTTTTCATTTTCTTCTTCTTCACAATCTATGTAAAATAATTTCTTTTCAGCACACTTATGACCTTTAGTGTATTTGCTATCACAACTGTAGCAAAGCCCTTTTGCTCTTTTTTCTTCCAATTGTTGTGGTGTCAACCTTGTAGGTTGTGGAAATATAGGTGTAGCAACACTTCCTTATTTATAGAATTGAGTGGTAGGTTTCCTTGTCGCCATAATTTTACATTCAACTTTTCTTGCCAACCTGAATGCCTTCTCCAATGAATCAGGTTCCAAAACGCGAACTTCATGTTGGATGTTATCCTTTAAAGTGCCTATGAAGAGGTCAATCCTGTGTTCCTCTGGAATATCAGTTACCCTTATATTCAATTTTTGGAAGTCCTCATTGTGTTGCCCCACTAAACCCTTTTGTTTGAGATTTATCAATTGGCTAAAGAAGGTGTTTCTCTTTGTATCCTCATAATGTGCTATCATTTCCTCCGTAAAAATTGACCAAGTGACAATTTTTTTATGGGAGAAAAGCCATTGATACCATACAAATGTATTTTGTTCTAAATGTAAAGTTGCAATGCGTACCTTTTGTGTGTTTTTCACATTATGGAGATCAAAATATTGCTCCATCTGTAGTATCCATGTTACAGGATCATTTCCATCAAACTTCCTCATATCCATTTTTGGAATATGGTGGTTCTTCCCGCCAACATTAGAGTTTATGAAATCACGATTAACATTTATTTTGTTCTCATCATGAGGTTCTTCTACTATATTTCCGCCATTAGGAATTATTTCTAGTTTTAAGCTTGTCATCAAGCCTTCCATGTATGATTTTAGATCACTCTTCATGTTTTCCATGTTGTCTTTCATGTCATCCATCTTAGCTTCCACGCCTTTCTTCAAACCGTCCATCTTCACTTCCATTCCTTTCTTCAAAACTTCCATTTCATTTTTTGTTGCTCTTTGTGAGAGTGAAAACTGTTGCATTTGCTCTTGTAATTTTGATAGATCATGTTGCAATTCTTCATCTTCATGAGTCATAGTAGAGCCTTCTGAAGGCTTAATGGGTGTTGAATTCTTTTTTTGGGGCCATTTTAGAATCCAATATTGATATCTATTCTACAAGATGCCCTTGGAATCAATTCAACTTGATTCTTCAAACAAGACTTATGCAATTCGGAAAAAAAAATACACACCTTTTACTAGCTTTGAGGAGCTCGATATTGAAATTGAATTATCTCTGTAATTGAAAATATTCGATATCTAAAATTCAGCCCTGTAGTAGCCCTCTGAAGCTTCTTTCAAATGCCACAGGTCTGACCTGATTTGGATTCTCCAAGACAAAGTTGTGTCCAATCTCCCACAATGACCTAATTCTGGACTGGTTCAGTAGAGCGAACTTGTACGACTTGCCACGTGTCACTTTTTTGTCCTTTGTCTCTGAAATTGATAGCGAAGAAACTACAGGCCGTGTACTGGTGATCACTTTTGACGGAACTCCAATCCAATCTTCAGAGAGAGAGTTATTAAACTTTTCCCATGATCACCTCTTTGAGATGAAATTCAGGAGCCTGAACAAGCACTACCTTCCACAGATCATATCTCCAAAAATATTGCGAACCAAGCTCTGAAATTTTTTGACGAATTTCCTCAGGATTTCAGCTTCGCACCATATGAATTTCAGATTCTGAACCTTCGTAGAAAAACATTTATAGCGCAAATTCCACGATGACCTGTTTAGGAGCCTGAAAAAATACCTGACTTCCACAGATCATATCTCCGAAATTATTACGAACCAAACTCTGAAATTTTTATACAAGCTTCCTCAGGATTTTTTCTTCGCACCCTAAAAATTTCAGCTTCTGAAACTTCGTAGAAAAACAGTTATAGCGAAAATGCCACGATGACCTGTTTGGAGCAGCGAAACCCTAGAATCCAAAGCTCCGATACCAAATGTTGTGTAACCAACTCCAAAAAGAGAAGAAAAGAGATATAAACGCCTTAGAAATAAGCCACTTCGAGGGGGCAACCTCCAATACATTACATAAATGAACAATTCTTGGATGATACAATTCACAAAACCTCCTTTCTATATATAGGAGTCCATGGGGCCATAATGTAATCCTAGTGAGCCACAATGTAATCCTAGCCGACCTAACAATAATAATTTAAGGGCACAATAATAACAAAATGGGGGTTACAAGGGTACAATAATAACAATAAGGGTTTTACACTAACAATAATAAGGGACTATACTAGTGATATAAAAGGACCTCACCAGGAAGCACACTATAGTTGAGTCGCTGGGCATTTCGGGGTCGAGAAAATAGTAGCAATACTACAGAAGTATTTCTATTGGCCGAACCTTCGAAAGGATGTCGAGAAGCACATCAGATCTTGCACTGCTTGTGCCATTGCCAAACCGACCATCAAGAAGCAAGGCCTATATACTCCTCTACCTACCCCTAGTCGACCTTGGGAATCCATCTCCATGGATTACATGTCGGGCCTGCCTTCTACTAAGTAGGTAAATGACTGTGTTTTCGTGGTCGTCGATAGATTCTCGAAGATGGCCATTATGGTGGCCTGCAAGAAGAATATCACAGCAGAAGCCACCGCTAAACTCTTCTTTGAACGAGTGTGGGTGCACTTTGGGAGCCCACAGTCTATCATATCAGATCGGGATAGCAGGTTCCTCAGCACATTTTGGTCCAGCCTCTGGTCAATGTTGGATACCAAGCTCACCAAGTCCACAGCTTTCCATCCCCAAACAGATGGCCAGACAGAGGTTGTCAACAGAATGCTAGTACACATTCTGCACATGTACAATTCAAAGCATCCACGCACATGGGACGAGAGCCTCCCATATGTACAACATAGTTATAATTGGGCTCTCCACAGTTCAATTAGCCATAGCCCCTTTCAGGTGGGCTTGGGATTCCAGCCACTATGTCCTATTGACGTAGCCATACCATTTGCAGCTGCTCAGGCCGATTCAGCTCATGTCCAGTCTGAAGTTGACAAAGCAAGTAGCTTCATCGAGCGCATTCAACACATCCGCCAACAGGTTCATGATATATTGGACAGAGCCAATGCCAAGTACAAGCAACTCCATGATCAACACCGGGTGCCACACAACTTCCAGGTGGGCGACAAAGTATGGCTACATTTGCAGAAGGAGCGCCTCACTGGACCCCACCGCAAGCTTCGCCCGCTCCGATATGGGCCATACACCATCACCAAGGCTGTAGGGAACAATGCCTTTGAGCTCAGTATTCCACCATTCCTTGGTCTGCACCCAGTCTTCAATGTGGATCGCCTTCGTCCTTACTTCCCACCTCTACTGGACACCTCAGACATTGCAGAACAACTCACATCAACAACGTTAAACCCAGACTGCATGAAACAAGCCACCATAGATTGTATCATGGACATGAAAATAAAGAGCACTCGCCAACATAATATCCAACTATATCGGGTTGTTGAAGCTGGCCAACTCTTGCACCAAGGCAAGTGGTTCACCAGGGACCAAGTTCAGCAGAAGTTTCCTCATCTCATGGAGGAACTCAATGCAATGGGGACCATTGCTTCCCAAGGGGGGAGGAATGATCCAGGTGGATATTGGTGGCCACCCGCCTATTCCACTTGGGCCCCACCATCGTCTCTTCGGGGCTTTTTTTAGTTTCGCACAACTTACTATTTTTAGTAGTTTTTTGGGTCCCGAACTTCCGTATCCATTTTGAGGCCCTAAAACGACGTTTTTTTTGGCATTGTGCTCTTTCTAATGATGTATCATGTGCATCGAACGGAGATAGTATGCCAAAGTTACGTCCCTGGGAAGTTGAAACACCAATTTACCCAAACGGGGCCCATAGTTTTGGCGCTTCATCTCCTAGGGTTATGTTTTTTGGATGTTTAGGGTTCTCCATTGTTTCTCAATAATAAATAGGCCCTCGCGCCTCATTGTAAAGCAGTTCAGAGGTCTGTAGCCACCACATCTCTTCTCAGAGATAGCTACCAGTACCCTAGCTAGTTTTATTTCCATTGTCTGTAAGCAAATTTCAGTTCCTTGATATTAATGAAATGAAGTGTTATTTCCGCTGCATCTCTGTATTTATGGTTATGTGTTTATTCTGTTGCGTTCCTGCATAAATCCGGATCATTAGCTCATATGCTAGCAACTTCCCTTCTCCCTTGGATCTACAAGGATGGATTGTGAAATTCCTAATGGAAATGCTGCTGCTGGGAGATGAATAATAAATGGCCTGATGCCTGATATAGATCTGAAGCACTGGAAGGCTGATCTTGAAGCTCAAGGTGATAGGATGAATCCTTCACCTGTTCCTCAACTGAAATATTGAAGGACAACCTCCTACTCTCAAACTGATCTTTAGAAATGTGCAATTTCTAAATATGGACATTCTGCAGAAAGTAGGAACACTATGGCATTAATTCCTGATGTTTAATGTAGTGGAAACACTCTTCCTTAAAGGTAACTGAAGGAAAGAGGTGGGATTCCCACTCGGGAACACCCTGTGCTAAACAACATTGCAGACTTAGCTAAATAGCATAAGAGTGCATGGAATGCCAATGACAAATCCATATCTAAATATATCACAAATCAATAATCCAAAGCCTCCTCTAATGTTTCCTTCATCTTCATTATATAGTTTGTGAACCTTCCCATGCCCTGGATCACCTCATAACTGTGCTATACATGTGAACATAGGCCTCCATGTTGACTGCGTTGTCTCTCCATGATCTCCATCATGTGTGAATGTAATGATCACCCTCTCCATCATGTGTGCATTAAATGCACTACTCCTCCATCATCTCATCATGAATTCTCTATGATCTTAAATTTTATTCCTTCAATGATCTTAGTTGACTACTTCAACCTCCATGATCTTTCTCATTAATGAGACATGATCTCCACTCCTTTCACATTAAGTAGCTGCTCCACTACTCCATTATGTATATCTAGATATAAAATATCCACATACACACATGAAAAGTGAATTTTATTTATCTTTGGGTTTTTTTGGTCCCTCCACCCTCTTATTTACTTACTTAATTAAGTTTATTAAGAACTCTAATATTCCAATTACCTTGTGGAAAAATTGGGAATATTACATTCCTCCCCAGAAAAATGTTACTTGTCCTCAAGCAACTGCAAAAGTGGATGCTACAGCAAACATCCTCTCTCCAAATGGAATCCTCATGTGGAAGGCCTCCCCATCTGTCACAATGTGTCATGTATACCCAAATCCAAAGCTACCTCTCTAGAATGTCTAGAATGGCCTCCAACTAAAAAGTTAGATACCCATCCTCATCAATGATTCTCCAAGTGGCAACCATATGATGACCAAAGATCTCCTCTACACATGAGATACATAAGATGAAGTGGTTCATTCCCAAAGTGGAAAGTCCCAACTTATGAACTATCTCTCCAACCTATGATATATAGAGTAGATTGCATCTATCAATACTCACATCATTAGCCCTGTTGGCCATGTAGGAATCAAACATAACATCAACATAGTGAAAAATAAGAAGCGGGGACATATGGATGACCATGAACAATATCAACCCATATTCTCCCAATAACAACCAGCGCAGAAAAGCCTTCTGCTACCATGCTAGATCATCATGAAAACAAACAAGAGAGCCATACTCTTTCAAAATGATCCACCGCAACAATGCTTCTTGTTTCCATGTGACATCAACATAAAACCAAGTATGAGAGCCATACTCTCTCAATAGAATCCACCACAAAAAAGCCTCTTGCTACCATACCACATCATCATTGTACCAAATTTAGTGGCCATATTCTCTCAAGAGAAGCCACCTTAATAAGGCATCTTGATGCCCCATAACATCATCATCATACCATGTACAATGGCCATAATCCCACAACAGAAGCCAACGTTGTAAGGCCTCCTGTTGACATCCTCTATCTTCATCATGCAATGTATGGAAAGAAATTAGTCCATACTCTCCCAATAGTAACCATAGCAATAAGGATTCTTGTTGCCTCCTTACATCATCATGATGCAAGTCATGGAGAAAAAATATAGTAATGGACATGTGAAGTGTCTCATCAACATAATACAAACAAGCTCCCTTATGCCACATCATGTGAGAGTTATAATTTCTCCCAAACCCAAGTACATACATGAACATGAGATACATCAAAAATATAAATACATGTAAATACATGAGACATATCCCAAACAAGAGTAAATACAAGGACATAAGATATATCATGTGATGTCCAAACTCTCTCATCAACAACCAAAGTAACCATGCCTTTTTCTTCTACATTATTCTAGCGATGTGTGAGGCATGAATCATAAAAGTATGACTCATTAGGTGGTAACCATACTCACCCAAGAGAAACCAACGTAACCATGCTTCTTGCTGCCCTGTATCATTGATCTGCAGGTGGTTAGGCAACCCCTTACTCCACATCATCAACCATTCATCTCAATGAGGATGATGGAACTCATTATGAAAAAACTTGGTACCCTCCCATTGTAAGACACCAACCTACTTAAAATGTTGAATAACTTTGCATTCCATGATATGTTGAAGTGCACCTCCAAAGAGACCTCTCCATGATATCTTCTTCTCATCAATGGCCCTACAAAACCAATAAGGTTCTTGGATCTGGCCACAGTAGAAGTTTTGAGATACTCATTGAGAAAGAGTCATCTTGTGCTGAGAAAATATTCCTCATCTCAAGATGTCTACCATCTTACTATTCTCTCCATTGCTCATGAATGAAGCTTCTCCATTTGTTTCCCCATATGATTAACTTTCTTCATCCTTGCTTCTCCTTAACGGTGTTGTAGATCTGCAAGGTGATGACAAAGGTTCCTGCAGGCACAATGCCTAACTCATAATAACCATTGTACATAGGATCATACTCATCCCATCTTTTGAAATTATACATTTCAATTCAAAGGGTTGAATGTAGTTCATCAATGAAAAACTAGGATGGGTTCTCATCTCCTCCTTGATTAGATCAAAATTCCTCTGCGCAGTGATATGGTGCTACTCCAAATCGACATGTTGTTCTAACCCATGGTCATGCCTTAACCCTAATGGAATTTCCCCATAATTTTCAATAAAATATGAGATGAAAGTGATTGTATATCGGACTGTCGAAATGTGTGGGAAACTCTTGCAAGACCACAAGAGTTCCTCCAACTAGAGAAATAGTCCCTCCAACTATTGGTAAGAGTGACAGCTCCATCTCTACAAATTTACCAACGCTGGTATTTGTCTCCTCCTCATCATGCATCTCATTAGTAATGCACAGGGCTCCAAATGTCAAGAAATCAAGACCATTTTTCAAAGATGAAAATGATCCCCCTCTTGATGTAATCACATCTGTAGCTGGTGGTGGTAGAGGCTCCTCCTCTTGAGTGATGATGAGAACATCTTCTCTTGAATCTTCATGCACTATCTCCTTGATGATGGGAGATGTCACTATGTGAGATGTCTCTAGTTTCTTTCTACCATATCTCTTCTTCAGTCTTTGCATAAAATCTGCATAAGTAGACACTTTCATGTGTGACAAGTGACTGAACCACCATTTTATTGCTTCACCATCTAGGTGCAGTGCTGCAAACTCCATAGCCTCTCTTTATGATATAGGATACTTTATAAAGAATGTATATAATTCTTCCCTCCAATCCCTCAATGTGCTTGTGGAAGATCCATCAAATGTAGGCAAGAAGAATCTATGCTTCTTTCTTCTATTGTTGCTTCTAGATATCCTCTCTTCTCTAAGTTGCAGAAACTGTTAGAGAGAGAGATTATCCTTCAATTCTCTAGGCTGTGAATTGTATTCATACAAATATTTACTTAGGGTCTCATTCCCCAAGCCTTCATCATATTCATACTAGCCCTCTTTCTCAAAGAAAGTGGATCTAGTGGAATAATGTGAAGCCCTTTGCTTCTCTGGTCTTCTTTGCTGCTGAAAAGAAGTGTTGGGACCTTCTTCATCTTGAAACCTTCTTGAGGTTTTTCTTTTTCTTTCTCTTATTTTTTCATTCATCTCCTTAGAGAGATCCTTCATAGATCTAAAGGAAGATGAGGCAAAATTTAATCCCTCCATAGCAGATCTCTACTATGTTCTTTTCATATGTTGTCAAAATGTCCACAAGTTAAGCCAAAGATCATGCTCTGATACCACTGTAATATCCAAAAATGGAATAATGCATTGATACACAAAAAAAATATTTGTAACACAGAAAATGTACTAGTAATTTTATGATCAAAACATATATAGATAGAATAGCTGAGCTATTTTATTCATAGGAGAAGATTTAGTTACAATAGTGTACAAAATATGAGTTAATATAGCTAAATAGATGGCCTAGAATGATGCTACAAAGATACTACAACAAGAACTGCATAACTGGAGAGCTGTTGGAAGAAATATTGTACTGTCCCTTCAGTTGATGACGTAAATATAGCTGCTGGCTGAAAAGGGAAATGCAGATCTATGAAAATATGGAGCTCTGATGATGCCAAGATTCTAGATCTGGGATCTATGATGGCAACCCAAGATAACAACATAGAAAGGAAATTCCAGATCTATGATATTGGAAATTTACCCTCTTGGGGTTTGATCCCTGGACTAGTGGGTTATGCAGATCTGAAGCTATATCTGAAAAATAGATGGCTGAAATATGTCACAAAATCAGATCTAAGCTTGAAGGGTTGATCCCTTTACTAGATCCTCAAGCTGGAAGCTCAAGATATAGCTCCTTAATCCTCCTCTGAAGATTGCAGCTGCTGCTAAACAACTGCTCACAAAAAATATGTTGTAAAGGAAGGAGGCTCTCTAGCCTACTACTAAGATATGAAATGTAGCTCAGAAATGATGGAAACAAGAATACAATGTGAAGGAATGATCCTCCACTAGATTACTAGCTGATATTCTAGAAACTTACCTTCTCCCTTGGATCTACAAGGATGGACTACGCATTTCCTGATCAAAATGCTACTGCTGGGAGATGAATAATAAATGGCCTGATGCCTGATATAGATATGAATCATTGGAAGGCTAATATTAAAGCTCAAGGTGATAGGATGAATCCTTCATCGGCTCCTCAACTGAAATATTGAAGCACAACCTCCTCCTCTCAAACTGATCTTCAGAAATGTGAAATTTTAGAATATGGATGTTCTGCCGAAAGTAGGAACAATATGGCACCAATTCCTGATGATGACTGTAGTGCAAACACTCTTCCTTAGAGGTCACTAAAGGAAAGAGGTGGGATT
Source organism: Pinus albicaulis (assembly GCA_034641835.2). Classification (NCBI taxonomy): domain Eukaryota; kingdom Viridiplantae; phylum Streptophyta; class Pinopsida; order Pinales; family Pinaceae; genus Pinus; species Pinus albicaulis. The sequence goes on from JAXQQM020071596.1 coordinate 16,876, forward strand.
CTTGCTCGAGAACACCCTGTGCTAAACAACACTACAGACTTAGCTAAACAACATAAGAGTGCATGGAATGTCAAATGAAAAATCCAGATCTAAACATATCAATAATCAATAATCCAAAGCCTCCTATATTGTTGCCTTCATCTTCATTATATAGTTTGTGAACCTTCCCATGCTTTGGCCCACCTCATAATTGCGCTGTACATGTGAACATAGGCCTCCATGTTGACTGCACTGTCTCTCCATGATCTCCATCATGTGTGAATGTAATGATTACCCTCTCCATCATGTGTGCATTAAATGCACTACTCCTCCATCATCTCATCATGAATGCTCTACGGTCTTACATTTTATTCCTTCCATGATCTTTGTTGACTGCTTCAACCTCCATGATCTTTCTCATTAATGAGACATGATCTCCACTCCTTTCACATTAAGTAGTTTCTCCACTACTCCATTATGTAGATCTAGATCTAAAATTTCCACATACACACATCAAAAGTGGATTTTATTTATCTTTGGGGTTTGTGGGTCCCTCCACCCTCTTATTTACTTACTTAATTAAATTTATTAAGAACTCTAATATTCCAATTATCTTGTGGAAAAATTGGGAATATTACAGTTACCCTGAACATAGATCACATTGGTCATTGAGTCGATTTAAAAGTACTTTCTCTATGTGAAGGAATGCATGTCTAATTTTGAGTGTGTTTTGTATTCATTTTGGATTGGTCTCTTTGTGTTTTGATCATTTCATTCAAATTGCTCAAAGTTAGTGTTTTTTTATCCTTTTAGTGAAACATTTCATTATTGCTTCTCATTCACATAAAAGAACAAAATTTGCATTCTTTCCCTCTATTTGAAAATGAAAATTACTCTTTTTATTTAGTAGATTTATTTCTCATTAAAAAGTGAACAACAAGAGAAAATCCTTTCCTTTTCTGCTTTGGCTGTGTTAGTAGAATTAGGAAAAGTCATTCTTGCATTTGATTTATTGCTGCTTTTTTGTGAACTTCTATCCCTCTCTTAGCTAGCTGTTCATCCAATTGAAACATATGATATTCTTTCTCATGTAGTTGTGCATTAGATATCTAAGATTACATTCTGTAAGGCCTTGAAACTAAAACATAATTTCAAGATAATCTTTAAAATGAAATCAATCAACCTAAGGAAGCATTGAAACTTAACGCTCACATTTAGATGTCCAGGCTAGTGACGTGTTCTAGCATCATTAAACCTAGTAACTGTCGTTCGCCATCTAGAATTAGACAACACTAGCACAGACTTGTGCTCCCTGTAAAATTGTGTATATAAAGGGAGACCCTCATAGGTTGCAATCCTTTATCCATAGGAAGCCAATTTTGCCGCCCTGTAACTGTGATAAACCGAACACAACATTTAGGGAGATTGCCTGCACGTACGTTAAGTCCTTGGTCATTTCTCTTTCATTTGATCACCAAGGTGTATGTTGCAGTTCACAGGATCTTGGTACACCCTCTTGCTTAGAGTTCCTAAGTAGTCATTTTGATCTTTCCATGACTTTAAAATTTGAAAATATCATCGAGCATTGTCCTTTCAAGCTCGTCCAAACTAAAAGTGACTAGAGTCACCTTTTTTCCTTTTCTCGACTCTTAAAATATGAAAAGGAAGATTTTTATTTGAGTGTCATAAAATTAATTACCCACGATCACACGCCCATTAAAGTTATTTTCTTGGCCTATTCATAGGTAATTCCTTAGTGATTTCTCTTCAAGCCTCGAATTGATCATCTCTTTTCTCTCCTTCTCTTTGAGACAAAGACACGGGTGTGGAACCACCAATTTCATCGTACACTTCATTAACTCTTAGTGAAGAACCTTCCCCCAAAGTTTCTTCGGAGACATCTCAGTCTGTGGGGAATCGAGGCTACTAGCGTGCTATTATTCTGAGTATTCAAACTCTCACCACTCGATATCCCCCTGAGAAGCTATTTAATATCAATTAGAAACCTCCAGACGCTTGGTCCTTTTTGAGGGAAGATCCCCCTCTACCCTCAGTATCGCTTGAGTCACCATTATCACATGCTTTGCTTGAGACCGCTCGTTGCCTTTTCGCCAACAACATGTCTTCATCCGATATGGATGCCACGAGTCCTATTAGTAGTGAAGAGACTTATGTTTCTACGGGAGAATATATGTTCCCTATGGATAATTTTCCTCATGTCACGACTTATCCTTCCTATCAACCTTCAACTCTCCCAGCTGGTTATCATTCTTTGGGTCATTTAATCTCTGGTGCTACATATTTGTATTAGAATCTGCTATGGTCAAGTACAACGACCTCTTTTGTAGGGTCGTTCATGTCGGGTCCATAATCTTCAACTCTCGTTCTTTTGATGATGGTTACATCTGTCCCAACCCAGCCCAATGTTTGTGTGGCTTCCTCCACACCATATACTAGTGTGATTATGTCATTTCCATCATCTTTTTCTGTTAGTGGAACGCTTCCTTATGCTTCCGCGATGTCTGTTGGGCCCGTTGTGAGTGGATCACAACCTTACGTATTGGGAGTACATCAACCTATAGTGCACCTATCTCCTCTAATCCTATTCCTAGAGGTTTGAAATATGACTAGTATATGATGGCCATTCAACAACATAATTATTTCCCCCAGGGTTCTCAGCAGGTTTAAGCTCCCATCAATCCTCCACATTACTACGATGAGCACGGAAATCACATATATTACCATGGGATTTTTCCACACAATCCATTGTATGTTCAAATGCCACAGATACCGGTTAACCCCAACCAGTTTTCGTTCCTACAGGGACAATCTTCGGTCCAACAGGGACAAACCTATGGTCCTACTCGTCAACCTTGTGTTCAACAAGGAGCACCTTATGATTCTTAGGGTAAAACCTATATACCTTAGCGACAACCTTTTGTGCAACTGAACCAGCCTTACATTTAGCATGGCCGAAATCTTATACAACAAGGCCAACCCTCTACTGGTTAGCCAGGCCAACCTGGACTTCAAGGGAAAACTCGATCATCTCAACCTTCGGGTCAACCTGGTCTTCAGGGGAAACCTGGTCCACCTCAGTATCCAGGTCAACCTACACCCTAGGGAAAACCTATTCAACCTCAGTATCCAGGTCAAATTGCACCCCAGGTATAGCCTATGCAAGCTTAGGGCCCACCTTTCATTCCTCAAGGTCAAACTTCGACGATACAAGGTCCGCCCCAAGGCACCAATTACATCCCACAACAAAATCCATATGTGGCTCAAACAGGACCTTAGTGGTTCACTCAGAATTAGTACCTTGGTCCTTAACTGATTTATGGGAAGAATTATCAAAATTATAACCCCTATGGACAAAATCCTCTGGGACAGAACATATGGGCTCAAAATTTCTCCCGGCCCAGATGGAACCCCAATACTAGTCTCTATCAAGTGCGTGTAATGCCTTTCAATCCGCAATTTTCATTCCTTACTATGCTAGAACTACTCGATGTGTCAAAGTTAATGAATGATCCCATCCTTCATAACCCATATTGGCCTCCAGTTCCCACCAAAATCCCTGGTGATTGTCCCAAGTTTGAAGGCAATTCTGGAGAAGACCCCCAGGCACATGTTATGAAATACTGTCTATGGTGCTCCTCTAACTCCTGGGTTGATTATTCAAATTTTTTACGTCTTTTCCAAAGGACTCTCACTGGTGCTGCTACAAAGTGGTACATTGAGCTCTCTCACGGAATCTTTCAAGATTTCAACTCTCTTGCCATGGCATTTATCATGCACTTTCAGTCACCAGTTCATTATGAAACTAGGATGCACCTCCTAACATCCTTGAAACAAGATCGAGATACTCATATCTCTGATCATATTCATGAATGGAGGTGGAATCTTCATCTGATCAAATTTGAGATCCCTGATCAACTACTGACTGATTGTTTCACTACCTCTTTTATTAGTATGATTGCTAAGGACATAAATATGGGGGCATGTGTTACTGAGGAACAAGCCATAGCTCATTCCTAGTACCTCGATCTCGTGTACTCTCAATCTAGCATGCTTTATGAACTCTTGCTCGATGCTCTGTGACATGGAACTTCCAAGGCACTAGCGACACCATCTGTCGACAGTATCATTGGTTCTGTGTCTTAGACTTCTCGTAAGTCTTCTCCCAATCCCATGAAGAAAAAATATAATTCTTCCACCGGAACTGCTTCTCAGCCACCTCCTAATCCTAGCAAGACCACGGAAGTGAATGCCATCCATTCCACCCCAATGGATAAAGCTTCCAAAGGTAAGAAGAAGGGTAAAGGCAAGGCCAAAGACGATACCCCGAAACAGGATTTTCCTAAACCCAATGTTGACGATGGTTCGAAACGTAAACTGAAGTACCCCTATCTGATATGTGACAATGAGAATTACCCCAAGGACTGTCCATGATAGGCCGAGGTGAGTCGACTACTCAAAGGAACTCAAGGCACTCCGACTGTTCTCAAAGAACCATTCCCATCATAGCAAACTAAGATGGTGGAGCAACTTCAGTCCTTCGCCCCTTTTGGCTCTCAGGTTTTCATGATGAATGGTTCTGCACCCATACCTACTTCTACCAAATCGAAATATTATACCCCACCGCATCAGGCAGAAGGGAAAGAGATCATACATGGTCCTCCTCACATTGAAAGGCCCAGTCCTGAGCCCGTTGTACGTCCACCCTTGAAAGGCGTGCTATGTAAGTCTTATTATAACCCAAGCACCTGTGCTGCTCAACATTATAGTATTGTTGAGGATTTGGCTCAGGCACCATCTGCTATGTTTGCATTGGAAGTGCTTCAGAGATGTCCATCACAACGAGAGGACTTTCTATCCGCTATCGGAGGGTGGACCCCGTCGATTCAATATCACCTTTGATTTGGAAAATTTTGTTCCACATCTCCCTCACCATCTTGCACTGATTATCCAAGTTGGGATTAATGGAAAGCATATCCATCAAGTGGTCATGGATGAAGGTGCATCTACTTGCATCATGTTCGTTGCATGCTGGAAAGCCATTGGTTCTCCGACACTTTATTAGTCTCCAAATGATTTATAAGCCTTTGACAGAAGGGAATCTTGACCTCTTGGTGTTATTTCCAGCTTACCTATCATGTTGGAAGGAAAAATGGTTAATGTTGAGGTTGAATTCATTGACACCAAACTCAAATATAATATTGTCCTCGGTTGCAGTTGGAATCACACCATGTTATGCATCCCATCCACTCTCTTTTGTGTTCTTCTATTTCCACATGAAGGAAAGATCATCACTATTGATTAGTTATCCTTTTTCACTTCCACCTCCTCCGAGAGCAACGTTCCATATGTAGACCGTATTCCTATTCCTTATGAAAACATAGGGCCGGGACTTTTCAAAGATCCCGCCCTTATTGGTCTTTTTTCTCTTCTTTTGCCCAACACTACTTAGGTCAACATGATCTCCACATTTTCTGATTAGTGGATCATCCCTTCGCTTGTTCAGGTTGATTCGTTTAATGACGTGATGCTTTTAAGTCCAATAGAAATTGATTATTGTGAAATTAGCTAGGCTTCAGCTCCTCCTCCCTCTGATCATACTCCTTTGAGTGTGTCTCTCGACATGTATTCTCAATCCCCTTGGCTCGGTGCTTCGGATTCTCCTAATCCCTTGAATGAGACATTCCCACTGATGACGCCATCCTGGAAACCATGTCTCTGGAGGATCCTCCCTAGGATGATAGTCATCATTGTTCCTCCTTTATGCCTGGCCTTGGGGGCATGTCTACTTGTCATGAGAAATTTTCTTCCCAAGCTCATTCCCATCCGCTTCAAATATCCATCTTGACACATGAAGTTTTTGCGAAAGGTAACATGGGGAATTTTACACAAATGATGCCTATTGACATTTCTGTTAAACCTAGGTTTGTCGAGAACATCCATATTGGGGTGAATTGTTCTCCTGATGAGATCGAGGTCTATACTAGTCTCTTCCGAGGGTTTTGAGAATTTTTTGCTTGGTCCTATGAGGAAATGCTTGACATCGATCCGGGTATAGTCATGCATGAGATCCATACTTATCTTGACACAAAGCCTGTTCCCCAACATCTTCGTCCCATGCACCCTAGAAAGGCAACCACCATAAAGTGAGAAGTTGAAAAGATTCTCAAAGCTGGCCTCGTTTATCCGATCCCCTTGACATATTAGGTCTCTAACATCGTTACTTTGGATAAAAAGTAGGGTACTATTCGAGTCTTTGTGGACTACCATGACATCAATTGCACTTGTCATAAGGACAATTATCCCACATCTTTCATCGACCAGATCATTGATGAATGTGGTGGAAGTGAGATATTTTCCCTTATGGATGGGTTCTCTAGTTACAACCAAATCAATATTCTATCGGCTGATCAACACAAGACCACCTTCATCTGTCCATGGGGCACCTTCACATACAAGAAGCTCCCTTTTGGCCTTAAGAATGCTGGTGCCACATTCCAATGAGAAATGTCATACGCCTTCCATGATATTAATCACATTGTTCAAAATTACCTGGATGACCTTCCAGCTCATTCCGCTAAGCATAAAGACCACTTAGATCACCTCTGTCAAATTTTTCTTCGCTTTAGACACTACAACATTCAGCTCAATCATCATAAATGAGTCTTCTACATTGATTCATATAGACTCCTTGGGTTTATCGTTTCTAAATATAGAATTCATCTAGACCCTCTTAAGGTCAAAGCTATTGTCAATCTCCCCTACCCTTCCTCTTTACATCAGTTGCATAGTTTGCAAGGGAAAGCTAATTTCCTGCATTGTTTTCTACGGAACTATGTTGAAGTAGCCTGAAGGATTCACACAATTTCTTAAGAAAGGCATCCCATTCCTCTGGGTTGATATTGCCCAAAAATATTTCGATGCACTGAAGACTTTGCTCGTCAATGCTCCTCTTTTGTTTCCACCAAATTATCATCATGGCTACTCACTCTATTTGGCTGCCGCATTTAGCACTATTGCCATGGTTTTGGTATAGGATGATGATGATGGTGATGATCATGTTATTTATTATTTGAGTTGAAATCTTCTTGATACAGATTCATGCTATACACATGTCGAGAAATTGACATTGGTCGTTGTTCAAGCGGTCCAACATTTTCGCCATTATATTTTACTTCACACAGTAACCATGGTTTCTGATTGCAACCCCATAAACTATATATTAACTCGAAAATTGCTGGGGGGGAAATAATCAAAGCGGAAATTTATCCTCCAAGAGTTCAATTTGGAGTTCGTTACCGTCAAATTGAAGAAATAATTGGTTTTTTTCGATTTGATCTACTCTTTAAATTTTTCCTCTACTCCCTCCAGTTCTGAGGAACGCATTCCAGACAACACTTGTTTTATGATTAGCACCCTTGATCCATGGTACGGTGATATCATCTTTTATCTCCAAACTTCCACCTTCCAGTCTGAGTTGACAAAATATGTTTGTCGATGTATCCATCATCATTCACAACCCTATCGCATAGTCAAAGATACTATATACCGCATCGGAGCTGATTTCGTTCTCCGCTAGTGTTTTACCCTTGAGGAAGCTGAAAAAGTCCTCAATGACTGCCATTCTGGTGCATGTGGTGGTCACATGTTTGGGTATGCTACTGCTCAAAAATTCCTTCCTGCTGGATATTTCTGGCCTACCATATTTAAATATTGTATTCTTGTTGTTCGTAAATGTCACAAGTGCCATATTTACCAGCACAAGATGTGTGGGCCACCCGCTCACCTCCATCCCATTATTACCATTGGTCCCTTTGTGAAGTGTGGAATCGATTTTATGATGTGTAACCCTCACTTAACCAAGGGTCATGCTTATATTATCATATCCATGAACTACTTCACTAAATGGGCTGAACCAAATCCTACACTCACAGCTGACGGTAAGATGGATGCACAATTTATTTTTAATCATGTGATTACCAGGTTTGGTGTCCCTCAAGCCATAGTCACCAACCATGGCTCTCATTTTCTCCATTATATGATGGCTGAGCTGACTACTAAGTTGGGTTTGCGTGACGACAGCTCAACGTTGTACTACCCTCAGGCCAATGGCTATGTTGAAGCTGTGAACAAGGTTCTAGTCACCATGCTTCAGTGTACGATTGGGATGCACAAGTCCAATTGGAATCTCATATTCTTTTTAGATCTCTAGGCTTACCAAACCTCAGTGAATGATGCAACTAGATTCAACCCATTCCAACTTGTTTATGGTCTGGAAGCTACCCTTCCAATTGAATGCAAAATTCCTTCTCTCAAGATAGCTATTGAATTACTCCCTAATACCTCGTTGGAGGAAGAATGCCTTCTATATTTGGAGAGGCTTATTGAAACTCGTCGCTTTGCTGCTCTAGTCATAGAAGCACAGAAAAACTGGGTCAAAGCTCACTTCGATCAGACAGTTTCCCCTCGTACCTTTGTAGAAGGAGACTTAGTCCTCTTGTATGACCAAGCTCATGATAAGCTGGGGGTAGGAAATTTCGAACCCATGTGGCATGGGCCCTACATTGTTAAGCGCATTTTGCATAATAGGGCCTATGAGCTAATTGAATATTAAGGCTATCCCTTGAATCAACCCAGAAATGGGTTGTCCCTTAAAAAATACTATGCATGAGTTTCTTGTACATTTCCTTTTGTACATAAGTGTGTTTTTCATTTTTGTACATTTTTTTTGGCTTGGTGTGCTTTATGAGCATTTTTTCCTGCTTATTATGTCTTTGGTTACTATGCAGATGTCTGTCACTCCTTATGTCGGTTTCGCTGATGGTGCCTCCCGCAGTACCTGAAACCTGTCTTCCACAGCTTGGGTGATTTATGATCCCAATGGTGAGTTGGTAGACCTTAAAGGTATTTGTCTAGGATGAACAACCAATAATGTAGCTGAATACAGTGCAACTATTAAACTCTTAACTGAAGCTATTGCTCTTGACATTCATGAATTAATTATGAACCTAGACTCTCAGCTTGTTGTTCTCCAGCTCAATGGGCATTACTCTATTAGAAAACCTCATATTTTAAGGTTGTATTTGTGTGATCATCTGTTAGAAAGGAATTTTGATTATATCACATATCAACATATTCCTAGAAGAATGAATACGTTAACTGACGCAATATCCAATATTGTATTAGATAGATATTTGCAGAATTTGTAAAAGCATTCATCATTGCAAAATAAGATTTTAGATAAGAAAATAAGCATATATATATATATATATCGATTTTTTGCATCCATGTGCATCATACTTTCAAAAAATATATGTGTTTTTGGTTACATCCTGAGACATCATGTCTCTCAAAAAATATGCAGAAATAAAACCTAGGTGTCTAATCAACATGGTGATCATGATATCATGTCACTTCACGCATGACCTGTTATTCATTAGTATTTTTCACCTGTTGACGATGACTAGTTTTTAAAGCCAAGTTTTCTAGCAGTTGATCTCCAATTTGTCAAAATTGCCAGCTGGAAAACACCCATAAACATTTTTGCCCTCCTACCTTTTAAAATAAGCCCATGATGAGATAAAAACTCATTTTCAAGCCCTATCTAGCCTTAGCCATACAAACTTGTCCATCATATCCAAATAAAATACTCCAAGTCTGTCCAAAAAGTCTCCCCTAAGTTAGGTAGTGGCACTTTAGGCGATCCCCCCTTGGCAAACTATCCTAAAGCCAAAAGAACCTCTGTCTAATATCGACCAGTCATAGATAACCTTCCTACTCTACAAATAAATCTTGATACACCCTTAAGTCGTGCCACTAACAAACCTTAATGTCTCAGTAGTGCATATGCCATAGGTCAAAATGAAATTAGGTGGATTTACAGTATTTCAATGTCTTTTCAAGAGCAGAAATGTACTAGTGTTCCAGAAGAAATTATTAAACTTGACATGAGAATACAACTTCTTCTCATGTGGTTTTGAGCCTGGGATGCAAGTATTGGATAGACAGTTATTTCAATAAGCTCCTGCAAACACAGTCCAAAGGTTAGTGATTTATACATAGAAGATATTGGTAAGGTTGCTTCTGATGTCCATAGAGGCACAAAGGTATTTTGACAGCAGGATTACATATCTCAGAGAAATTCCCATCATGGGATATATTCAATTTGTCACTTTTACTTACTTAAGCATGAATAGGCAGTGAAAGGAAAGATGACACTGTTTGAAAGCAGATGAAATGACATCATTGAGAAAACCTCCTCCATACATGAGAAGAGGGTTGATTGACTGAGAAAACCTCCTTCAAACATGAGCAGAGGGTTGTATCACGTATTGTAAAACCTCCTTCATTTTATAAGAAGAGGGTTTGGAAATGTGATAAAGACCTCCTTCATTTAATAATCAGAGGGCCAGGAATAGAGGTATGGCCTCATTTAAGGGCACACGGCTAAAAATGATGCAAACTACCTAAAAAACTTGTTTGAAACCTTGTCTCCAATAGATTCAAAACCACTAACACAGCAGTGGTGTTTCAAAGAATGACTATAGGTTTCACTGATTGAAAGGTATGGTTTTAAGGGAAGTGGGAAAGGAATTGAAGGCTTATGGATAGAAAAATGGTGTTAAAAATGGAGGTAAAGTAGTGGTATTATGATAATCAAAGAGGTTTGATTTTCCTTCTATTAGAGATCTCCTTCAAAGGTAATTTGAAGCTAAAGTGAACAAAGCTTGGACAGGTTCATCAATGTGAAGAAAGGAATATGACACCATGTTTCAAATTCAAAACAACATTCAAGGAAATGAAACATGATATTGTCACAGAAAAAAGCCTCTTATGGACATATGAACAAACCCTACCGAGGTATGTAATTTCATCAAGAGTTTCTAGAGATTTTCTCCTTGATCAACATACATGAAATCTAGCCATTGTTTCCCTTTAAAAACAGAGTTGAAATTAGTAAAAATCAATTCAAGGTTTATGAGTTGAGAGCTGGGTTAAACACAGGCCAAGGAGTGATATGTTGATGGTTCAAAGAAACTTTTCTCTTCCTGTCCATGAAGATACTTTTCAAAAATTCATCAAAATTGACAGGAAGATAGCCTAAGCCTTGTTGTTCCATAGTATTGCATTGAGGGTCTATAAAGCCCTGTCTCCTTGATGAACAGATATATTTAGAGCCATGAGTGGATTCAAATGAGGTTTTTCACCCACAGTCAAAGGGAAATATTATTCAAAGGGTGCATCTACCATCATGTATATGGTTTTGAGCAGGGTTTCCTCTAAAAAACAGATATGAACAAAGGAAACAAGTTTCCTCCCTTGATGAAAAAACACTAAGAGAGATTGCGACTTTTAAGATGGTTTCTTCACTTTGAAAAGAGTCATATCTATGAAGATCTTCAAAAGTGTCATCCACAGCACTTTTAAGAGTCCTGGTCGAATATTGGATTTTGTGATGTTTTAAAAATGATAAAATGGCAAAGCAGTGCTTCATGTTTTGTTTACAACCAAAAGCCTTTTCAAAAGGCCTCCAAAAGCCTCACAAAGAAATTTCAAAGAGTGATTGGATTTTTCGACTATAAAGGGAGTAAGAGGCCATTGGCAAAGTCTCATTGTTCATTTCAAAACACAAGTAACTTTCCCCTAAGTTGCCCACTGGAGAAACGAGGAGATTTGAGCATTTGCAGAGTTTTTTGAGGGTTAAAGCCTGCGCGGTACGCCTAGAAAAGCATGCGGCGCGTTCAGAAAAAAAATTACACGGGATTTATATGGTGGCGCGGCGCGCCTGTAGCGCCGGTCACCACTACCCGAAGGCCAACCCGACTGTTTTTCGTTGCGCGGCGTTCTTTCCAGCAAACGTGCCACACCTCCTTTCACCATCTAAGAAGCCCTGAAAGCTCCCCAAATGATCAATCAAGGCTCGTGAAGGATCTTTGAGGTATTTTTCATCACCTCATGGTAAATTTTGGTTTTTTAAAGGGGTGGTTTGCTATTTTTTTCTCCAAGAAGAAACAACTATCCTAAAACCACTTCATCATATAAAAACTATGAGATAAGTCAGTGTTAAAGAGGTAGAGTTCTTGTCAAATATGAAAAAATTTCCTATGCTTAGGAGATCTCAAATCAATTTGAACAATGTTTTAATAGTGGCTTCAAGAGCATTTTTTCATATAAAGAGCATAAGAAAGAGACAGTGATTAGAGAGTGAGGTTTTTGAACGAACTCAGAGGTTTTGTTTCGTGATTGTCACACACCTTTACAGTGTTAGGTGGATGCTTTAAAACAAACTTAAAAGACCCTTACTACCTTTGAGAATAATGATAGCCCACAGGTAAAACAAGAGCAGACTCTGTTTGAAGTTTCAAAGGTGAAAACAATGATCATGATGTGAAAGCTTTGTCAATTTAAAAAGTGTCCTCTTTGTATGGTAAAACAGTGAAACCTAGTGCAGCCTCCATTGTTCCATAAAACAGAGTATGCTATGAAGATTTTTCAAAATCAGCTGAGGTTGTTTTGTCTTACCTTGTAAATAAGCAGTGAAAAACAGAAGAGCTTTGTTTGGGGAAGGGTGATTTGTTTTTGTCTAAACACAAGGAGATCCTTGTTCTAACAAGAAAACACAGATACCTATTTTCAATACCTTGCACAAACACAGTAATAAATTGACTGTGTGCTTTTTATTTGACAAATAATTGTTGTTTGGCATAAAGAGGACAAAATAGTGATTTATAAGGAGCACCAAGTTGGTGTTGGGGGACTATTTCACAAAACATTTGAAGCAACTTGTCTTGGTCAAACAGTGAATGACAAGGAGGACAGGGTGTGTGCTTGAGAAGCCATTTCAAAGGCCATTTGAGACAGCTTGTTTTTGCAAAGAACATTCAAAACAAAAATGCCTCCCAGGTAGGATAGTAGAAGTGGCCTTCACAGGAGGTTTGAGCATGTTTCCACCGAAGAGGTAAATGCTCATCCATCAGTCCTGTTTAATTTTCATGAGGTTGGGTGTCTAGAGTTTTGTCAAAGGGTGCAGGAGGTGAAACGCTATTTCCCTTTGACACATATTTGTGCTTTGAGATTTCAAGAGAAGCACTTTCAGCCGGCAGGCTTGGATTTCAAGTTCTCTCCTAGGTCCATTTCCAAGCCACCAAAATCCCTTATGTCGGAGAGAAGTGGTTTAAACAAAGCCCTAGACTCAAAACAATACAAGCCTTTTCTGAAGCCTGAGCATAGAGATTCATGTCCATCCATTTTTCCCTTCTCATATCTATTGACTAGTTATGCCCCCCTCATGAAGATAATCATGAAATACTTCACTTGCAAGGGAATATTCTCCTGAGTCTATGCTTACCATGTCCGATTTCTCATGCATTTCACAAGAGCCAAATTGTTAAATCTCCCTTTCTTCCTCCATAAAAGTATTGAGAAAATGACCTCCACTGTTCAGAAAAAACCTCCTTCTCAGCAAACAACCTGCCTCTTCCATCACTCCCTCATCAAGGTTATTATTCTTCATCAAATTGAGAAGAAATAAATCTCTTGGGATACTTTCATTACACATCTGGATTTTTCCACTATCCCTTCATTTCATACATCTCCTTCACCTTCCACTCACCATCCTTCACCTTCTTAAAGTAAGCTCATTCCCAAGAAGCTCAAATTTCCCATTGAACAAGAAAAAGAGCATGATGAAGAAGGGCATGCCGAATATGAGCAACAAAATGAAGATGATGATGAGCCACATCATGATGAAACAGGGTAGCAAGTGGAAGAAGAGCACAGTGAGGCAGAGCAGCAAGGAGAATAAGGGCACGATGAAGAAGAGCATGATGAAGAAAATCACGATGAAGAGGAACATGATGAAGAAGGGCATGATGAAGATGAGCATCAGCATGAAGATGATGATGAGCCACATGATGATGAACAAAAAAAATATAAGGAAGGGCATCATGATGAAGATGTGCAGCATAGTGAGGAAAGGCAACCTCATGAAGAAAAACACAGTGATGAACAGGTGCAGCACAGTGAGGAAAGGCAGCCTCATGAAGAAGAAGGGCAGCATGATGAACATGTGCAACACAGTGAGGAGGAAAACATTCAAAAATAAATGCAAGAGAACAGTCAAGGAATCCATGAAGAAACTCAAGACAGTGGCAAGAATGATGAGGAAAGTAATAAGGGAAAAGAGCCAATAGAGCATGTGCTAGCTGCCTCTCCTAGGCGAGGGGCCATGCTCACTTCTCCAAAAGTGGCCAAGCCCTGGACATCAAATAAAAGGGTGCCTAAAGATATAACTCCAAATTTTACTAGGGCCGTCCGAAGCAAGGGGAAATTGCCCAAGAAGCCCATTGTCGAATTTCCCAAGAGGAGGAAGACTAAAAGAGCGACCCAAAGCAAGGGAAAGGAGAAAGAAGAAAGTAGCCATGAAAAGGAAAGGGACTTCGACATAATTCAAATCCAAAGTGATGATAGCGAAAATGAAGCCCAAATCCTAGAAACTCTCTTGATCAATAGAGAAAACCAAATTGATTCTTTGAGGACTGATCTAGAGAGGGCTAGAAACTTCAATCACTTTTTGCAAATTCAAAACAAATAGATGAGTGTCCATATGGCGGTATATGAGACACGGGCCATCAAATAAAAAAAAAGAGGCCTCTAAGGCACAAGTGAGATTGGAATAACTCATGGGTGAGTTCGATGAAAGTGAAGATGAAGATCAGCCCAGGAGGAAGAGGCCAAGAACCATGGGGCTCAAAAGAGCCCTTGAGAAACAAAAGGAAGTTCAAGAAGCTGCCCTTCTCCAATCTACCCCTCTCGCTACATTGTTCACCCAAGAGATAGAGAACAATCGAGAAGCATGGCTTGAGAGGGTAAATGATCTCTTGGAAAAGAAGTTGGAGAATGAAAATAGAGATTTGGACCTTCAACGGAGGATGACCAGGCCTTATAAGAAGCTCAATCAGTTTGCCCGACAGAAATTGAAGGCCACAGAGGAAAAACTCAAAGAGGCTCAAAGGAGCTGCCCGGCACCAAAATTGAAGAAAGACACCTCAAAGCTCCAAATTTTGGCCTCAGATTCACAGTATGTTTCTGAAAACCCTTGAGGGTCATGCTCACCAAAATTGGGCGAAATTCAACAAATTTTGGTTTTTTGTCATTTTTGGGTTTTTGGCTAAAAATCATGGGTATCACCATTTCAGTTTGGGGCATACTCAAAGGATGAAAATGGTATAATTGGATGCCATAATTTCAGGGGAATATACTCAGCAATTTTTAGATCAATTTTTAGATCATTTTCTCCCCCAAAATGGCGAAAAACACTCGCTTTTTCTACACTCTGCCCCATTTATTAGCAAGGTCTATTTTTTGGTTTTTTACACACAGGTCAGATTTTGATGGACTTCTAGTGGTCCGTTTGGAGAAAAATAAGAATTTTCAGTAAAAAAACACTCAGAGCTTTCCAACAAGCCATCACGAGCTTCGTTTCGACATTTGGAAGGCCTCCAAAAGTTGCCGGCAAGTCAAAGGACTTTCTGCTGATATATTTCTTAAGTATTTTTGTAAAAAATGAACCTTTCAAAGGTGAATTTTCCTCATGTACGTTTAGCTATTTTTGTACATGATTAGTTATGAAAAGTCAATATATTTTCCTTTTTTAGCATTTTTGAGATATTTTATTAGATATTTTGTGCCTTGGGGTTTGCAAAGCCTCAAGGACGAAATCAAATATTTTGGATAGGCCAATGAGATTGCAAGTTGAACTAGGAGGTTTTCCTCACTTTGGCCTATATATTCCAAAGGCTTTCATTGTAAATCAGGCTGAAATTGATGAATAGAAACAATATATGGTTATACAAGCTTGAAAGAAACACTTGTCTCATGCATTTGGAGAGTTTCTTGAGTGCTTTTGGATGATGAAAGAGGACTGTTGTTGGATTCCATGACTTGGTAGAATGGTATAGTCTCTCTCTCTCTCTGTTTTGTTTCTTAGTTTTCATTCATAATTCCATGTTATTGCTTGCTATAAGACAGTAGAGAATAGATTTGAGACATGCCCTTGGAGGCACCTAAAATTTCCTATTTCTTTATAGCTTCTATGTTTTCTTCATTCTTAGTCATATTAAAGAGTCCTTGATTTCTCTTTGATAACTGAAGAATATTATTTTCTTGTTTCATTTATGGTTTTATGGATGCTAAGTATGATTCACAGTATGCCCTGCTTACTCATGGCTATCCGTATCTCTACCTCTGAAACCTTTCTTTGATTGATTAGATTGTCATTTGTTGAACCAAAGAGGTCTTGTACTGATCTTGCCCTTTGCCTAAAACTATGCAATCTTGCTTCAAAGTGCCCAATAGCTTGAAATACTATGTTTAGACTTTCCTTCATAGTGATTTGAGTTGTTTTTTCGTCTTAAATGTATTTCCCCAAAGTCTGATAGCCATTTCCTAAAGTTAGAGAGTCATACATCTCTATGCATGGCTTGAATGTTTATTTCTATGCATTGATCAGTTTATAGTTACATTTCTCATGATTAATGGTTAGTCCTACCATGTTTATGTAAGCTATTAAACTATTTATGTTTGAAATCCTTTGTTCTTCACAAATTTAATGTCCATCTCACTCCATTTTACCCCAAGATTCATTTTACCTCGAATCAAATCGGCCCTTCAACAACCTTGTATCACCATTTGAAAGATTTCTTGACCTTTTCGACCCCATAGCCCAGTTGATCTGACATATTTTTACCTATCTTAGTCTTTGATCAGTTCATCCCTCACAACCTAAAAAACCAAAACCAAAAACCTACTTCATAACTAGCCTAAAATCAAGAAGACAATAAGAAAAAACATAGACATCCATTACACAAATAGAGAGAGCCCTCTTTGAGTCCAGGAAGGTTAGGTCCTTGGGCTCCAAAGACTGGTTTGATGTTACACTGTCATTTGGCTTGCCAATTATCCAAATCACGGGCCCCTAACACGACCCTCCTCAGTAATCGGTGGATGCAGTTAGACACCCCTGCAGTGTGCCTCTAATACACACGAGGAGCATCCTCGAATCTCACGTAATCTAGGATCCCGCTTGTGAGTCCCTCCAAGTTGTGCGCGATCTCTTCTTCCTCGCTTCCCTCAGCTTGAGGGGCCACCTTGAAATCACGTGGGACCATCCATGCTATGGAGGACATCCCTGCATGTCTCTCTGGGCCAACATCTGCAATGCATGGATAAATATCAGAAAATATATATATATATAAATCATAATACTAATAAAATCAAAAAATGAGTTTTTACCCAAAGCCTCATCCCAGTCATCTCCTTCCGAGAGTGGAAGGTCTGGATCACCGATGAAATTGGTACCGGTGTACAGCCAATAATCTACCATGATGAGCTATCGGCGAAGCCATTTGAAGAATTCCGGCTTCCATGATATATGTTGACCACCTCCTGATCGAGGCATCAACTTCGCCCAACTATCTATCCATGGCTCTCGTGTTGATGGTGTAGGTACTATCACCTCTTGGTGTTGGAATATCAGAAAGTATTCCAGGATGAATGATATTAAGATGGACCCATATCCGAGTTATTTTAGCTTTCCATTCTTGCACTTTGTTAACCAACGCTTCAAGCTTCTTGTTACAGCTTCCGCCCAATTGCAGATGGTTGGAGCCATGCAATCCACGGCAAGTTGAAGCTGTGTCTTTGTAGCTTCGTGAGGAGCCTGAGATCGAGAGGCTCGATAGTGTGTAGCACTACTTGTAGTGCATTAGGGGAATTTTGAGGTCTGAAATGGGCCTCCTAAGGAAATTATAAAATAATAGTGGAAATAATAAAATAATATTTGATTACATCATTAAATTTTAGAGGGAAAAATGGAAAATCTAATTTTTTCAACTCGTATTTTCAACTTATCTCCCAAATTTTTTAATCAAATTTTGAGCGGGAGTACTCTTTGGATGCAAAATTTAATTCCTCATCAAAGGAGTACGCATGTTGCACACTTTTGATGGACCCTGCTATACAAAAAATGAAAAATACATGGAAAACACGATTGCGATCTCGTTTTTTAATGTATTTCTTATTTTTCGTGTAGCAGGGTCCATCGAAAGTATGAAACATGGGTACTCCTTGGATGAGGAATTAAATTTTGCATCGAATGAGTACTCCCACTCGAAACTTGAGAAAAAAATTTGGGAGATAAGTTTAAAATATGAGTTGAAAAAGTAGTTTTATTATTTTATTATTTTTTACCCTTTACTTAAAAAATGGTGAACCGTCCCCCATGGTTGAAATCATCATATTGAATCCTATTGGTTCTTATAAAGTTTATTTTGGTTGTACAATTTACTTAGGAGGCCCATTTTAGACCTCAAAATTCCCCTAATGGCCAAGTCAGGTATTGTCTGAATATCTACTTTGCCGCTCTTTGATCATTTCTTTGATCCTGGGAAAAATTTGTCTATTAGCATGCCCATACTCTCACCAAGGGGCTGGGTACCTATCAGGATTTGTTTCACTCCCCTCCATGACAATCCAGTGATAAAATAAATGTCAGAGACTTCTATCTCCAACTCTTGGTCATGAATCATGAATCTTTCTTGATCAGTATCCCACATACTAATTAGATACTACAATAGTTCTATTTGAGCTCTTAGACACAATGTCAAGAGGAATTTCAAGAGCCAACAATTTCTCAGGGCATCCATACATGCATCATTTCCCATAGCTTGTTCATATTCTTTCCGGTGTTCTCGTTCTTTCCACTCTATGACCATTTTGGATATTAATTTCCCTGCAAAACCATAATTGAGGCTCCTATTAGCCACAAGGTTGACATATGAACTGTTTTAATCGGGCATTTTAGGAGGAATTTTGGACATTTTTGGCTGTGGAAATTGACACTTCCCCTTTGAAATCTTATGTGGTTTGGTGAGACTCCGTGCCTGAAACCCGCTCTGATTGCCATGACCAACCCATGAAACAAATTCCCCCTCATTACATAAAAACATAAATGCAAGAAATGGAAAATGGCTTAAAATGCAGGAGAAGATGAGAGCTCTTACCTCGAGAAAATAGATTCGTGGATGACCTCCTGGATTGCCTTCTATCAGCTCCACAAGTTCATAGTAAAAAATGGTGAAATTCTCACAAGAAGGTGAAAATGTGAAAAGTAAAAATAACCTTTTCTAAACCCTAATTAGGCTTTTTCGATTATTTTATTGTTTTATATCGAAAAATGGGTTTTACATTTGTTTCTTGTGCATACAAATGTCCTAAATGATGATGACGATAAAACCACGAGCTAAGTTTTATTACTTTTTCGGACTTGGTAAAAACACGAAAAAGTCACCCCCTGGAGTCATCTTTCAACTCTTTTCTAACTCTCGAAAATTGAAAATATTGCTGAGAATATTGTCGTTTTGAACTTGTTAAAGGCTGTGAAACGCCATATGCCTAGTATACGTTTACCCCTTTTTCGGGCTGGGACAGATTATTTACGAAAAAAGAATACCTTAGTTGAACATGTCTAAGAGGTTCTCTCAGATATTGTTTTTTACCTTTTTGGATCTGTGAGACTACCTACGATAAGGGACCTACTGGAGTTTTCTTTTCCAATTATTTTCAAACTCTCTAAATATGAAAATACGTCAACTTCTTCTTTTGTTAGACTCGTTAAAGCTAAATGAAATAAAAAATCTTTACCATGACATTACATAGTTCCTCCTTCTTAGGGCTCATAAAATGTACTAGGATGGATTTTTCCGAAGGAAAAACTTACATGAAAAGCATATGCTATCCCCTTCAAGCTTGTTTCCAAAAATAATTGGGGTACTCGCCATAAATGGTGGGGAAGAATGGAACCAGTTCTCAGTCGTGTCGGCAGTATGTCACTCTTGAAAATGACGCTTGTCTGCAGTTCGTGTCTGGTTGGGCACATCCCACGTTCATCATTTTGCCTCCATGGGTTTGGGTTATCTATTTTTGACCTCTCATGTGTTGTTTTCCACATCACCATGACCTCATATCCCTTGATGTAAAATATGTTGAGATTCAACAAGATGATGATCCTAGTGAAAATTAAACACCTACACTAGGTGGGGTCCGCAGGCTATTTTTAGGTGTATGTATATTTTTAGAATGGTGAGAAAATTATATTTAAAGCAGGAGTCTATTTATATATGGTTGATAAAAATCTATTTATAGATGAGGTTCTATTTTTAGATGCATGGGCGAAGTCTATTTATAGATTGCATGTCTAAAAATAGAATGCATGTCGATTATTATTATCTCTTAATAATAATCAGACAATAAATAATAATCTATTCTCTTGAAGCACTTGATTTCAGTTAACTAATGTGGAAAACCAATTGATTGAAGGAATTATGAGTTCTCAGGTTGGTTGGTGGGACATGTAAGTGGACTTCATTGTAACTGAGTGATACAAAGTTGTAACAGAGTTGGATTGTCATTATGTGAGTTGTAAAGTAGTTTAACTCAGTTAAGTGAGTTAAACTCAGTTGTGCTAATTGTAACTAAAGATACACTAGTGAGAGATTAGTGAATTAAATATTAAATTAATTCACATGGAGTGATCCCACATGCAATTGAAGATTTACTACTGTTAACTACATGCATGTCAGATCCAGTGGAGACCCAATTGAGAGATAGGTGAAAGAGACAGTTTGAATATCAGTTATGACATTAGTGGGTGCACTCATGCAACCACACACACATTGGAGATACAAATGAGGATTGCACAGTCAAGGCAAGGCAAGATCTCATTCGTGATCATTAGGGATTGCGCAGTGGAGGCAGGCTGTCAGGAGGGAGTAAATTGGTGCATGAATATGCCAATTTTTGTATGATAGTGTTAGACGATTGTATATTGTATTGAGAGCTCTTGGATTAGATTTTTGTATGAGATTGTTTCATGATCCATGATATATACATAATACATGATAGTGGGGTTTTTAGCTTTATGCTTTCTCGGTAAAAACATCTTTGTTATGTGTTATTGATATTTCTTCATGTGTTTGAAATTGGTGATTAGATTTACGCAAAGATTTAAGTAGAAGGATTATGTATTTAATATTGGCATATAATTTTTAGATCATGAGAATCCAGGAAATACATAATTGTATTAAAATTTCTACATGGTATAGGAGCAAAGAAGATTGCAATATTGAAGTAGTAGCTAAGTTTGTTTATGGAAACAATTCAAATTTGTTGCAATAATTTCTTGGTCCGACAGTTGAGTAAACATTGAAATGGATTTGAATGGTTTACGGTTAGAGTATGCAATCGAGGGCATCTCGAAATACATTGCATGGAAGGATAGGATGGGTGCAGTTCTTGAAGATAATGGCTTGAAGGAATTCATCGACAATGATGTTCCTAAGACCACTTCGATGGATGTTGCATTACTTGACGCCTTGAAAAATAAAGTCGCGAAGAAGAGAAGGATTCTGTTGGAAGGTGTGTGAGACCATATTGTCTCAAGCCTTCATGGGAAAGCCACTCCGTTTGTGTGTGGAATGCTTTGACGAATATTTTCAAAGAAACCGCGACAATAAGAATTTTGTGCTGAAGGATAAACTCAGAAAGATCAAGATGGAGAAGGGTGACAATATTCCTAAGTATCTCACAAAGTTTGTCCAATGTCGGGATGAACTCGGGAGTGTGGGAATCACGAACTTTGATGATGATTTGGTGATATTGGCTCTCTTGGGACTTCCTAAGAGTTGGCATAGTTATCAAGAATCTGCCAAAGGATGGGAAATACTTCCTGATTGGGAACGACTGTGTTGTGAAACCAGCTCCAAAAAGAGAAGAAAATAGATATCAACACCTTAGAAATAAGCCACTTCGAGGGGGAAAACTCCAATACATTACATGAATGAACAATTTTTGGATGATTCAAATTACAAAACCTCCTTTCTATATATAGGAAACCTCCTTTCTATATATAGGATTCCATGGGGCCACAATGTAATCCTAGCCAACCTAACAATAATAATTTAAGGGCACAATAATAACAATATGGGGGTTACAAGGGTACAATAATAACAATAAGGGGGTTAAACTAACAACAATAAGGGACTATACTAGTAATATAGGGACCTAACATGCCCCTCTCCTTCAAAAAAGTGTTGTCCTCAACGCTTGAGTAGCTCTAGGTGCTTCTGTATAAAATTCTCATCCTCCCATGTAGAATCTTTAGTGGGTAAGTTCTTCCACTTGATGAGATACTCTGAAATTGATCGATTTTGTAGCTATCGAGTTCTTGTTTCCATGACTGCTTCAGGTTCCAATATGATTTTTCCTTCCTCATCAAGTTCTGGCAATATTGTTTGAACTGGAAGATTTTCACCTATAACCTTCTTTAAGCATGAAACATGAAAAATTGGATGCACTCGTGAAGAAGCAGGAAGCTCCAATTTGTATGCCATAGTACCAATCTTTTGCAACACCTTGTAAGGACCATAGTACTTTGGCGATAATTTATTATCCTTCTTAGCTTGCTTGAGGGAAATTTGTTTATAAGGTTGTAGCCGTAAAAATACCCAATCTCCTACATCGAAACTTCTCTCGCTGCGATGTTGATCTGCCTGTTGTTTCATTCGATTTTGTGCCAAATTCAGGTTATCCTTTAAGAGTTGGAGAACTTCTTGCTGATGCTCGATGTGATCTTCCACTGCTTGAACCTTCGAATTTTCCCTTAAAGATGATGTGATGGATGGTGGATGATATCAATAAAGTGCCATAAATGGGGTCATTTTTGCTGCAGTATGGAAGGAAGTGTTATACCACCATTCAGCAAGAGGTAACCACTTGACCCATTGTGTTTGTTTATCAGATACAAAACAACGAAGATATCCTTCCAAACATTTATTTACTATCTCGGTTTGACCATTAGATTGAGGATGATAAGATGAGCTATGAGCTAATTGAGTACCCAAACAAGAAAATAACTCCGTCCAAAAATTTCCAGTAAAAATGGGATCTCTGTCGCTCCCAATAACCCTTGGGCTTCCATGTAGCTTTTGAATTCTGTCCATAAATGTAGTAGCAACTGTACGTGCTTTAAATGGATGAGATAATGCCCAAAGTGTGCATACTTGGTAAGTCTATCAACTACCACCATGATGACACTCTTTCCTTCGGACTTAGGTAAACCTGTGATAAAATCCATTGAAATCTCCTCCCAACGTTGACTTTGAATGGATAAAGGTTGTAGAAGTCCCGGGGTCTTAATTGTTTCCACTTTATTCTGCTGGCAAACCAAACATTCCGCCACAAACTTTTGAATATCAGATTTAAGGCCATCCCAAAAAAATTCTTTCTTCACCCTGTGGTAAGTTTTTAAAAATCCTGAGTGTCCTCCTAAAGGAGAAGTGTGCAATTCAAAAAGAATCTTTTGTTTTAGTTGGGAATTCTTACAAAGATATAAGCGATCTTTGTACCATAAGGAATCATTTTTCCAACTAAATGTATCATATGTACTAGGATCTTGCTGCAACTTTTGAATGAGTGTCCACACGTCTTCGTCCTTCTTCCATTCATCTCTTGCTTTGGTTATCCAATCTGGTTGGATAATAGAAATGGCACAAAGCAATGCTTCCACCTCTTCATTCTTTCTTGAGAGTGCATCTGCAACAACATTAAGCTTTCCTTTTTTGTAGATTATTTTAAATTCATAACCCAACATCTTTGTGACGCATTTTTGCTGCTCTTCTGAAGATAGTCTTTGTTCCAAAAAGTGTTTAAGACTATCATGATCAGTTTTTACCTTGAAGTGTCTTCCCATTAGGTAGGTTCTCCATTTCTTTAGTGCATGCAGTATTGCTAACATTTCCTTCTCATAAATAGGTTTCTGTAAATATTTTCCTTTGATTGGATGACTTTCAAAAGCAATGGGTCTTCCTTCCTGCATTAAAACTGCACCAATTCCATTTCCTGAGGCATCACATTCCACAATAAAGGTTTTTGTGAAGTC
Organism: Pinus albicaulis; assembly: GCA_034641835.2. Taxonomy (NCBI): domain Eukaryota; kingdom Viridiplantae; phylum Streptophyta; class Pinopsida; order Pinales; family Pinaceae; genus Pinus; species Pinus albicaulis. The sequence goes on from JAXQQM020071596.1 coordinate 40,868, forward strand.
TGGTGTAGCTAAGACCGGTGCTAAGCACATTGCCTCTTTAAGACGTTCAAAGGCCTTAGTTGCTTCAGGAGTCCATGAAAATGCATCTTTCTTCAATAATGTTGTTAGAGGTGCTGCTATTCTCCCATAATTCTTAACAAACTTGCGATAATACCCTGTTAACACGAGAAATTTGCGCAACTGCTTTATGGTCGTGGGGACTTTCCATTCCTTAATGGCTTTAATTTTGTTAGGGTCTACCTTAACACCCTCGTGAGATACAATATGACCCGGATATTCCACCTCTTGTACTCCAAAGAAACATTTGGATGTTTTTGCATATAATTGTTTCTCCTGCAATAGTTTGAGCACCCTGTCAACATGTTCAACATGATCCTTCCAAGACTGCTGTAGATTAGTATATCATCAAAAAATACTAGCACAAATTTTCTAAGGAAGGGTTTGAAAATGGAATTCATCAACCCTTGAAATGTAGAAGGTGCATTGGTAAGGCCAAAAGGCATGACCAAAAATTCATAATGACCCTCATGAGTTCAAAATGCTGTTTTTGGAATATCTTGAGTCTTCATTCTAATTTGATGATATCCTGAACGAAGATCCAACTTGGTAAAATAAATTGCTCCATGCAATTCATCCAATAATTCATCAATCACAGGAATGGGAAATTTATCTTTAATTGTGAGCTTATTGAGCTCCCTATAATCTGGACACATTCGCCATGATCCATCCTTCTTGTGTACCAATACTACAGGAGCAGAGAAAGAACTTTGACTAGGTTGAATTATACCCGCCTCTAACATTTCTGCAATCATACGTTCAATTTCGCTCTTTTGGAAGTAAGGATATCTATAAGGGCTGATGTTTGGAGGAACACTTCCTGGAATCAAATGAATAGCATGATCATGATCACGAATAGGTGGGAGTCCTTTGGGAGTTTCAAACACCTTGGAATGATTGTCGAAGACTTGTTGGAGATCTGCAGAAATAGATGATTTTGATGTTGGAACTTCTAGTGAGCATAATTGTGCAATTACGCCTCGTTGTTCTTTCTTTAGAAGCTTTGTCATGAAATTAGAGCTTATTATCCTTCCTGGCTTCCCTGCAATACCTCGTAATTCAACTTCCTTTCCTTATGAAAAAAATTTCAAGAAAAGTTCTTGAAAATTAAAAGCTACCGTCCCCAAAGATTGTAACCATTGTACTCCTAGTACAACATCAGCACCTCCCATAGGAATGGAAAGCATTGGACTAGTCAATACATATTCCCCCATGGTTGGCTTGATATTATGGCATTTTCCAGAGAAATTTATAGTTCCTCCATTTGCAACCATCACTTGACATTCTGGTGCTGGGTATAGGAAACAATTTAATTCCTTGGCTACCTTACAATGAATTAAATTATGGGTGCTACCTGAATCAATCAACACTATTACCTTTTTCTTATTGATTTGTCCTTCTATCTTGAGAGTTTGAGGAGTGGTAACTCCTGCTAGTGCATTACACGATATGGTCGGATTCATTTCTTCCTCTTCTAGGGCTGGTTCCAGGTGTATATCCTCTTCTTGTTCATTTTCTTCTTCCTCTTCACAATCTATGTAAAATAATTTCTTCTCAGCACCCTTATGACCTTTAGTGTATTTGCTATCACAACTGTAGCAAAGCCCTTTTGCTCTTTTTTCTTCCAATTGTTGTGGTGTCAACCTTGTAGGTTGTGGAAATCTAGGCGTAGCAACACTTCCTTCTTTATAGAATTGAGTGGTAGGCTTCCTTCTCACCATAATTTTACATTCAACTTTTCTTGCCAACCTGAATGCCTTCTCCAATGAATCAGGTTCCAAAACGCGAACTTCATGTTGGATGCTATCCTTTAAAGTGCCTAGGAAGAGATCAATCCTGTGTTCCTCTGTAAGATCAGTTACCCTTATATTCAATTTTTGGAAGTCCTCAATGTGCTGCCCCACTAAACCCTTTTGTTTGAGATTTATCAATTGGGTAAAGAAGGTGTTGCTCTTTGTATCCTCATAATGTGCTATCATTTCCTCAGTAAAAATTGACCAAGTGACAATTTTTTTACGGGAGCAAAGCCATCGATACCATACAAATGTATTTTGTTCTAAATGTAAAGTTACAATGCGTACCTTTTGTGTGTTTTGCACATTATGGAGATCAAAATATTGCTCCATCTATAGTATCCATGTTACAGGATCCTTTCCATCAAACTTCCTCATATCCATTTTTGGAATATGGTGGTTCTTCTCGCCAACATTATATTTTATGAAATCACGATTAACATTTATTTTGTTCTCATCATGAGTTTCCTCTACTATCTTTTCACCATTAGGAAACATTTCTTGTATCAACTTTGTCAAACCTTCCATGTTTTCTTTTAGATCATTCTTCATGTTTTCCATTTTAGCTTCCATGTCATCCATCTTAGATTCCATGCCAGCTTCCATGCCATCTATCTTAGATTCCATGCCATTCTTAAAACCATCCATCTTATATTCCACGCCTTTCTTCAAACCATCCATCTTAGTTTCCATGCCTTTCTTCAAAACTTCCATGTCATTTTTTGTTGCTCTTTGTGAGAGCGAAATTTGTTGCACTTGCTCTTGTAATTTTGATATGTCATGTTGCCATTATTCATCTTCATGAGTCATAGTAGAGCTTTCTAAAGGCTTAATGGGTGTTGAATTCTTTTTAGGGGCCATTTTAGAATCCAATACTGATATCTATTCTACAATATGCCCTTGGGATCAATTCAACTTGATTCTTCAAACAAGACTTATGCAATTCGAAAAAAAATACACACCTTTTACTTGATTTTGAGGAGCTCAATATTGAAATTGAATTATATCTATAATTGTGGATCCTTAATATTTGAAATTCAGCACTATTGTAGCCCTCTGAAGCTTCTTTCAAATTCCACAGGTATAATCTAATTTCGATTCTTCAAGGAAAATTTATGTCCAATATCCCACAATGACCCAATTTTGGACTGGTTTAGTAGAGCGAACTTGTACAACTTTCCACGTGTCACTGTTTCCTCCTTTGGCTCTGAAATTGATAGAAAAAACACTATATTCCATGCGCTTGCAGCCAATTTTTACAGCATTCCAATATGATGCTCAGAGAGAGAGAGAGCTATGAAGATTTTCCCACGATCACCTCTTTGAGATGAAATTCAGAAGCCTAAAAAAGCCCTAACTTCCACAGATCATATCTCCGAAATATTAGAACGATATACGCGAAATTTGTGAGGATGTTCTTCGAGTTGCGGCTTCATACTCATCAACTACGAACCTTCGTATAAAGCGTATTATGAAAATAACACGATGACCTATTTAGGTTAAATTCGGGAGCCTCTCACAGAAAATATTATGAACCAAGCTCTGAAATGTTGTGACGATGTTCCTCAGGATTTTTGATTCTCACTCTAAAAATTTCATATTTTGAACCTTCGTAGAACAAAAGTTATAGCGAAAATTCCACGATAACCTGTTTGGAGTAGTGAAACCCTAAAATATCAAATCTTTGATACCAAATTTTGTGAAAATAGCTCCAAAAATAGAAGAAAATAGATATCAACGCCTTAGAAATAAGCCACTTCGAGGGGGAAACCTCCAATACATTACATAAATGAACAATTCTTGGATGATAAAAATTACAAAACCTCCTTTCTATATAGGAGTCCATGGGGCCACAATGTAATCCTAATGACCTATAGTAATAATTTAAGAGACAATAATAACAATATGAGGGTTACAAGGGGTACAATAATAACAATAAAGGGGTTACACTAACAACAATAAGGGACTATACTGGTAATAGGACCCTAATAGACTATGGTGAGACTAGTGCATAGGGGAGTTTAGAGCGGAGACACCGAGAATGGCTCTTCATTAAACCATGATGATGAAAAGGATTTTTCTTTGGCTTCTAAAGAGAGGAAAGGGAAGGGGAAGAAATCCCATTCAAAATCCAAGGCTAAAGGCAAGAATCTGGATTTTTCCAAGGTGAAGTGTTTTAACTGTCACGAACATGAGCATCTCACCACTAACTGCCCACAGAAAAAGAAGAACAAGAAGGCTACTAGAGATGTAGTTGGTGAGGTCCTTGCCTTGAAATTTGAACTTGATTTCTCCTTGATCACATGCTTGGTTTCAAGCGTAATGGGATCGGTGTGGTATCTTGATAGTGTTTCTTCCTTCCACATGACGAGAGATAAGGAGTTTTTCAGCGACTTCGAGGAGAAAGATCTCCAAATGCATATAGATATGGGCGACGATGGACGATACAGTGTGACCGGCATTGGGACCATTACCTTTGAGAGGCAGTCAGGTAAACCATTTATGTTGAAAGATGTTATGCATGTTCCAGGTCTAAAAGAAGAACTTGGTGTCAGTCGCAATGTTGGAGGATAGAGGTTATGACATTGTTTTCAACGATGGAAAAGCTTTCCTGCGACATAAAACAATGGGTCAAGCCAGGTTCCCAGACCTTAGTTAAAATGAGAGGGGGGGGGGGGTGTGAATCAATTTAACACATTCATGGACTTTTAAAACTTTTTCATAAAACTTATTTACACCTTCATTTCATATTCAACTTAATATGTGAGTAGTCTTAGAATGTGAGCAGCAAGTATTAATATAATGTAACAACAGACTTAATATGACAACAACAAGTATTAAGAAGATTAGATAAACCATATCAACACATAAACATCATGCATAGAGACACCAGATATACGTGGAAACCCATAAAGGGAGAAAACCACATCTTATTATTGTTGTGATGTAAAGGCAAGCTCCAACTCCCTCTCACCACTGGTTTTCTGTAAGCACCAACCTACAGGAGGCTCCAACCTCAAATTCTGCAAGCTACAACTTGCAAGGAAGCTTCAACTCCCTCTTTTTCATAAAGAAACATTTGTTGATTTACCTTGGATATCAGCTCTGTTCTATACCTTTGATTTCTTTCACTGTACTCCAATATTCATATCTGCTTGATTATTTCTTTTTCTTCAATTCTGCATTCTTTTCTCTTTTATCAATTTACTCGGAGAAATGTACCATTTCAACTTTACAGTGGGATTTTATCTTTCTCCGGAGACTTGCCAATTACATCACAAACAATATAAACAGTTAAAAATTTCATTCAATTACAGTGTATATTTCGAATAGCACTCCTCTCTTCCTCTTTTCCTTCCTCATTCATCCAACCTCACTCTCTTTTTCATTTTCTCTTTTATTCGGTTCCCTATTCATTGCAGTTATATAACAACTGTATGTACAACTTCCTTTTAATCAAACATAAAATAACTTTCGGCGTTTTTATAAAACCTTTTTAACAACAGACTGTATTTCATTTTATATGCAATAAGAATTCGGGTCAACCTTCAACCTTTATAATAAAATGTATTATATAGTGACCACTGCGTAGAATGTGATAGCCCGCTTTATAATAAATTGAATAAAGGAAACTCCTTCGCACATAAGTATCTGCGTTAATCCACCATATTAAACCTTCATATCAATCCCGATGCATATTATAATACATACATATTCCGTGGAGCCCACTTGTTAATGCATTTCTTCAATCGAAGGTTAATAACATATCGCACAGCCAACACTAATCTGACGGATATCGCTCAGCGAAGATGCACGGACGATAACGCGCGATGGCGCACAATGAGAGTGGTTTTACGGATTCGTTCAGGGACGCGTGTCGCTCGTTCTATGGAATCGCTTCGATTTCATAAATACCGCTTGCCTGACGAAAGCGGTGCGATGAAAACCGGAAATCCCCTTCACTGTTCATTAGTTAGAGTTATGTCTTCCAAATTCCGCCTTCCGGTTACCATCTTCCGAGTTCCATCTTCCCTGATCCGGTTCCGTCTAGTACGAGGTTCCGCTCCCTTTTGGCTCAGGGTTCCGTTCAACGCTTCAACATTTTATTGTAATTAACTCCGCCTATGACTGTGCACTGAACCACTCTAATTCATTACTCTACTCTTGAATTACTTCTAGTCGACACCATTCATGAAATTTTATGCAGCATTAATATAAACAGAGGTTCACATATAAACAAAGGTTCTTATTGCAGAGTGATTCTCTTCGGCCTCCCGTGGAATTTCGATACAGAAAACACTTCAATTAACTTCTCCACAGCATATACAAGCCTTAATCGCATTTAATTCGAAACATAAAATCGACCTTAATTGACATTGATTCTTCCTTTAATTGCAGGGTTTCATCTCAGAGCCTATTTCAGAGGTTACCATATATCTATTGAATTCAGGCATATTCAGACAGGACTAGTTCCGACAATGCACATCTGGTTCAGGAATTAATTCTTATATATATATATATGGAATCACTTACATTCATCTATGGCCTAGTCTTCAGTAGATGGCCTTTCTAACAATTTTGTCCAAAGCTTTTCAGAACACCACCCTCTGCAGCTCTTCCCTATGGCTCCAGAGTACAATTAACCAGAAAACTTCTCACATTTCCAACACTTCCCTTCAATACTCCATAACTCAGAAACTAACCTCTGTATTAAACAGTGGCCTTTCTATCCTTATTACTCTGTCTCTCTAGATCTACTGTCAAATGGCCTTCTTCTACTGTCCTCACTACTTTGCACCTTGAATAGCTCTCTGCTTCAGTTAACTGCTGCATGTCTCTGCCACCTCTCTGCCACTTTGCTTCTCTCTTTTCTATCTCCTTTTCCTTTCTTTTTCTATCTCTACGCACTCTTGAATGATGTTTAGGTGCTTCTCCTTTGTCATCTCCTTTGCCATCAATGACAACATTTCCAACGAGAGGATAGGGATTAGAGTTAAGAATATCTACAAGCTGGAGGTAGATGGTTGCGCTATAATGGTGGGAAAAGAAGAATAAGCGTTGAGCTATGATGAGGGCGAATTATGGCACAGGAGATTAGGCCATCTTCACCATGGCGCCCTGAAAAATTTTGTAGTAGATTTCTACTAGAATTCCCAAGGGGACACTTGTGGAGTTAGATCAATGCAAGGGATGTACTATGGGAAAGTTTTTAAGGTACACCTTTCATGAAAAGGAGAACCATGCTTCTATGGTCCTGGAGAGAGTTCACACAGACGTGTGTGGACCATTCTCGGTTGCTTCAACAACAAAACATAGGTATTCATGAATTTTCTCATAAATTTTGGATCTTATTCATGCAAAATAAGGATAAAAAATTCTCAAAGTTCTATGAGTTTAAGGCATTGGTTGAGAAAGATTTGGGGAAGAAAGTGAAGGCTCTGCGGAGTGATAATGGTGGAGAATACATCTCGAACGAATTCAAAGAATTTTGTAGCAAAGAAGGAATTCGAAGAGAACTCATAGTGCCTCAAAACCCACAACAAAATGGGGTTACGAAGAGGAAGAACAGAACAATCATGGGTGATGCACGAGCTATGCTGCATGATAAGGGCCTACCAATGCATTTGTGGGCAGAAGCATGCAACACTGTGGTTTATGTGCAAAACTGTTGTCCTCGTAGAGTACTTGGCATGAGTACACCTGTAGAATATTTTTTTGGTAAGAGACCATATGTTTTTCACTTTAATATTTTTGGCTTATCTATTTATGTGCATGTGACCAAGAACGCTAGGAAGAAGTTGGAGCCGACTGCTGAAGTTGGGATGTTTGTGGGGTACAAAAAAAAACCCCATAATTATCGTGTGTATTTTCCAAACAGTTGAATGACTGTGGCGCGACGGGATATAAAATTCAATGAGGAGAAATCCATGAAGTTGTCGCTTGAGAGGGAGCTAGAATTACATGTAGAGGAGGAAATTTTGGCTCCCAAAGATGAGTCTCTAGATGTGGATCAGCCACGAGAGGTGGTTCATGGAGTGGAGGATTCCACTAGCCCAGAGCTAAACATCAAAACTGGCAGAAGGCATACCACAGAAGCTGAGAGGTTGAAGCTTGATGCGACATAGAATGTAGGAGTCCCTACTTCACAGCGTAGATAGGGACAGTCTCCTGACCGATTCACTAGATACATGGCTCTCATGAGAAAATGTATTGTGATTGAGCCATCTTCCTGTTAGGAAGCAGTGTAGGAGCTCACATGGGTAGATGCAATGGTGGAAGAGTATGAATCCATTGTCAGAAATAGTGCTTGGGAAATTGTACCAAGGCGGGTTGATAAATCAGTGATAGGTTCAACATGGATCTACAAGGTAAAGCAAGCTACTGATGGGAGTGTTGAGAAATGCAAGGCCATATTTGTGGCTTAGGGCTTCTCACAGATTGAGGGGATTGATTATGAATAAAACTTTGCACCTGTCGCATGGTATTCTTCCATAAGGACCATCCTTTCTCTTTTAGCGTAGATGGGTTGGCACATTCATTCGATGGATGTGAATACAGTGTTCCTTAATGGGATCATTGAGGAAGAAGTGTACATTAAGCAACTTGAAGGATTTGAGATCTTAAATAGTGAGTCACATGTGTGCAGACTCAAAAGAGCGTTGTATGGGTTGAAGAAAGCACCCTGTGCTTAGTACACTCAAATCAACAACTATTTTATTGGACTTGGCTTCACCAAGAGTGAGGTGGATGCAAACCTATACCAGATTGTGGTGGAGGGTAAGATTTTAATCATTTTTCTTTATGTTGATGATTTAATACTGACTGGTGATGAGCAGTTGATACACTCATGTAAGGAGGGCCTTGTAAAGGAGTTCGAGATGAAGGATATGGGCCTCCCTCACAATTTCCTTGGATTGGAAATATGGCACTGAGAAGGTGAACATTTTATGTCTCAAGGTAAGTATGCAAGGGAGATACTCGGTAAGTTTCACATGGAGGGCTGCAAACCCATGGATACTCCTCTTGCAGGAAACTGGAGGAAAGAGGATGCTACATCTAGAGAGGTAGTGGATGCTACTGTCTGTCGACAGTTAGTGGGTTCGCTAATGTATTTAGTTAATACAAGACTGGACATATGATATGCGGTGAACTAGCTTAGTCAAGCGATGGTTAAACCTACCAAGCTCTTTTGGAAGGAAGACAAGTATGTCTTGAGATATCTTAGGGGCACATCTGAGTATGGCTTATGGTACAAACAGATGGATGAGCTGAAGTTGCATGGCTTCATGGATGCAGATTGGATGGGTAGCCCAACAAACAAAAATAGCACATTAGGAGGCGTATTCAGTATCGGATCTACAATTTTTTCTTGGTATAAAAGGAAACAAATATTCGTGGCACTCAGCTCAACGGAAAGGGAATACATGGTAGCAAGTCAAGCTACATGTGAGGCTATCTGGATGAGGAAGATCTTGGTCAGTTTGTTTGGTTCTCATTTAGATGCTACAATGATTCATTGTGATAATCAGAGTTGCATTAAACTCTCAATTAGTCATGTGTTTCACGATAGATCTAATAATATAGATATCCGGTATCATCATATCAGAGATTGTGTGCAATGGAAGATCATGCTGCTTTAGTACATTCCTACAGAAGATCAGGATGCAGATATTATAACGAAGGCGCTCACCAAGGGAAAATTCGAATACCATAGAGATAGGATCGGGGTGAAGGATAATCCCTTTCTTGTTGAGAGGGAGTGTTGAGATTCAACAAGATGATGATCCTAGTGAAAATTAAGCACCTACACTAGGTGGGGCCCACAGGATATTTTTTGTTGTATGTCTATTTTTAGAATGGTGAGAAAATTATATTTATAGTAGTAGTCTATTTATATATGGTTGAGAAAATTTTATTTATAAATGAGGTTCTATTTTATGCATGGGCAAAGTCTATTTATTGATCACATGTCTAAAAGTAGAATTCATGTCGGTTATTATTATCTCTTAATAATAATCAGACAGTAAATAATAATCTATTCTCTTGAAGCACTTGATTTCAGTTAATTGATGTGGCAAACTAGTTGATTGAAGGAATTACGAGTTCTAAGGTTGGTTGGTGGGACATGCAAGTGGAATTCATTGTAACTGAGTGATACAAAGTTGTAAAAGAGTTGGATGTGTAGTTATGTGAGTTGTAAAGTAGCTTAAATCAGTTAAGAGAGTTAAACTCAGTTATGCTAGTTGTAACTAGTTGTAACTAAAGATATACTAATAAGAGACCAATGAATTAAATATTAAATTAATTCACATGGAGTGATCTCAGATGCAACTAAAGATTTACTACTATTAACTACATGCATGTTAGATCCAGTGGAGACCTAGTTGAGAGATAGGTGAAAGGGACAGTTTGACTATCAATTGTGACATTAGTGGGTGAAATCATGCAACCAAACACACATTAGAGATGCCAATGAGGATTATGCAATCAACGAAAGGAAATAGCTCATTCATTCAGGGATTGTGATCAGCAGGGATTGCGTAGTGGAGGCAGTAAATTGGTGCATGAATATGCCAATTTTTGTATGACAGTGTGAGATGATTGTATATTGTACTGAGAGCTCTTGGATTAGAGTTATGTATGAAATTGTTTCATGATCCATGATATATACATATTATATGATAATGGGGTTTTTAGCTTTATGATTTCCCAGTAAATACATCTGTGTTATGTGTGATTCATATTTCTTCATGTGTTTGCAATTGGCGATTAAATTTCCACAAATATTTAAGTAGAAGGATTCTGTATTTAATAGTGGCATATAATTGTTATATAAGAAGAATCCAGGAAATACATAATTGTATTAAAATTTCTACAAAAAACTACCAAATTCTAGAGTCGTGTCACCAATATGTTAAAGAAAAGTTCCTTTTGCAATTTCAACCCATGATCCTCTGTTCAGTCCTGATTCATTATCATATTATTCCTCTATCTTGTGTTGATGATGTGGGAAAAATTATGGCCCTCCTTCGACTGGTCACTTCCTGTCAAATTCATCTCATTATCCAGGAAGCTGATCTAGAGACTCCCTTCTGGTAGCTTAGAGCTTGCATGCCTCAATGGCAAGTTCTTCGCATTCGACGACAGGTTTCCATTATTGGCCTTCGATCGAGTGATTTCGCAGATGTTCAACCCTAGCTCATTGTTCACATTTCATGGATTTTACTAGGAGTACCTTGGGAACCATTGTCATTATTGGTGGTCTCTCTCGAGCCTGTTAATAGATTTCACCATTGGCTAGTAATCAGGAAATTTTATTGCATGTTCGACTTTAGCTCATTCATTCACATGCTTGAATTTGTACTTTTTCGGGTCGGGATGGAGCGTAAGACCCTTGGTTTTGTCTGATGAAATCCAGGCTGACAAATGATTTGGTTTATCATGACTATATGAATGACTCTTCTGATTGGATGGATGTGACCATACCTAAGTATATTTGATGATCCTTTTCACTGGATGGATGTGACCATACCACATATTCATGTACCAGCGATATCAATTGTACTTGTTTTTGCAGGTCTTCCAACGATGACATTTTAGTTTGGGCATGTTCTCGTAAAATATTTCACCCCTGCCTCTCTCTTAGACTTCATTATTTAGGGGGAATATGTTACATAGTATTTTTTCACTGTCCTTGTAATCCCCATCTCGCACATTTGAGGACCATTTCAGTACTGTCATACATTGCCATAGATGTCATTGCATCCCTTGGCATGTCAAGATCATAATCTCTATTGATCATTCCTCCAGCAGACCTTCAAAAACATATGATTTTGGGTTGGCACTGGTAGGTAGTTATGGCATCGCACCCATGAAGAAATTAACACTGGGCCTCACACCCATTGGCAGTCTATCTCAGAAGCGCACCCACGTCAATCTGCTTTTGGAAAGTTTTTTAAAATAGAAACAAAGCTTCCATGCTTAACATCTTCGTGAGCAGATTAATCATGGTTTGTTCGACTGAATCAAGTCGAGTTTCTCCCTTTGGCCTATTAGTTCCTACAATTGTGCAACTCCCCAAAGGGATAGACCTATCCTCCAACTTATGTTTAATCCTAAACCTCCTTCTCCTCTCCTATACATTATTCCTCCTCACATTGATTCAGCTAGCTAAACAATCATTATTATAGCTGGTGTGTTGAAGAAAGAAGAGAAAAATCTATTGTTGAGAGAGAGTTTAAGCCCATTGCCTCATTGAGTCGAATCCTAGATGAATTTTTGAGATGTGCCTGACAGAACCCGTCGAAGGAGATCTACAATGTCAAGGCATAAGGTTGTAAAATTCTTTTTCATATATCAATAATACATGACTAGTTTCTGGTTCCAGCTTTGTTTCCATTTATATGCAAAGTGTTTAGCTCTGCTTGACTAGCTGAATAGATGTAGATGAATGTATATGCTTGTATGTTGTCATCGTTTGTTGTATATTTGTGCAGATGCATGAACATCGTCACTAACACAGAGCGTAAAGCATGAAGACAAAGATCTAAGGATCCCTACCATGTGCCACGACAAAAGAATTGGATTGAGGTAGGATATATGTTCCAATCCACATTTCATTTATAAGTTAGGAATTTAGGAATCTAGTGTGTTCCCTTGTTGCTATACCCACCCTAGGGCTAGAGGGATCACCTCTGTCCACAAAGGGGATTTTCCCACTCAACAATTTTTCATTCTATGGAACATGGTGTTTTTCTTGATGAGCACTCTATCCAAAGTTAAATTTACAATTGTACATGGTAGTAGTGATAGGTCCTTGAGATTGAAATGCTATTGCTTTCTAATATCTTATAAGTTATTTATTTATTTAGTTAAATTGAATTTTGACCATATACTAACTGATATTTCGATGCTTGGGTTGAATTTATATATGGCTAATGAACTAAAGTGTTTTTCTCAACTAGAAAAGTACTTGTGCATTTTTTGAATGGAATTATGAATTTGTCATGACTAGTGATTTTATTATGAAAGGGAGTCATATAAAGTTCTTAGTAACTATTGAAATTGTCTAGAGAAACATATACCAATGCCAAAACTTCACCTGCTTTGCAGGAATTCATTATTTATTGGGAACTATTATAGAGTTATGATACAAAAGGAATGCATTTTTTAGTTTTTCATCTTGTAATGCTTCTTTTCAGAAAATGCACAGAATCCTGAAGAATTTTCTTGTCTTCAATTATTTAGATTTTCATCTGCATTTTTTCAAGGAATTCAAATTAATAAATCACTATATTTTCCATATTTGAAAGTAAGAGACGTAATTAGAATTAGAAAAACAATTATTAATGTGACAATGTATCTAGTTGTGTGGCCTTTTACACAATATTTTTGTTATCATGGAAAGGTTAAGTACTACTAAAATTCTAGAAAATATATTGAATGACAATATTTTCCTTCTTTACCATGATATTGAGGTCCATTTTATCATTTACTTAAAATAATTTCATAATTGAGTTAAAATGGTAAAACTCCGTCACGATATTTCAGATGAAATTTATCGTGGCACGAATTTTATTATTTTTGTGTTGTACTTGTGCCGTTATTTGTATGATACCTTTCAAAACGAGCTAGTGACCTAGCTGATTATTTTTGTATGCGCTATGCAAGATGTTGAATTAAAGCACCTTGGCATTTTATTATAAAATCAACTTCGATGAAAACAAAGCTAATGTGCAAAAGCTTAAATTTCAAGATTCTTCCGTATTTTCACTTAATGTATGACAGGGAACACGTGGAGTCAATTTTATTGTTCACTAGCAAAGGTACGTAGATAATAAATCCTATCATGTTTTATTTTGAACTTATTCCCGTCATCGATATTTTCAAGTTATTTTATGCCTAGTATTTAGGAGTCCACCGACCATCGAGCTAATTCTTACCAAAAGAACAAAATTTTCAAAAAATAATTTGTTAAGGACATTGTGGGAATTAAACTTTGGTTGGACTTACTGTGGAGATGACTTAACTCGGTCATGAGGCCAACTCTATTTCATCAAGTCATACTCAACATCGAGTAAGTTCTGAAAGTACTTGTAGGTTAGACCTTGCCCCCACAATAACTTATGGTAAATTTACCTGCCTTAAGAGTCCAACTAGTAGGTAGAGGGAGAAACTCATAGGTGTCAAATATAAATTCCAAATGGGAGATAAAAATCCTTATTTTGGATGATATATGCTGCCAAGTTATTGTCGAGTTTGAGTGGAACTCATACTTTGGCTTTGTTGAGTTTTCAGTTGTTTTATTTTCTTTTTAATGTTGGCAAGAGCACCACTAGAGAAGGGAGATATACAATACAATTTTTGCAACAAATCTGTTAGTGGGGGCATAAACTATCCAAAATACCATTTGGCTCAAAGATAGGAACAAATGTAGGAGAATGCCCAAGTGTTCCTATAGATTCCTATAGTTTATATGCAATTGAAGATGCAAAAGCAAAGAAAGGGAAGAAAATCGAAAGCTGCAAAAAAAGGGAAAATAAAAAGTGAAGGGTTGAAATTGGAGATTCTTTTTTTTTTTTTCAAAGATGAAAAATACAACTGGTTTATATAATGTACCAGAGCAAAACAGTTTTCAATCTTCAGATGTTCAACATCAATTTAGGGCTACAATTTGTGAGGGCTAACCTCATACTTGTTCAGTAAACAAAATTGAAAAAACATGGAGACTTCCAATGAAGAATTACCACAAACAGAAAGTAGCTACATAGCAAATAAAGCGGGACAGTAATCACTGATATCTTTTTTCCATGGACAGCTGGAAGGCTCCACACAGAATCAACTGCACACAATAACAACTGAAAAGCTCCAGCTGTGTAAACTAAGTCTCTTTTTTCAGCATGTGGTTGAGCAGTTATGCAAGATTGATCACTCCTTCAGCTATTGTTCCCTGCGAAATGATGTACTCATAATTCATGTATCCAAAAATACTCTCCAGTCCCTTCTTTGAAAGCCGGTATGCTTCCTTGTTTTTATCCCTGTACACATGACAAAAGGAGATAAAAGTGAACTTTTCCCTCAGTATATGAATACGTTCAATCCAGTGAGTTATCAGTCCAGGGTTTAGATTAGATTTGTTGTTCATATGATCGATTAATATTTTAGAATCTCCAAAGATCCATAGGTTTTCCACACACAGAAGTGACGCCACCCATAGAAGTCCCCAAAGAGCCATGCATTCTGCTCTCGTGTTAGTACCCATACCACCATTCCAGAAGAATTTGTATTGGCAATTTGGAGAAAGCATTAGCCAAACACCACAACCGCAATTATTATTTTGTGCAGCCCCATCAAAATATCCTGCCGGGAATTGTAAA
The DNA here is from genome assembly GCA_034641835.2 of Pinus albicaulis. Taxonomy (NCBI): domain Eukaryota; kingdom Viridiplantae; phylum Streptophyta; class Pinopsida; order Pinales; family Pinaceae; genus Pinus; species Pinus albicaulis. The sequence continues at coordinate 56,094 of JAXQQM020071596.1, forward strand.
TCATGAGGTCTGTTCCTCCTGGAAAAATCCACAGTCTGCTTCTCAGAAGTCCTTTGCCTCTCCCAGCAAATTAAGATTTGGTTATAGGTTTTATCCGGCCAGCAAGGTCTCCCTTCAAAAATCATTCTGTTTCTGTTTATCCAAATATTCCAGTGGAAAAGTATGGGTATGGCTCTAAAAGTTTTTCCCCTACTGAACCACCATCTAATACAATCCACAGTGTTTGAGTACTCCGGGATTGGGAAATTCCATTTATAACACAGCATTTCCAAGACTTTCTTAGCAAAGGGGCACAGATAGAAAAGGTGCTGGTTATCTTCGCCATCTGTACCGCATAACAAACAATAACTCGGACCTTGCCAACCCCTTTTTTGCAAGTTATTCCAAGTATTGTTTTTATCTCTCCAAACGAGCCATAGAAAAATAATCTTTTTTATTTCGACCTTGACCTTCCATATGATCTTAAACCAGCTGTCTGCACCCAAAAGAAGCTTCGATTCTATGAGGGTCTGATAAATATCTTTTACCTTCGGGCCACTCTCAATTGTTTTATCTCTCCAAATAAGCCTATCACCCCCAGGGATTTTACACAGTCCCAAATGTCTGAGAGAAATAGAAAGCTTTGTCCAAGATTGTTCCCATCTATGATTCATACATGTGTCCTTGAAAGACTTCCAAATCGGGGTCCCATTCTCCCAGTTAGCAATAATCTGTTTTAAGTAAAAAAAGCCACCTTGGTTTAGTGCCAGGATTAATGCTCCATCAATGTCATGAAAATTTCCAAATCCCAACATGTTGGTGCTGCCAACTAGGACTTTTGAGCCATCCCCAAAGAACCAATTTAAGTTTCCTTGTACAGTGGGCCAGATTGAACTAAAGCCCTTCCAAATATTTGATTGCTTCTTTTGTGCCTTCCATCCCTTAGTGGCTATTGATTCCATAGACTCCTGTCCCAAATATTTCCCTCTAATGATATCTTGCCATTTTCCCTTGTAATTTAGGCCCCTCCACAATGATTTGATGAGCAAGGATTTACCAAAGATCTCCAAATCCTTTATGCCCCATCCACCTTTATCTTTCTCTAATTGAAATTGGTGATTCTAGTGTTTTCATTTTTTGCATCTAATTCTTAAAAAATAAAGTGAAAATGCAATTTTTGATTCTCCTGATATCCTTTATGTTCCCTATTAGCAGCCACTCATACTCCTCCTCATGCTGCTGGTTGTTGGTATTTTACTTGCTTTATTTTCGAAGTCATGGGATTCGTACAAAAATTGCATTGTGCAAGCAAAGCCCCCTTTTTCATCATTTTGTTATTTTTTTTAAATAATATTTGATGGTATTTGAGATATTTTTCTATCAAGATCCCCAAAAATTCCAAAAGTCTCACCAATGACCTCTAATTTGTGTGAAAATCATAGGTGAAGAAAATGAATGGACAAGATTGGCTACTCTTTCACTACATTATTTTTCCTACATGATAGAAAAGCGTAAAACTTGTCATTCACAGTGCCTGGATTTTTACTTGAATAATTTCCTTTTGGATGCAGAATTATTTCAACATTTTTTTCCCAATGAAAGGATTCAAATGAGATATCTACCAGAACATGGGTTTTTCAAAAAAAAATTGTTGTTATTTTTTTGGTGCTTCAAATAAGATGGTCAAGTTTCAGGATGAACTTACCAAATCCTTGCATGATTCAGTCAACCTGGTTGATTCTTGTAGTCAAATTCAACGAGTCTTGCAGGAATTGGTTAAGTCCCATTTAAAATGGTTGAGTTATGGTAGTCTGCCCCGTTCAACAAATTTTTTATGTTGTTAGTTTGACTCAGTTTGTTTGGGTGAAGGCATGTCAAACTGGTGGCTGTCATGTAAGTCTACCAATTCTTGTAAGTATTCTTATAAATGGTATCGCCTTCTATGTAAATCAATCACTCATACAAATCTACGACAAATCATGTTCTTACATACAGTCATAGGCCGAGTTATTGCTTGTAGTACTTTCCTTGCTTTCTTCTATTTGTTGATATTTGTAATCTTTAGAATCATTTATAGTTGGAGTTTTGCATCCAACCTTTAATACTTTTATACTATGGCTGAGGAACTTCCTTATCTTTCTCTAGAAACAGTTGTAGCATTCATGGTGATTGGTGAGAAATAAGCATAAACCCTAATCCAATTAACAACATACACCATAAAAAGTAGTAGATCAACCACATGCATGGCTTCACTGACTATATATAGTGAGTTAATAACCCTTAGAGGTTTGTGCTTTAGCCTCAATTCCCAACCTATATTTCCGAATATAACCACATTTTTTGTAGATACAAAATTTCTTTCCATTGTATTAGAACCATTGGTTAGTTGGGCATATAATGAGAAAGGCCATAATTACTGGAAGAGAAAGAGAAAGGCCATAGTTACACCGTATATGGCTTATATGATCCTCATCCCTTAAAACATCTACAACATCTAAGTGGACAAGACGAAGAAGCTACACCTTTATTAGAACTTAGTATGGAAGCCTGCTATAATTACCTACATATATCCCTCATTTGTCACTATAGAATGACACTTGAAGATAACGCTCCCAATCTAGTTCCAACACTTGGAATATAAAAATCTCAACCTAGAGATAGCACATGAGAGGAAATTTGCTTTGAACTATGCCAAAAATTACAATTAAGAGCTGAATACAACTTATTTATGGTTTGGCCTCTAGATGCAAGTTACTCATTTTGAATAATGATGAATTGAAAGATCAGATGTTGTCATGTAGAAGAAATATACAATTAAGAAATGGAAATTTAGAACATGGCCTGATATCCTTTGCTGACGGTTTATCTAAGATGGGCCCAGGTTATAGCCATGAAGTTGTAAAAGGGCTGATCTTCAAAAGGGTCGTGCTTCCTACATGATAAGTCATCCATTCCATGTGCAATCCTGCTTGAAGCAACCATGAACTTCCATTCTCATTTTCTCATTATCACCACGCCTTCTGTTATGTGCAGGTCCACAGACATTTACTCTCGAGGCAGGCATCAAGGAAATCTGATAATTAAACAAACACTTCCCCACTTGCCCCACCTTTGTATCTACTTGTTTTAATTGCATTTTATGTAGTGTTCATTTGTGTTCCATCAATTATTTTGTTGATAAGTAATAATTTTTGTGCTAACATATGCATAGTGGATAGAGTAATCTGCTGGAATATTGAATTGGTTTCAACTAATTTAGTGCTTTTGATTCATTTATTGCAGATTTGGAAAAATAGAGGTTGGAATCACCAACAAACCTGGGATTTTGCATGTATTGTATTGATTGAAATCTCCTATAAAGATGTTCAAAATTTCAGTTTCAATATAAGAATATTAAATATTTATATATCTTATTTCTATTATTGGACATTCACTTGAGGTTTGTCATTAACTTTTTTCAAATTCCAATGCTTTTGTTTCCATTAATCTTGTAGATTAACGGATCTGATTGTGTCATTGATAAGTATAATTGTATTTTTTATTTGTTTTCTTGTAATGGTTGTTTATAGTTTGAGAGTTTTCAAAATTTATTCATACTTTAGCCACTTGAGTTATGTCATTTTCCTTGGATATCCTTTCAAATTGCAATGTAAAACTGGAGCTTATTATGCTTTCCATGAGATGTAAACTATCAACAATATATGTTAGATCTAAGAATTTTGTGATCCATAATGTAGATAAAAATGCTTTCGGATTAATCACATCGTTAGGATCCTAATCCTAACAATGTGATTAATCCGAAAGCATTTTTATCTATATCAACAATATACTTAAATCAATTTCCTTTTCTCTGAATACCCCTTCAATATTGGACATTGATGTGGAAGTGGAAAACCGTTGATATTTTTTCCCTTTATTTATATCTATTTTCAAATTCTTTATTTTACATCCAAGTTTCATTGGTGATTTTGAGTTAATTTTATTGTTGATAACAATCATGAAGGTAACCACACTGGAGTCAACAATCAACAAGGTTGGCCTACCAGAGCTAGAGCATGGGTAGCAGCTAAATCAATTATGGAATCTCAATAGGTATATGATCAGTTCACACCTTTAGGTATATCATTTTAGGATCCATTTTATCAATATAATTATTCTCAAATAATTCAAACACAGTTTCCTAAGGTTCACTAACCATCCCTGCCACCACAGTGTCATCGAACTATTCAACTACGATTTGTACTAGTGCCAAATATGACAACAAATCAGGCTCAAAACTCCCTATCATATTGATGATCCAGTTGATCTAGGTAATTATTCTCAACCAATTCAAGCGTAGTTTTCTAAGGTTCACCAACCATATCTACCACCACTTGTCATCGAACTATTCAGGTGCCTTTTGTACTAGTGCCAAATATGGCAACAAATCAGGCTGAAGATTTGACAACTCAGTATCCTATTGATTTATTATATTCATACAACCAACATGGATTTATGTTTTATAACTCTAAAGATAGAGTTTCCACTCATGAAAAAAGCACTCTAGTTAAATCTTCTCAAGGCTATATACCTAACATTAATCTAAGTTATTCACAAGAAATGGTCACAAATTATACTTTCAGTTTCAAGTACTCTTCCATATACTTTGACTCTATCTACTCAATTATTTGGGCATATGTTTTTTCATCCTATAAATTGTTAACATATAACAGGATTATGATCATTATTGAGATTAAGCGTCACTTTCATAGGGACCATAAGTTGTGTTTTAGCCATTAATTTACCCAGATTAACTCTAAAATGAAATTGAAAGCATCAATTATCTTTTAAAATGGATATTAGTTTTGGTTTATGTGCAAAAACTAAAATATTATACTTAGTTCCTTCTTCAAATTTGATGTAATATTTTAAATAAAATTCACTAAAAATTATAGTTTGCAAGAATATCCACTAAACTATTGCAAATGAATATAGGTTGTGGTGTTCGTTTCAATTGTTAAGTTTGAGATGAAGTATGTATTACTGTGCATACTATGTGAATATGGTGAGTTATTGGACATAATTTTGTCGCAATAAGTGTACCTACCTTTGATTTGATCCTATCATAGGTTGTCTACTAATGTTTTCCTTGAGGGTATCCTTGTTTTTAACTTGTAGAGTGTCTTGAAGTTGACCTGATTTTCTTGGCTATCACATGCAGAGGTCGAAGGGATCCAGAAGAAGATGGAAAATATATTGTGAGACAAATCTTAACCATAGTGGATTTTCAACTATATAAAACACCCATTTCATTTTCTCTGCTAATTTTTCCATTTTTACCATTAGAAACCTAGATTAAGACAAAAAATGAGATCCTAAACTGTTGGCCTCTGCCAAAAACATAACGAAAAAACCACTACATATATCTCATTCCCCTCTTCATAATACCCATGATCACATATACATTAAAAAATCCCCTTTTCTCCAACAACCTTATACTTTTCTTTTTTCCCTCTGCCAACAATGGCAGTTTCTGCTAAGTAGGTTATGTATAAGTGGCCTATTAAACACTTATGCTTGCGATGAATTTGATATTCATTCTTCCAACCTTCTAGTTTTATTTATTGTGTTTTTTAAATCAGATGTAAAATTATACAGACGTGTCTTAGAGGGTGTATGATTTTAAAATATGCTATTAGACTATGAATTATTCTCGGGGCCATTCGTTAAGAATGGATTGCTTTTACTCCGTTACTTATAACCGTGTCTCTCACAGGTAGTTCAGATCATGAATTTATTTACACCATCACAATTGAAGACATGGAGGTACACATATTTCAATTTATCTTGGATGGTTGTGTGATTTATTCATTTGGAACTCATGTGTGTTGTATTTTAGTATAATGGACCTCATTTCAATTAAACACACGTGAAACAATTAATGCATATTGAATTTTCATCTTTGAATGAATTTATGAATTAAGTAATTCAATGAGGTTAATCTAAAAAAATCATTCTTATTTATCTTCTTCATTATCAATGACATAAGAGGATGACTTGCAAACTTGCCTTGGGTTAGTGCTATTCACCTTTAGTTGTGGTTGAATATTCAGTAATGTTTGTGCAATAAGATATTGAATGCTGAAATTGAGTATCGCAAAGTGGGCCTTTGTAGGTTTTAACCCTGAACAAAAATTATCTACACATGAATCTTATAACAGAAAATAAACAATAGCGAGAGCATAAAACATAAAATAGATAAACACAAAGATTTTCCCCTGGATTCCAAATCGGGACGACCAGCTTGATATTTCATTATTTTCCTTTTAGTGTTACAACACATATATATACATGCCAAAGCATACATAAACCCTAATCATTAACCCTGGATTAGAACATAAATGTATTTCCCTTGACCAGATCTACAAAAATACCAGGGGCTGAAAACCATCGTACCCCAAAACCATGTGAAAAACCATGCAAAAAACCATGGGCACAGACTGCCCACCAGAAATTAAGGACCAAAAAATTTACATCGGGGCGCTGCCCCGGACCCTGACAGGGGGGGCTACCGTCCCCCCTATGACCCCCCATTGCGCCCAGTGCAAAGAGGGGGCTATCACCCCCCCGCGCGTGATTAGTTGTTGAAAGAATATAACACATACCAAAAATTCTCCCGCTTGTTGTTTTTTTTCTGTAGGGGGCCACAGGAGAACTTAGTTATTGGCCCAATTCTTCAACACCCATTGTTTCTCTACACCAAGAGAACTTCCGAGTGCTCACAGACTTCGTCAATGCATTTGCAACATTCTTCAAAGTGTCTACCTTTACCAGCAACACCCTTTTAGCCTCAACCATATCTCTAAGAAAGTGATATTGAACATCAATGTGCTTTGTCTTTGAATGATAAGCAGGGTTTTTAGCCTAGAAAATTGCACTGTGGCTATCACAGTCTATCCTTATAGCTTGTTGTACCAACCCCATACTTGAACACAATATCTGCAACAAAACTGCTTCCTTGCTTGCATGAGTGGCTGCCATGTATTCAGCCTCTGTAGTTGAAGGAGCCACTACAGACTGTCTTTTACTCATCCAACTGACTGCGCCTCCAAATAGGCTAAACACATACCCACTTGTAGATATTCTTTGGTCCAGATCTCTAGCCCAGTCTCCATCAAAAAAACCACAAATTTCCAACATTATTTCCAATCGTGTTCTTCCCTGGTAGCACAAGCCATAATCACTAGTGCCATGCAAATATCTGAAAACCCGCTTCACTGCTGTCCAATGCTCCTTCCCTGGGTTTGACATAAACCTGCTCAATACTCCCACTATATGTGAAATGTCTGGTCTAGTACAGACAATTTCATACATCAGGCTACCCACTGCACTTGCATATGGAACATGGGATATATCCTCCTCTTCTTCTTGTGTCTTGGGACATTGTTCAGCAGATAACTTTACACCTACAGGAATAGGAACATTCACCGGTTTACTATCCTGCATATTGAACCTCTGCAATATAGTCTCAACATACTTCCTCTGGTTTAACTAGAGCTTCCTCTTTGTCCGATCTCTCTTAATTTCCATGCCCAAAATATAGTTTTCAGCACCAAGATCCTTCATGTCGAATTTGGAGAACAGTTCGGTCTTCAAATCTTGAATAATTTCTTTGTCATTTCCAATAAAAAACATATCGTCCAAATACAAGAACAAATAAATAACACGGTCACCAATTAATTAAAAAAAAACACAGTGATCCTCCTTGCTTCTGGTGAAGCCAAGTCCCCGTATATAGGTATCAAATTTCTAATACCACATCCTTGGTGACTGTTTTAACCCATACAAAGACTTCTTCAACCCGCATACCAATTCTTTCTTACCCGTCACCATAAAGCCTTCAGGTTTCTTCATGTATATCTCCTCTTCTAGATCCCTGTGAAGAAATTTTGTCTTCACATCCATCTATTCTATCTCAAAATCAAATGCGGCAGCAACAAATAAAAGTAATATAATAGAAGTAACTTTGGCAACAGGAGAAAAAATATCACCAAAATCAATTCCCGGCACCTGGGAATAACCTTTTGCTACCAACTGAGCTTTGTATTTCTCCACCTTGCCTTATACATTCATATTCTTCTTAAACACCCATTTTCTCCCAATGGACTTCCTTCTAGCTAGCAACTCCACCAGATCCCATGCCTCATTTTTATGCAAGGATGCCATTTCATAAACCATGGCCTCCTTCTAGAGTTTTCCATCCTCTGAATCTACTACCTCCCTGATAGTTCTGGGATCATCATCAGTTATAGTTAAAGAAAAATTTGAACAGAAAGCAGATGGACTATACCTTTCTAGTTGTCTTCTTTCCCGAGTTGATATTCTCACAAATTGAGTTTGTGGCTCTTCCTCTTCTGAATCTTCTTCTGTTGTAGAGTCTGATTCATACTCCTTTAGCTTAAACTATATCTTCTCAGGTTCCTTTGGTATGAATTCATGTTTAACAACATCTTTCACCTCTCTAAACACCACATCTTAGTTGTACACAACCTTCCTTGTTTCCTTGTTCCAAAGCTTGTAACCTTTTAAATCATCCTTATACCGAATAAAGATGCACCTTTCAGATTTATTATCCAACTTGGTCCTTTTCTGCTTTGGAACATGTACATATGCATCACATCCAAATACCCTTAGATGTGAAAGAGAGGGTTTCTTACCATTCCATACCTCATGTAGAGTCTTATCCTCCAACACTGATGAAGGTGATCGATAGCCGGACCAATGCTTTCAAGACTTGCCTCTACCCAGTCTTGTCTAACAGGGTATCACTTCAGGCATGCTTCTTGCCTTTTCCATAGGTGTTCTTTTCATTCTTTACGCTATGTTTTGTTGAGGAGGTGTGTATGGTGGTATTTTCTTGTGCTATGCACACTTGCTTACGAACTCTTCAAATTCCTTCTTCAGAACTCACCATTGCTCTGTCTCCCGATTGCCTTTATCTTCTTCTCTGTCTGGTTTTCCACTAGAGCCTTAAATTCTTTAAATCTGTCAAAGACTTCAGATTTCTTCCTCAAGAAATATATCCATGTATTCCTTGAGAAATCATCTATGAATGAAACATAGTACACAAACTTTCCCAGTGATGGAACTGACACAGGTCCGAACACATCACTATGCACAAGTTCTAATATCTTGTTCGCCCTCTTAGCACCAGAAGGAAAACTCACCTGATTCTGCTTCCCATATACACAATGTTCACAGAAATAAAAATCTAGAGAGAAATTAGACATACCTTCTACCATACCATTTCTATGCAGTATCTGAAGGCCCTTCTCTCCAATATGTCCAAGCCTTTGATGCAATAGCATGGTCTTTTCTCCAGAGACAACTAGGGTTTTCGCCCCACTTTCAGGAACCATAGAACTGTTACACCCATCAAGAACAATGCTACCTTGTAGCTTGTACAAAGTTCCAGTCCGAACTCCCCGCATTAATACTAGTGCTCCCTGAACCATCTTGCAAGCATATTTCTCGAACACTGTTTTTACACCTGCATCATCCATCTTGCTTACAAAAATTATATTTCTAGCCAATGTAGGAATATGCAGAACACCAGGAAGTATTCTAATCCTTCCACATTGTAGCTTCAGCTTGACCTTTCCACGTCCAATGATTCTGGCCTTCCTATCATCCCCTAGGAGGACATCACCACCATCGTATTTTTCATACTTGCAGAACCACTCCCAATGGGGAGTGAAGTGAAAGGATGCACCTGATTCAATCAACCATGACTCATGATCTACATGTATATTTGAAGAAGAAGCCAAATACACATCCCCACCTTCATCCAAGGTGGTTTTTTCCTTTGCAGAAGGAGCATCATCAGATCCCTTTCCTTTCTCAGGATATTTAGATTTGCACTCCCTTTTGTAGTGCCCTTCCTTTCCGTATTTCTAGCATACCTTTACAAAATTTCCAAGATATTTATATCTCCTTCTAGATTTAGATCTGCCACTTGAAAGCTTATTCTTATTTCTGTTTTGGGACCTTCCTCGTACAAATAAGGCATCTCCATTCTGGCCCTCTATATTTCTCCGTCTCATTTCCTTCGACAGCAAGGCTAAGACAATGTCATCAAAATTCATGGTAGTTGTATTGCTACCTATTGCAATAACAAGATTGTCCCAAGAGTTTGGTAGAGAACACAAAAAACTGATACACTTATCTTCTTCTGAGATTTTAATATCAACAAATGACAGCTAACTTACCACAGTATTGAAGGCATTCAGATGCTCTGTCACCAAGTCTTCATCCTTCATCCTCAAGTTATACAAATTTTTCCATAGGAACAACTTATTCACTAGAGACTTAGATTGGTAAAAATTCCCAAGTTTTTCCCACAAATTCCTCACCCTAGCTTCCCCAGATACATTCAACAATACTGAATCTGAGACACACAACCGTATTGTGCTCTTAGCCTTCAGTTCCAGTTTCTTCCAGTCTTCATCTGACATTTTCGTTGGTTTAGTACCTGGATCTGCCGCGATCCACTGATATTTATCCACCAGCAGATCCTCCATCTTGAGCTTCCACAAATCAAAACTTTGACCATTAAATTTCTTGATCTCTATCTTTCCGCTGTTCACCATATTCTTTCATCACAAGAATCGATCCCATAGATCTCCCACTGAACAGGGTCTACCTCAGGCCCGAGTAAAAAACCCTCAGCAGCAAAGGCGCCCCCTTGAAGCCAAAACAACTCTCATACCAAATGTAGGTTTTAACCCTGAACAGAAATTATCTACACACTAATCTTATAATAGAAAATAAACAATAGCGATAGCATAAAACATAAAACAAATAAACACAAATATTTTCCCTGGATCCCAAATCGAGATGACCAGCTTGATATTTCATTATTTTTCTTTTAGTGCTACAACACATATATATACATGCTGAAGCATACATAAACCCTAATCCATTAACCCTGGATTAGAACATAATCGTAGTTCCCTTGAATAGATCTACAAAAATACCAGGGGCCGAAAACCATCGTACCCAAAAACCATGTGAAAAACCATGCACAAAACCATGGGCACAGACAGCCCACCGGAAATTAAGGACCAAAAAATTTTAGCCACGACGTTGCCCTGAACCCCAACAGGGGGGGCTACCGCCCCCCTTGTGACCCCCTCGTTGGAAATTTAGTTCAATGCTCCCCGTGCGTTTCACGACATGGAATAACTGCCTCTCGTGGATCCTAAATTTGGCGATTGTAGCGGAGACTAACACCTGTGGGTTTTGGTCTAACGGAAATCGTGATTCCAACAAGTGGTATCAGAGTGACAGGTCTCGAGTTTGAAACTCATGTGGTTTGTGTTGGGGGGGAGATTTTTGGACATTTGGTTCAACTCTCCCTGTGTGTTTCATGACATGGACTAACCGCCTCTCGTGGATCCTCACTCTGGCGATTGTAGCGGAGACTAACACCTGCGGGTTTTGGTTTAATGGCAATCATGATTCCAACAACCTTTACAGTGATCATATTTCCAAAAGAATTTGTTTCTAAATTATAAAATAAGCCACCAAAGGTTTCCCCATAGGCCCATGCTCCATGATATGGATCATTAGTTTGATTTGCACATATACATGTTCTCATTCAGGATGCATTTCACTTTCACGTGACCTTCTCGGCCACATCACATTAAAGTGATCCTTTATAGAATTGGTTGTACTATTTATTTCTTGCAAAGAGTTGATAACAACTTGTTTATCCAAAAGAAATTTCATAGTAATAATAACCAAACTAGAAGGAAGTTCATGATCCTTTACTTCACACTACGTTTTTTACTTCAAACCCTTTTTTCCTTCTTTTCTCGAATATTGATTGTGCTCATATCACATCTTTCCATCCACCATTTCACAACCTTTGACTAAATGGCTTGGGAGGCAACTTATCCTCATAGTAATGTTCTACCTCGCTCAACCAAAAACATATTCTCCTAAACCCTTACCGTAGTCTAAAAAATTTAATATGTATTCCACTGATGGAAAAGTTCAAGGATGTCATAAATAAATTTTAAATGGTATTTCACCCTATCACCAAAAATTTTGAAGTAGAACATAGAAAAATTTTCATAGTCCTTCATATGAAACATAAATAACTATGGAAAATAAACAACATTAATTCATTTCCTTAAAAAATGAATGGATTCGATAGAATTATATGTGACTTAATTACGTTTCTTATGTAAGTGTAAAAAACACTATAGTCTTGGAGAATCCTTTACATGCCTCAAGGAGATGTGGACCCAGTATTTAGGAATTTTTCTCACATTTACAATATTGTATTTTTCAATAGTGTTTTGAGCTTCTATGCCTGGGAAATGTAACAAGATTATCATAGAAAGGTTGAGACACTTATTTAACAAGTGTATATTACTAGTTTGTATCCTGATTGATGAAATAGATGAAACACTTGATCTTCATAATAGGACCGTTGTTGGGAATTTTATTAGGCGTCAGGAATATACTGCAAACACACAATTTATATTCAAATGACATGTTATTAAATTAAATAAATAAGAACACCAAACCAAAAACAGAGTTTTAAGTGAATCAAACCACAGAGGATAGAAAAACTAGCATTGAATAGGAACATGTCAAAATATATACACACAATTTAGGCTTGTGGAGTGTATTCAATATCATGGGATTGGGACTAGTGGAATGAAGCAAAAACATGTTGAGATAAAAAAATAATGAGAGAAAAAAAGAAACCATAGCTTCAGAGATAGATGTGCGACAAAGTGATATTGTGCTAATTATCATCTTATTCAAGGGAAATGGGTTGCTGGGAGTAAAGGATTTAGAGATAGAGGTGGTCCAAAGTGATCTTGTGCTAATTATCATCGTCTTCAAGGGAAATGGGTTGCTAGGAAAATTATCCAACCTCGTGTCTTCAACGTCCCTTGTGTCTTATTTATGGAAGGTCCTTTATTGTCTTGGTTTTTTATTTATTTATTATATATCACTGATGATTGAAGTTATATATTAATTTTTGGGGGATTTAGAAGAATTAAATTCCAAAGGTATGTATATTCATGGATCCCATAGGTTAATTATGCACTGTATTTCGTGTTGGCTCAATCATGTCCAGTTTATTTGTTGAATTGCCTACTCTACATGATTTTAATTTTTAATTATCATAGCAGTTATAATTCCTATTTTTTCCAATTTTTACTACAGTTGTATAAATTTTTTAAGTTCTCTAGTTATTTCTTTTATCTCCAAACTTGTATTAAAGGAGCCATAAAACATGGGGACATTGGGTTTGTACTTTGGTTAGTCTCAATTTTAAACAAACAACTTTGATGCTCGTTTTATGTGGTTGAGCATATTATCCATGTGAATGTTGTTTCTTTGTTCTAAAATAATTAGATTCTGCATCAATTGGATGATTTTTTGTGCTAGCTGAGACAATGAAACGTACAATACTTTACCAAGTTTTATAATTTAATTAATTTTTTTAGAATTTAAAATTTATAAAGTTTCAGGGTCTAATTCTTTGAAGGGTGCGAGATAAATGGAAGAGAACATACTTTACAAGTAGGTGGTTTGTAGTTTGATTCTATCATGGCTTGATATTTAGGTAATGGATGCAAATTGAAATACAATCTTGGATGAAAAGAGTGATGCAAAAAATGGTGAAAAAACAAATGCAAACATGGACATAAAAATGACTCAAAATTGAATGTTACATTAGACACAAAATGGGATGCAAAGGTGGACACAACACATGGATTAACATAGGATGCAAATATAGATGCAAATTTGGATGCTCAAAAGGACGTAAAATTGGATGCAAGAAATGGTGTTAAAAATGATGCAAAATTGGATGCAGAAAATGATGCAAAATATGATGCAAAACGAGATGCAAAAATGGGAAACTAATCAAATGTAAAATTGGACATAAAAAATGGTCGGAAAAAAAATGTAAAAATGGGCATAATAATGGATACGAAATTTGGTGTTAAATCAAATTCAACATATGGTGGATAGATAGACACCAAAGTTGGTGCAAAAATAGATGCAAAAATAGGTGCAAAATTAGAAGCAAAAACTAGTGTAAGAATATATGCAAATTTGATGTAAGAAAAGATGAAAAAAATGATAGAAAATGGATGCAAAATAAGGTGCTAAATTAGATGCAAAATATGGTGTAATCTTGATGCAAATGATGATGCAAAAGTGGAAGAAAAAAATGGCTCAAAATAAAAAGCAAAAAATGAAGAAAAGTAGATGAAAAAAATGGCACAAAACTAGAAGCAAAACATGTCATAAAATCAGATGAAAATCTTGGTGTGAAATTGGATGAAAAAAGTGATCCATAATCTAGTGTAAAAAAGGATGCAAAATATAGTGTGAAAAAGGATGCAAAATCAAACGTAAAAAAGGGTGCTTAAAAAATGTACAATAAATCTGGATTTAGAGCCAAGTTTCTCATCCCAATCGTATAAAAAGTGCACCAAAATTTGGTGCTAAATATGACACAAAAAATGGTGCAAAACTAGAAGTAAAACTTGTCGTTCAACCAGATGAAAATACTGGTGAAAAATTGGAAGGAAAACCAGTCGTAAAACATGGTGCAAAAATAGACGCAAAAATTGGTGCAAAATTAGACGCAAAATTGGGTGCAAAATATGATGCAAAAAAGGATGCAAAATTTGGTGTAAAAAAAGATGAAAATTTTTGCACAAAAAAGGACACTTTAAAAATTATACAATAGAGCCATATTTAGCGCCAGGCTGGTCATCCAAATTGGAAAAAAAATGCACTAAAATTTGGCACAAATTGCTTATTTTTTGTAGTGAGATAAAGCACTAGTGTAAAGTAGAGAGTGTCATTCAACTTTTGAAATGCTCATTGTCTCTTGGAGGTGGCAGAGGGGGGAGAAGAGGAAACATGCTTATTTTCACTTACAATATTGGTCTTTGGTAGTGTAGCTTCTATGTTGAAACTAATTTGAAAGGTGTGCTCCATGGAAATAATAGAGAAAAGGACCAATTCCTTCCTTAAATGTAGAAATAACCTAAAAATTAACTTAATACAGAAAGTGTCTTCAGAATTGCTTACCTAGACCGTGAATCGTGAACTATTATATTAACCAAGGAACATATTGACCATGAAATGGACCATGAACCACAAACTATTATACTAACCACACAACATATTAACCAAGAAATGTACCATGAACCATGAACTATTATATTAACCATGAAACATATACATCCTTACAAAATCCACATTGCGATGTGTTTACAAAAATTAAATCATACCACCCCTATGCTTGATGGCATCCATTTCCTTCATTCCCAAACTTGTTAAGTTTCTTTCCCAAGCCAAGTATGGTGGCCTACCAAAGATTGGTTTTTTAGGATGTGCCTGAATGTTACCATATGCTTGATTCCAATTTTCTCCTTGTAGCCATGTAGGGACTGAGTAGCCCAAGTGTCCACTTAACTTACTAATGCAAACACTGATTCAAGGTGTCCTATAAACTCACATATGATTTAAACCTACATTGGTAGGGGTATAAGAGGTGGGCATAACCCTAGATGATAGTGGGTGACTTGGATGTTAATCAGGTCTTGGTATGATGGTGTATGCTCTGCAATGTGGTCTAGAGTGTTGGATATCATCCTGTTTGCCTCAAAATGTCTTGGACCATACTCTTTCTTATTTTTCACCCCTCCTCCTTTTTCCAACACTTATAGAGCCTTTATTTCCTCTCTCTATTTCCTTGCCATTTGTTTTTTATGTTCCTTATCTTCCCTTTCCTTCTATCTTTCCAGCCTTTCCTTTACTCGAGCTTCTTCTGCTACAATCCTTACAACTCTCTTTTCCTTGGCCAATTCCTTCTTTCTTTATTTATATTGCTAAATTTTAATATTTTTACGTTCAGAATCAAAAAAAAAAATTCATATAGTCATTAGAGGTGAGAAGATGTGAAATCCTACCTAAACAAAGACAATCAAATGTTGAATGCCTTGATGAGGCCTTCATTATCTCTACTATAATATTTAGGAATGCACCAAGTATTTTTCTCTTTGTTGTCACATTATCCTTAGGGCCTAACACTTTCTTTCCAACATCTAGTACAACTCACTCCCCCCCATTTTTTTCATTCCTCGGTACTTCATGTTGAATAAGCTCTTCTTCCAGTGATCCATTGTCCACAAAATAATGAAAAGGTTTAGTTTTCAACTCTGCTGCTTGTGAAGGCATGTACATGCTTTCCTCATTGGTGAATGAGACATTATGTGTGTTGATATTCATCACGGCCTCTACCAACAATGATTGTGGGATTACTTGGGTTGGAATCCTCAATTTCTCATTGTTTTGTTGGAAATATTGTCATTGATGGCAAAGGAGGAAACACTCAGGCAAAGGAGGCAGTGCTGAAGCAGAGGAAGGCAAAAGAAGCACAGTGAAAGCCATAGAGGCAACAAGAAGAATGCCAGAGTGTAATAGTCGAATACAGAGGCAGAGCGACAGGAGCAGCAGGACAGACAAAGGAAGCAGCGACTACAATGGAGGCAGAAAAGAAGCAGAGGCAGAGGCAGAGCGATAGGAGCAACAGAGGCAGAGGCAGAGCCGTTATAAAATTCTGAGAATCGCCCAAGCCGACAGATACATTCATATGTATAATTCCGAGAATCTTTACCTGATGGGCGTTACGCATATAATGCAGAACCAAATTCCGGGAATCGCACACTCCAACCGGCGTTATATATTTAACATAATTCATAAACATTATTCCGGGAATTGCCTAACCCGCTGGCGGACACATATATACACATATATATATCCATCACAATACATATAAATGCCGTGCATTACATATGTTGCAAAAGTCCAAGGTATATATATGGAGCGCACAAAACGAAGTTTTATATGGTGGGACCCCTTCCCAATCGCATCGGAGGCAAACAAAGAAGCAGGACTTGCAACTCAAAGTTGCGATTGCGATCAATCGCAATCGGAAATCGCAAGGGGAGCGGAACATCACAACAGAAAGTTACGATTGCGATTAAGAGCTCGGACCCGATGGGCGTATAAACAATGGTGAATATATATTTGAGTTCCAGGTCTAATCGCATCAGCATTGGTTAATCGCATCGGAGAATATATGAGTTGCGATTGCGATTGGAAGTTCCGGACCCGATGGAGGTATGAATTATAATTCAAACGTGTTTGAAGTCCTTTCCCAATCGCATCGGCAAAATACAATGAACAGTGGCCAATCGCAACACATATTAAAAGACTTGCGATTGCGATTAAGAGTTCGGACCCGATGGGTGTATTAACGATGGTTTATATATATTTGAATTTCGGCTAATCGCATCGGAGATTATAAGAGCGTCGGAACATATATTAAATGACTTGCGAGTGCGATTGAAGCCCGGACCCGATGGACTTATAAACTTTGATTAATAAAAATTTGAGTTCCAATCTCATCGGCAGATATCAATGAACAGTGACCGATCGCATCGGAGTATTTGAAGTTGCGATTGCGATCAATCGCAATCGAAGCAGGAGCGATCAATCGCAATCAGAGGACACTCATTGCATCGGGAAGCGTGTCAAGTGGGCCCGAAAGGAGTTCTTATATGTTTTAAAAGGATTCATTAGTTACTCCGAGAGTTGATTCAAAGGTATATTAAAAGACCATTAGCGTAATGAAAGTTGGGTTATATATATAAAAGGGCTGTTATATATATAAACCGATGGTTGCGATGATATTAAAATAAGCCGTGTGGTCTGTAGACCCACGGGCCTCAACTTAACGGGAGGGCGATTATTAATATACGACTGTGATATATGTCCGTTCCACTTGCGGAATGTTCTACATCAACAAGACACTAATATCATAAAAGGGATTGGAGTTCCTCTAGATTTATAGTCAGCAGATATAAAAGGAACAGTTACACGCATGCAACAGTTACACCACAGCAGAGGACAGAAAAGGCAAAGACACAGTCAGAGAAAAGACAAGTGCGCAGCAAGCCAAGAGACAAAACGAGTGAGCTGGAGTTCTCATTTAAATTTGAATGTAAATATTTTATTTAAATTTATATTGTTGTGATGCATTGGAAAGTCTCCTGGAAGAGAGCAAATATCCCACTGTAATATTAAAATAAGCACCTACAGTTACATCTTTCTGAGTGAGCTGAAAAGAGATGAGAAGGCAGAAGGCAAAGAGACATGGCTGTCCATTTCGAATTCCCAGTGGAATACAAACAGCCATGAAGCTATTTTTTTATAAAACAAGGTAATATTCAAGGGGAGAAGTTGACGAAAAAGGAGTGAGAGAAGAAGAGAGTATGCAGCAGAATTAAAGAGAGTTGAAGAAAATAAGCAAGCTGCAAGAAGAATGTGAATAAGGAGGAGTTGAGCAAAGAAGAAGAAGGGGCTGAGCAGAGATGATGCAGGTCTGATATAAGAGTTGATGAACAGCAGAGAAGAAGGTACAAAACAGAGCTTATATCCAAGGTAAATCAGCAAGTGTTTTTCTTTTGGAAGAGTAAGGAAGTTGGAGCTTCCCTATCAACTTGTAGCTTGATAGTTGTCAGTTGTAGCTGACTGAGGTTGGAGCCTTCTGTAGGTTGGTGCCTGCAGAAAACTGAAGGGAGTTGGTGCTTCCTTGCAAGTTGTAGCTTGCAGAATTGAGGTAGGAGCCTCCTGTAGGTTGGTGCCTGCAGAAAAACAGTGGTGAGAAGGAGTTGGAGCTTGCCTTTGCATCACAACAATAATAAGATGTGGTTTTCTCCCTTTATGGGTTTCCACTTATATCTGGTGTCTCTGTGCATGATATCTATGTATTGATCTGATATGTATCATTTTCTTAATACCTGCTGCTCTCATATTAAGTCTACTACTCTATTAAACTAATACTTTCTGATTACATTCTAACATTACTCTCACATCAAATAGAGTTTGAAATGAAGGTGTAAATAAGTTTAATGAAAAGTTTTAAGAGATCAGGAATGTATTAAACTGATTCACCCCCCCCCTCTCAGTTTAATTAGAGGTTCAAAAATTGGTATCAGAGGGAGTTCCTTTGTACAAGTCTAACAACTGAAAGGAGATCCTAGGTTCCCAAGATGGCTAGTAAAGAAGGATGCTCAACCAATAAAGCCCCTTTCTTCACTGGTGAAAATTATGCTTTCTGGAAAATCAGAATGAAGACATACATAATGTCTCTAGGAATAGAAGTCTGGGCTGCTGTGGAATTAGGATATGCCCCGAAATCAACTATTACAGAAAAAAAAGCTAAAGAAAGCTTTGTAGCTAATGCAAAATCCATGAATGCCATCCTGAATGGATTATGTGAAGCAGAGTTTATTAAAGTAATGCACAAAGACACTGCCAAGAAAATTTGGGATACTCTTGAAGGCATACATGAGGGAGAACAGAAAGTAAAGACTGCCAAACTTCAAGTATATAGAGCCCAGTTTGAAAACTTAAAAATGAATGATGATGAAGATGTTGGCGGCTTCTTCTTAAAAGTTGCAGAAATTGTTAACAATGTGAAAGCTCTTGGAGAAACCATACCAGAAAGTATAGTTGTGCAAAAGATTCTAAGATCACTCCCATCCATATTTAATCCCAAGGTATCTGCAATAGAAGAGACAGCGAATTGGGAGACATTGACCATGAATCAGCTACTAGGAAATCTTACAGCATATGAGATGAGGCTCCCACAGAAGAAGTCAAGCACAAGGGAGGCAGCATTCAAAACGGAAAAGAAGAAAGAAGAAAAGGAAGACATATGCTTCTGCTATGATGAAGAAGAGGCTAAATTTGTCAAGAAATTGGATAGAGGCTCAGGTAGATACAAAGGTAAACTTCCCTTCAAATGCTTTAACTGTGGAAGAGTTGGACATTATGCTGCTAAATGTCCCCACAAGAAAGTAAGAAATCAAGCTCAAGAATCAGAGAAAGACACATCAAAGAACTGGCAGAAAGGAAAGAAATTCAGCAGAAAATCCTTTTATGCTCACCAAGACAGCAGTGCATCTGAAGACTCAGATGAACCCTCAAGTGAAGAAGGAACCTCGGAATTTATATTGATGGCCATAGAAGATATTGAGGGACTCCTACTAGAAGATGAAGAAGAAGAAGGGGAAGTAGACCTTGAGGGGGAGCTAAGAAGTGCTGTGGAGGAGATTGACAGACTCAAACTAAAATGCAGAAAACGAAAAGAGATTCTCCTAAAATGTGTGAAAGAAGAACAAAATTCAAAAATCCTCATGCAGCTGAAGGTAAAGCTTGAAGAAGCCAAGAAGATAGAAGATATGTTACTTCAGCAAATCAAAGATAAAACTCGAGAACAAGAGAAGCTGGAAGAAGAAATTATGTGTCTAAGAAAGAAATTAGAAAAAGCTCAACAGAAAGTTTCTATATACCCTTCTCAAACAACAAGCTCTATTAAGTTGAATGAAATTTTGGTTGCTCAAAGATCCCCTATGATAAAGACTGGAATAGTCTACGAAGGAGAATCAAGTAAAGGAAAAGAAAAGGTTGACAGAGAGATTATTTCTGTAAAAGCAAAGAAGGATGAGGAAGTAGCTCAAATAATTCCTACAAAAGAAGAAATCTGCAATAAGAGAGACAGAGAGCAGAAGAAACCTCTAGTAACAAAGAATGCAATAACTACTAAGATAACAAAAAAAAGATCATATGCTCCCGAGTATGTCAAATTTGGAAGCCATCAAAGGAGATTCTTCCCTCCTATGAAGAATGCCACCTGTTATGTCTACCACAAGCAGGGACACATTGCTACATATTGTCATGCAAGGAAGAATGATTCAAACCAGCAAAAGAGGCAAGCATGGAAGAGACAACCTTACATCAGGTATGCAAGTAATTTCTATGGTTATTGTTTTTATTGTAAGGATTTTGGCCATAGAATTGTTGAATGTAGAAAGTATGGACAAACACTGATGTTCAATACCTCAAGGAGGTTTATGAGTCAAAGCAATTTTGTTCATGCTCACAATTCCGCAAAAACTATAATCAAATGTTGTATATGAAATCAAATTGGGCATATATCTTCCAAGTGTTCTCTAAAGGGATATAATTCATCACCTCACAAAAGATACCAAACAAAAGGGGGCCTCCAGTGGATAAAGAAGGCGAATAAATGTGACTTGGCTTTAACTGCTCAAGATTTGAAGAGTCAATGGTATTTGGACAGTGGCTGCTCTAAACACATGACGGGAGATAAAAACAAGTTTTTAACTCTTGACGAAAGGAAATCGGGCAATGTCACTTTTGGAAATGACAAATCAGGAAAGATCAAGGGAAAAGGATCAGTCAGCATAGACAATGGAAGAGGAAAGGCCCAAGATGTATTATATGTAGATGGGCTGAAAGAAAATTTACTGAGTGTCAGTCAGATGTGTGATAAAGGCTGTGAAGTTCTCTTTAGAGCACAAGATTGTGTAGTCAGATCAAGCACAACAGGAAAAAGTCTACTCAAAGGTGTTCGAACAGAAAGTAATGTGTACATAGTGAAAGAGGAAGATGAACCCTGCCATCTTAGCAAACTTGAGGAGTCATGGTTGTGGCATAGGAGATTGGGACATCTCAGCTTTGACCATATCATCAGACTGAGCAAGAAGAAAGCTGTAAGAGATATGCCAGAAATAAAAAGGCCTTCAAGTACTATATGCAAATCTTGTCAATTTGGGAAACAGACTCGCACATCCTTTAAATCTAAAGAGGAGCTGTCAACAAGAAGACCACTCCAGCTTGTGCACATGGACTTGTGTGGACCTGCTAGAACTAGGACACCAAGTGGAGAATCCTATTTCATGCTGATAATAGATGACTTTTCCAGAATGACATGGGTTGCTTTTCTCAAAAATAAATCATAAGCATTGGAAAAATTTAAGATATTCAAAGCATTAGCAGAAAATCAAACTGGATGCAAGCTGAAATGTATCAGATCAGACAGAGGAGGAGAATTCACAGATTATGACTTTGTATACCTATGTAATGAACATGGAAGAAAGCAACAATTTACTATTGCAGGGACACCTCAGCAGAATGGAGTAGCAGAGAGACAAAATAGGTCTGTACAACAAATAGCAAGAGCTATGATGCAAGAGAATAATATTGCTCAAACCTTCTGGGCAGAAGCAGTGCACACAGCAGTACATATCCTTAATAAAGCTCACTTAAGGCCAAGCAGTGAAAAGACTCCCTATGAACTATGGCATGGAAAGCCAGCCTCAATCAAACATTTCAGAATCTTTGGTAGCAAGTGTTACATAAAGAATAATGATGAAAACCTTGGGAAATTTGATGCAAGAGCAGATGAAGGAATATTATTAGGATATGCATCCAAAAGTAAAGGGTAAAGGTGCTACAACAAGACTCTTTGGAAAATAGTTGAATGTATTGATGTGAGATTTGATGAAGAACTTCCAAACAATACAAGAAATACAGACTGCTGCAGTCCATCAGACAACCATGAAGAGGAAGACAAGGATGATGATGAAACAAGCAAGACAACATATAATGCAGAGCTGAGCTCGAAAACCCCCTCAAGATACACTCAGAAGAATCATCCTGAAGATCAGATCATAGGAGACAAGAAAGCAGGAGTTCAGACAAGAAGGCAGCTAACAGAACAAACAGAAGAAGTATACATAACCATGTTATCACAAATAGAACCAAAGAAATTTGAAGAAGCCAGCAAGGACAAGTATTGGGTAAAAGCAATGAATGAAGAATTGGACCAAATTGAGAAGAACAATACCTGGGAACTAGTTCCTAGACCTATTGAGAAAAATATCATTGGTTCAAATTGGGTATTCAAAAACAAAATGAATGAGCAAGGACAAGTAATCAGGAATAAAGCCAGTCTGGTCTGCAAAGGATACTCACAAATTGAAGGACTTGACTATGATGAAACATTTGCACCTGTAGCCAGAATGGAGGCTATCAGAATGTTCCTGGCATTTGCATGCTACCAAGACTTCAAAGTATATCAAATGGATGTAAAGTCTGCTTTTCTTAATGGAGATCTAGAAGAAGAAGTGTATATGGAACAACCAGAAGGCTTCTCATTGACAGACAAAGAAGACTATGTGTGCAGACTGAAGAAGGCCCTATATGGACTGAAACAGGCTCCTTGTGCTTGGTACTCAAGACTGGACAAATATTTTCAAAAACAGGGTTTTAAGAGAGGTGGAGTAGACAACAATCTATACATAAAAGCGCATGAAAATGAACTCCTAATTGTTGTTGTATATGTTGATGACATTATGTTTGGAAGCAACAAAGATGAACTAGCAAAAGGGTTTGCTGATGAGATGAAAACAGAGTTTGAAATTTCTATGATTGGAGAACTCGGTTTCTACTTGGGACTGCAAATTCAGCAAAAGAACACTGGCACATTCATTTCTCAAGAAAAATACTTAAAAGAAATGCTGAAAAAATTCAAAATGGAGGACTGCAAACCAATGACAACCCCCATGATCACGGGATGCAAGCTGTGTGTTGATGATAGGTCTGCAGATGTAGATCAAAAACTCTACAGATCCATGATAGGAAGCCTGCTGTACTTGACAGCTTCAAGACCAGACATCATGCTAGCAGTAGGACTAGTGGCAAGATATCAAGCAACACCTAAACAAAACCATCTTCTGGAAGTAAAAAGAATACTCAGATATCTACAAGGAACAACACAATATGGACTTTGGTATCCTAAAACCAAAAACTTCACTTTATCAGCATACATAGATGCAGATTGGGCCAGCTGTGTGGATGATAGAAAAAGTACAAGTGGAGGCGCATTCTATCTAGGAGAAAGTCTGGTGGCATGGTTAAGCAAGAAACAAACATCTATCTCCTTGTCAACAGCTGAAGCAGAATATATAGCAGCAGCAGCCTGTTGTACACAAGTCATGTGGATGAAGCAGACTCTTCAAGACATGAAGGTAAGCATTAATGAACCTATCTCAATCAAATGTGATAATACAAGTGCTATAAGTATATCTAAAAATCCAGTGCTTCACTCAAAAACTAAACATATACCAATCAAGTATCATTTTCTCCGAGAACAAGTGGCTAAGAAGATAGTTAAACTGGACTATGTACCAACAAAAGAACAGAGAGCAGATATATTTACTAAACCACTTGCCAGAGAACCATTCGAATACTTGAGAGACAAACTAGGGGTAGTATCTGTAGATACTATTCTCTAATATGAAAAGAAAGTACTGTCTTAGGGGGAGAACAAAACGAAGATATCATTTCAGGGGGAGAATAGTAAGCAAGATAAGAATAAAAAAATTCCACAGGATCAGCATTATCAGAATTATCAGCATAATCTCAGTATTATCAGCATTCAGAAGCAACAAGAACCTTTCAGTCGTAAAATGCATCATCTCTGTCTGCAATCTAGCACATATTACAGGCACTACAAATGAAACACATCATAGTCCAATTTCAGCAGAAGAGGACCTAAACGTAACTCAGAGAAAGGAAATACAACGACAAAACCCATATGGAGAGATGAGGAGTCATCCTTTGCCATTGATGTCAAAGGGGGAGGAAGAAAAAATAACAGGAGGAAGAGCAGGCAAACAGGAAGAGCAAGCAACAAGAGAAAGAGAAAGCAAACCGAGAACGTGGATTGCCATCAATGCCAAAGGGGGAGACTGTTGGAAATTTTGTCATTGATGGCAAAGGAGGCAGGGCAAAGGAGGCAGTGCTGAAGCAGAGGAAGGCAAAAGAAGCACAGTGAAAGCCATAGAGGCAGCAAGAAGAATGTCAGAGTGTAATAGTTGAATACAGAGACAGAGCGACAGGAGCAGCAGGACAGACAAAGGAAGCAGCGACTACAATGGAGGCAGAAAAGAAGCAGAGGCAGAGGCAGAGCGACAGGAGCAGCAGAGGCAGAGGCAGAGCTGTTATAAAATTCCGAGAATCGCCCAAGCCGACAGATACATTCATATGTATAATTCCGAGAATCTTTACCTGATGGGCGTTACGCATATAATGCAGAACCAAATTCCGGGAATCGCACACTCCAACCGGCGTTATATATTTAACATAATTCATAAACATTATTCCGGGAATTTCCTAACCCGCTAGCGGACACATATATACACATATATATATATATCCATCACAATACATATAAATGCCGTGCATTACATATGTTGCAAAAGTCCAAGGTATATATATGGAGCGCACAAAATGAAGTTTTATATGGTGGGACCCCTTCCCAATCGCATCGGAGGTAAACAAAGCAACAGGACTTGCAACTCAAAGTTGCGATTGCGATCAATCACAATCGGAAATCGCAAGGGGAGCGGAACATCACAACAGAAAGTTGCGATTGCGATTAAGAGCTCGGACCCGATGGGCGTATAAACAATGGTGAATATATATTTGAGTTCCAGGTCTAATCGCATCGGCATTGGTTAATCGCATCGGAGAATATATGAGTTGCGATTGCGATTGGAAGTTCCGGACCCGATGGAGGTATGAATTATAATTCAAACGTGTTTGAAGTCCTTTCCCAATCGCATCAGCAAAATACAATGAACAGTGGCCAATCGCAACACATATTAAAAGACTTGCGATTGCGATTAAGAGTTCGGACCCGATGGGTGTATTAACGATGGTTTATATATATTTGAATTCCGGCTAATCGCATCGGAGATTATAAGAGCGTCGGAACATATATTAAATGACTTGCGATTGCGATTGAAGCCCGGACCCGATGGACTTATAAACTTTGATTAATAAAAATTTAAGTCCCAATCTCATCGGCAAATATCAATGAACAGTGACCGATCGCATCGGAGTATTTGAAGTTGCGATTGCGATCAATCGCAATTGGAGCAAGAGCGATCAATCGCAATCGGAGGAGACTCATTGCATCGGGAAGCGTGTCAAGTGGGCCCGAAAGGAGTTCTTATATGTTTTAAAGGGGTTCATTAGTTACTCCGAGAGTTGATTCAAAGGTATATTAAAAGACCATTAGCGTAATGAAAGTTGGGATATATATATAAAAGGGCTGTTATATATATAAACCGATGGTTGTGATGATATTAAAATAAGCCGTGTGGTCTGTAGACCCACGGGCCTCAGCTTAACGGGAGGGCGATTATTAATATACGACTGTGATATATGTCCGTTCCACTTGCGGAATGTTCCACATCAACAAGACACTAATAGCATAAAAGGGATTGGAGTTCCTCCAGATTTACAGTCAGCAGATATAAAAGGAACAGTTCCACACATGCAACAGTTACACCACAGCAGAGGACAGAAAAGACAAAGACACAGTCAGAGAAAAGACAAGTGCGCAGCAAGCCAAGAGACAAAACGAGTGAGCTGGAGTTCTCATTTAAATTTGAATGTAAATATTTTATTTAAATTTATATTGTTGTGATGCATTGGCAAGTCTCCCGAAGAGAGCAAATATCCCACTGTAATATTAAAATAAGCACCTACAGTTACATTTTTCTGAGTGAGCTGAAAAGAGATGAGAAGGCAGAAGGCAAAGAGACATGGTTGTCCATTTCGAATTCCCAGTGGAATACAAACAGTCATGAAACTATTTTTGTATAAAACAGGGTAATATCCAAGGGGAGAAGGTTGACGAAAATGGAGTGAGAGAAGAAGAGAGTATGCAGCAGAATTAAAGAGAGTTGAAGAAAATAAGCA
>JAXQQM020076037.1:0-25453 GCA_034641835.2 Pinus albicaulis
AACTATGCTCCCTCTTCATCTACAGTCCATTCATCACTCCTCCATAGAAACTCCATCAATAGATCAAGATGGGTTATCATCTCAACTATTTCTCTCTTATATTTTTCATCAGTCATGTATCTCTATATGCCATTAGCTTTGGCATATTCCTTCTTCACTTTGTGGTTGCGTCCTAAACCTTTGCTATGAATTTCAATAGTAATATTCTTGATTTATTTCACCCTCTATGAGCTACACTAGCCTCTGTAGTAACAGTTCCTCCTGCTACAACTTACCTCACCAAAATTCCTCTGTGCTTGGTCTTTTGGCAAGTACTGGTCCTCAATATAGAACCCTCCTTGAGCACTCCTCTTTGATCCTTCTAGGCTTACCTTCACAACTCATCTACACTTGAGAAAACTACTGTCCTCTTATATTTCAACCTCAGCTGAAATATTAGGTTCTAACCACACTTTTTTTTTTCTCCTAGAAACCCTTGCTAGCTTCCTTCATCACTGCCCTTAAAGGCTATAATATTCTTGCTGAGATGTTTTCATGCCTTCTGCTACCTCTATTAAAATCTTATGCTCCTCTTATGAGTGTGAGAATTTACTTGTTAGTTCCATAATCCAAAATAAAACTGAAACAAAACATTCTTACCTTATTTTTTGTGCTACTACTTCATCCATGCTGTTGTATTTCTCATGCTTTTTCATAAGCCTTCAGTCCACAGTCTTACCTCTTAACTTTCAATCGATTAGAATCAATGAGAAATCTTTCTCAACTTTTCTTAGTTCAAATTCCTTCACACCACGTCTTAGATATTGTTACTTTGATGCCAATTGATGCGGTCGTAACTGCAAATTAACTTATACTCGTGGACTTGTGGGTTAGGACCCACATAAATTATTTTTTACACAACGGAATATAAATATGTCGGAGGTGGCTTAACATACATACATGTGCAATCAAACAATGATCACCTTAAAAAAACCATACTTAGCCATATCACTTTACATTTTACGCAGAACCAGAGCTCTCGGGTCCCACATCTCGATAACCAATCACAACACGTCGCAGTCTCTTGCTCGCAACTTTTAACTCCTTACCAAATAAGCTAAACCACAAAATCTTGCGAAATGCGTTGTTGCACAGTGCTGGCACGTGGCCTCACTTCATCTCATCGCATCTTCCCGTCCTTACTGAGTCGCATCACAAGTTTCTTACTTACCTTGTGAACTCTTAAACGGTAACTGTTATACATTGCGAAGTGTGAAATCATTTCCGGGCCACTGCAATCTCCACCGTTGGCTTGTCTTGGATCCAAATGTCCACGTCTTCTCCCTCCTTCTTATCACATCGCAACCAATTAACATTTTGTGTGAACACTTAAACGATATCCGCTATAATTTGAAAAGTGCAAAGTCGCGATCCATCGTTTTCCGTTGATCTACTGCATGATCCAACAGTCCGCGCAACTTATTCTCCGTGCCACTTCACATCACAAGTTAAAATATTTAACTTGAAAAATACCTGACTCTTAAATACTTCAATCGTCGATGCGAAATTGCGCCCTACCAACACGCGTCTGTCTCTCACTTCCTCAACTCACCTTAATCATTCATCTTTTGTCTTCGGATTTGCGATTTAATCGCAACCGTCCGATCAAACTTCTCGACTCTTCTTCGCCTCTTTTGCACGCTCTAATATCTTTCGTCAATCCCTAAACCTTTGACTCTACGACTCAATCCTTGCTGTTGATTGTTCTTCTTTCATATGTCACCGCTTTGCAATACTGCTTCCTCCACGCTACTCTTTCTGTCTTCTTATGGAATATTTCAATGCTATCTCTCCTGAGCTTTGTCTAGTTTGAAATGCACGGACTACTCCTGGGTTTGTTCTTCGTCTCTCAGCCCTTGGTATCTACCACAACTTTTCCTGTGCGAAGTTCATAGGAACTTGATTCTCTCACTCAATTTGTTTATGCATTGACATAAATAACATGCATATATAATAACACATGAATGAAATGATTGATTTCAACAGGGAAATAAAACAAACAAGTTGAAACAAAGAGCCCGATCAAAATCCAAAACACGAATTAATTTAAAGATGAAAATACACAGAACCCAAGCCTTGGGATGGCTGGATTTACATTTGTTCCTATTCTTTGTTCAACCCTCTTTCACACCTATTTCCCTCTCGTCCTTTCTCTTTTTCTCTATGGAAGGAAGAACCCCACAATGGTGGATTTGGTTTTGTTTTATGCCTTTCCAAAAATCCCCATATGGTTGAGAAACTGTTATTCAATTTCAGAAAATTTTATTCAACTAAATGCCTAACTAATCGTAATCTAACTATTCTCTTAACCTACAAATTACAATGGCTATGTTAGCCCAAATTAACTTTAAACAAAATACTTTAAAACTAAAGTCTTCAAATTGTTAGGACTGATAGTCCTCTTCCCAAGTCACAACATGTGACTATATTGTCACATTTCTGGCTCTACCTTTATGCTCTTGCATCACTGTGCAACCGACCAAATGGTTATGGCATTAAGCATGATGATCACGATCTCCTCCGTGCAGAAAAACACGTACTTTGACATACGTCTAACTGACTTGGGGTTGACAGGCGGACATGGTTAACGGTTAAGATCATTATTTTGGTTGACACATAGGAATAACGTATATCATGACTTGAATTGAACTAGAATGACTACATACAAAACCTATCATGAGATATGAAAAGATTTAAAAAATATTTGAGGCGTATTTACACTACAACACGTGGCTTGGTAAGAGCGGATGCACTTTTTTCGTTTATTTTTTTAAAAGCAAAGTATGCTTCCAGAAATTCCGGTAGCATCGGAATAAAAAAGAAAAAGACAGAAACAGGAAAATAACAGACTATCCAAAAATACTAAAACTGGTTCTTCCAGAATTTCCGGTAGTGACCAAACATTTTTTTAAATTTTGAAAATTTTGAAGTTTAATCCTAAAAAAATAAATATGAAATGGACTCATTAATTAACAAATAACTGTGCTAACATATTTAACACAAAAAAGGTAACATTTCATGCTATTAATATATCATAGCTTCCAACCTATAATCTCTCATCCCCCATCGTCCAGCACAACCCACTGTAGTCCACCCTTGTCTCTATAGACGTAGTCCTTTAGGCAATTCCATTTTCCTTCTGGGGATCTAGCATACCTTAACTAGGGAGTCTTAGAGTTTTTATATACCCTCCAAGTCTCACACTAGGGAACCTATCCCCACACTTCTTCCTTTAGGGCTTTAGCATTCCCAAAGGAAACCCATGGAGAGGTGCACACCTAGTTTGACCTAGGATGCACAAGGTAACAATATCATCAAACCACACTCTCCCATAGAGAAAATATAGTGATTAGAGTAGTGATAATGATGGAATAGTTGTATAATAACACTAAAGCCCCAATTTTTATCTTTGTGTGCCAAAATTGACAAGTGGTACTTAAAGAAGTCACTTCCCCTTATTTTTTCAAACTTAGGGTAAAAAATATATTCATAATGAAATTAGGATTTAATTAAATATTTGTCTTAGTCCCTTGGCATAAGCCCATCACTTAGCCCTTATCCCCCTTTCCTAATCATGGAGTCCTAGCTCCCCTTCTCTCTTGTGTGACTTAGATTATATCAATGGTGTATTTTTATTATTATCAGTGTGATTACATAGTTAAATAGTTAACATCATTTAAATTTTAGCACAAAGGTTGAGTAGCCTAAAATCACATAGGCGCTCTAGCCTCAAAACATTTAAACATAGGCATGCAAGCCCAAAAACACTTATATACACATGGGCACATTCTCCCTAGTATTCTTATATACACATGGGTTGTAGGCCCAACACATAATTTATTTCCAACCTAATCATTATATGTAAAAATATACACAAGGGTCATAATTGGGTTGTTTCATTCTTGTCACCCTTATTTATGCATTGTCCCTAGTGCATTCTTGTCGCCCTTATAGACACGTACAATAAAAAATGTCAAAATGATAAGGGAAGTCCTTCCTCATGGCATTTTCATGCTCCCTGTAGCATCCTTTATACCAAATTAATTCCATTGCATGTTTGCCGACATGATGGCTTGATCTTGGAGCACATTTACCTTCTTATCCAATATACCCACTAGTTGGACCTAGAAGTCTCCCTCGTGCTGAAATTGAATCATGTTCCAATAAATTACATGGTTGGAATCAAGAACATATTTTTTATGTAAAGAAACATGAAAAACATCATGGATATACATGGATGTTAGCAATGAAAACCTAAAAATAGAACAATATTTTCTAGGATCTCAAATGGCCCACAAAATTATCTTCCAACTTTGAGAAGCTTCCCAATTTCAATGAAATCTTCCTAGCTTTTAATTTTAGGAAAGCATGATCACCCTCTCCAAGTTCTATGCTTTTTTTTTTTTGAATAAGACTAATTATATTAAGTAAAGAAATATAGTACAATCAAAGCTTGCATAGAAGCGACGCAAGAGAGAAAGGGAGCCGGAAATGATAGACTATCAACCTCGGTCCCAGAGAACATCCACGACATAAGCAAAAAGATAACAAGAAGAACATAAAATGAATATCTAGACTAGGGAATCGACCCAGAATGGGTAGAATCTCCCAATCGACATTTTTTCCCTTTCTTTTTACTGACTGTGACCCAGCCATTATGAGCTGGCTGGACAGGAACCACTTGCAAACTATTCTGCGCAGAAGGACGAGTCTCCTTATTTGAATCTGAGGATGAAGACACATGAGAGCGCTTCTGTGAAATTGGAGGAGCATCAGGATCCGCTGGGCGAGCTGGGGGCGCGTCCCTCGGGGGGTTCTGATTCTCCTCTTCCACCTATATATCCTCCTCATCAGAGCTAGAGGAATCTATGTCATCCATTGGAGGTCTATCACATGGTTTCAAGTTATTGGATATGGATTTGTGCGGGATATTCTTCTTTTTGTCGAGGAACGTCGCACAAGTATTCTGAAGATGCCCCGTCTGATGGCAATGGCGACATCTGAAAGTAGTGTTCTCATAGTCTAAAGTTTTCATCCAATGAAATTCCCCAATTTTGAGGTTGATCTGATCAGGCAGCCCTTTACTAATGTCTGTTTTTGTGCATATTCTGCCAAAAGTATATATTCCTTTCTCTCCTCGAGAGGTGTCCATTGCCAGGAAGCGGCCTAATGTATCCCCAATCCCTTGGAAGACATAAAAATGGCATAGATGAGTAGGGAGATTTGGAAGACGGACCCAAATTGGAAGCTTGGTGATGACAGCCGAAGAGGGGTCGAAATCAGGGAACCAGGGGGTGAGGAAAAGTCCCGCTGATCCCCAGAACCAAGGGCCTCTCGTTAAGGCTTTCTTGTAATCATCGCTAAAGGCAAAGACGACAATGAAGAATCCTTTCGAGCAAAAGAAGACCTTGCAGTTGTTGGTCCAGTTGGAGTGGAGCCACTGGTATAGATCGGCAGTACGAGGCCATAGTCTGTTAAATCTGCATATGATGGTTGATTCTGTAAACGTCTAATATTGATCATCCAGAGATGGATGAGTGATTTCAATGGAGGGAGTTTCTTCCATTTTATCCACCAAGAAAGGCTTGGGAGCCTCAGTTGGTTTGGCAGTCTTCTTGGAGGGTTGTGCATGAACCGCATCTTTATAGGAGAAAGCAGGAGCCGAGGAGGTCTGCCCAGATGCTCCTCCTCGCAGACGTAAGGTGAGCATCACTAAAGCATCTCTTTCAATACTGTAATAAGACAAGGGTATAGGTTCTTCGAGTTGTTTACCTTCGTAAGTCAGTCTCTGGAGGGCTGAGGGGATACCTAACCTGAGCTAAAGCTCTCGCAGGAGGTTAAGCACCAGATCTGAAGCCGACACCCAAAGCAATAGCGTTTTTCCTGAGAGAAGTAAGATCTGGATTTGGAAGCCAGAGGGTGAGCTATGCTGAGGGTAAATAGTCAAATAATTTTCTGAAGAAACAGCTTGAGGAGCGCCCTTCTGTTCCCCATCTTGCATCGTCTCTGCTTCCTCTATTTTTCGAGCCGGCATGAGGTTCTGCTGTTCGGACCATGACTCCTCTATTCTCATCTGAGGTGGAGGAGAAATGAAGAGAACGATCTCATATTTCTTGCCATAGTCAGCAAAAAATCGTCCCAAAGTCACGGATCTGAGACCCGATCCAGTCCCGCCTCCAACAACATTTAAACCCAAAGGCCCCTGAGAACCCTTGCAGTTTTCGGCTATCTTCCTTTTCCAAAGGCGACAGATCTTCATGTCCTCCAGTGGAATGGCCATGGGAAATATTCTTAGCAGCGTCCTCTTTTCCAAAGGTGGGTTGTTTCGGATAGAATATCCGGTTGTATACCCCTGTTCGAAACTTGCCAATGTCCATGGGTTCCTATTCTGTGAGCCCATCTCGTGGATTGTGTTTGCCATCTCTTGAAACTAGGCGCCGGGGCTCGAAGCCGAGGGAAAACACCGTAGCAGCCTCTCGTGCATCGGGAGATTTTGATCCGCCGTCTGCCTCAGAGACAGCGAGAACTGATGTGAGGACTATCTCAGAAACAACGAGAATTGATGTGAGGACACCTGCATCGATATCGAGAGGAGCCCATGCTAGGAATGTGCCTCCAAGGTCGACATCCATGGCGGCGGCAAGGTTTTGCAAAGCCCTAGCAGAAACCCTAGCTGAAGCCATTCTTCTCTTCTCTCCCTTGTGTCCCTCCAAGTTCTATGTTTATTATAGCTTTCTCTACATAATTTTTCTACCTATCTATTTTTTTTTTGTCAAGTTGTCAGTGATTCTCCAGGATTGAACTGTGGCTTGAGAAATCGTGACCTAGGGGAATTTAATCTGTCAAAGTCACCAGGGGATCACACCCAACTTGGGCCACACCAACCCTAAGATGATTATAATTTTTAGCATGTCTCCTCCCCTTAACACTGGTGCAACAACCTGCATGAGGTTTGATCCATGGTCACCTTGATAACGAGGCCCATCCTCAACCGGTTGTGCTAGTGGGAATTGAAAAATTTTATACCTATCTTGAGAAGCCTTCAAGTTTTGTTTAATTTTAATCACTTTCTATTCCATTTCCTTAAGCAAATATGGCCCAACAATAACCTTATCCACTAGGTTTCTTCAACTTAAAGGTTGCATTTCCTACCATTCAAGGCCTGAAATGATATCATCTTCAAATATGCTTGATACCCATTGTTATATGAAAACCCCACCAAGTGCTAATGCTCCTCCCATTTTTATAGTTTCCATTACATACACCCTTGTAGGAATTTACAGGGTAAATTCCATAGATCAAGAACCAAAGGTCACCGCTCACAAAAAGATCACAAATCAGTACACCAGTATAATCACGTGGTTAAAACCCTCAAAGAGGGAAACAATCCATGACCTGAGCCAACACAGCCACTTCAGGCAATTTATTAATATAAAAAGAAAAGTTACATACGTTTCTCACATAAACGGTTACCAGAAAAATGACCCTCCATGCTCTTTAAATAGAGATCATGGACCAATCGGGTGTTAAGCCACAGATCAAGTGTCGTTAATACCGAGGTGAGAGATAACCGTTGGATCACTACAAATCGTGACCGTTGGATTATACATTACAAATGTACATGGTAAAGAAACACACTTTACCTAACTCTACACTATAATAAGTTATTCTTAACTATTTCCTATGTGTTGAAATATCCTAACATCCCCCTTTAAGAACAAATTGGGATAGGATTGAAGGATTTACAAAGGTGACACAAAAGGAGCCTATTTCCTATGTGTCGAAATATCCTAACATCCCCCCTTAAGAACAAATTGGGATAGGATTGAAGGATTTACAAAAGTGACACAATATGAGAAGGAAGGAGGCATTAGAGCCTATCCCCCCTTAATGACAACTTTCCTGAACTCCAAGCATGGATCGAAGTTTGGTAAACTTCGCTTCTGTGAGAGCCTTTGTAAAGATATCGGCTACTTGATCATTGGTTAGAAAATACTGCACTTCAAGAACACGATCATGAATGAGATTTATAATGAAGTGTATGTGGAGTTCAATGTGTTTCATACGCTGATGATGAAATAGATCTTTACATAGCTGAATGGCACTCTGATTATCACACCAAAGTGTATTTGGATGCTGCTGATGAAGACCAAATTCAGACAGAATCTGACGAAGCCACATGGCTTCCTTGCTGTCTTCAACTGCACCACGATACTCTGCTTCTGCTGAAGAAAGAAATATGGCACTTTGTTTCTTACAATACCAAGTAATAGGTCCTAAACCAAGAGTGAATACATATCCTGCAGTAGACTTTCGATCATCAGGGTCACCAGCTCAATCAGAATCAGTGAAACCAATCAACAATGGAGATGCTCCTGCATTGTAATGAATCCCGAACTGAAATGTACCTCGAATATATTGAAGTATTCTTTTAGCTGCTTTCCAGTGACTTTCATGAGGTTGGTGCATAAACCGAGCGACAAGACCAACGACAAAGGAAAGGTTAGGACGGGTATGGGTTAGATACAGAAGTTTACCAACAAGTTGACGATATAAGGTAGCATCAACTTCAGGGGTAGTACAAGTGACTGAAAGCTTGACTCCAGACTGAAAGGGAGAAGGGGTTGGCTTACAGTCTTCCATGTGAAAGTGGTGTAGACTTGGACTGAGAGAGGGTAATGCCTTCCTTGGATTGCAAGACTTGAAGACCAAGGAAATAATGAAAGTGTCCTAAGTTTGTCATTTCAAACTTCTTTTTGAGGCTAGACTTCACATGGTTTATATGGTTTGGGTCACTACCAGTAAGGTTAAGATCATAAAAATAAAGAACAAGGACGGTGAAGGACTTACCCACTTTCTTAGTGTAGACAGTGTTGTCAGAATGACACCTAGAAAAACCATTATCTAATAGAAATCTATCCATTTTGGAATACCAAGCTCGAGGAGCTTGTTTGAGACCATAGAGAGACTTCCTAAGGCAACAAAAAAAGCTGGAGTCTTTTTGGATAAAGCCAGGGGGGTTGTTCCATGTAGATTTCTTGATGCAAATCTCCATGTAAGAAGGCAGATTTAACATCCATCTGATGGAATTCCCATTTAAAGGAGGCAACAAGGGATAATATGGCATATAGAATTCATTTTGGCAACAGGGGAGAAGGTTTTAGTATAGTCAATGCCTTCAACTTGTGAAAATCCTTTAGCAACAAGACGAGCTTTATGTCTATCCACTTTTCCATCTGGTCCAAACTTGGTTTTGTAAACCCATCTGCATCTGACCAATAAGGAACGATACTCTTCATTCATAGCTTCATCCCAATCTGGATGACCGGAGACTTCTTCAAAGGTTTCTGGATCAATTTTTTCTAGAACTTGAGCCAATAAGGAAGAGGCTCGTTCAAACTGAGAACGTGTACGTCATTGATCGGCAGGGTCACCTGCAAGAGAACCTGCTGCATCTCGAGTAGAGCAAACCCATCTTGGAAGCGGTGGAGTATAAGAAACAATTTCAAGAGGTGGAGGAGGATTTTCATCCTCGCTGTCATCATCTGAACTAGCAAAAATGCTATTAAAAATAGAAGAGAGAGAGAGAGGTGGCACATATGCCAAATCAGGCTCGCAGGCCAAAGGTGGCACACTTGCCGAACTAGGCTCGCAGGTCGATATATTTTCATCAAATTTTACATCTCTTCTAATGATAATATTTTTGGATTTTGGTTGAAGAAGTCTATATCCTTTGACATCTTCAGAATATCCAACAAAAATGCATTTTTCACTCTTAGGTTCTAAGGCTTTATGTTTCGCATCTGGAATATGGGCGCAAGCATCACTTCCAAAAACACGAAAGTGACTTACATCAAGTTTGATTGAGCTCCAAGCTTCTTCTGGACTTATATTCTTTAAAACCTTAGTAGGAGTGCGATTTAATATGTAATTTGCACAGTTTATGGCTTCTGCCCAACAATTGAGACCAAGTCCTTTAGATTGAAGCATACAATTAACCATTTCTTTTAAGGTGCGATTATTCCTTTTAGCTACACCATTTTTTTGTGGAGTATATGGAACAATATGTTGCAATTGAATGCCATGCTCAGTGCAGAAGTTGATAAACTTGTTGTTAACATATTCTCTGCCTTTGTCTGATCTTAACTTAAGAATTTGATGTCCATATTGTTTCTCAACAAAGGCCTTAAAGGCCAAGAACATGTTAAAAACTTCACTCTTGAGTTTTAAGAAATATACCCAAGTGCATCTGGAAAAATCATCAATGAAAGTTAAGAAGTACTTGCAACCAGAGAAAGAAACAATAGGAAATGGACCACATAAATCACTGTGCACAAGCTGCAAAGGGGCTGAAGCGTGCCAAGAGGCACGTTTGTCAAAACTATCCCGATGATGTTTTCCGAGTTCACATTCGGAGCAAACACCATCTTGGCAAGATACCATAGGAAGGCCCGTGACCATATTTTCCTTACATAGAGTTTGAAGAGAGTGATAGTTTAAGTGACCAAATCTCTCATGCCAAATTTTTCTCACATCATTATTATGAGCAACAAAAACAGAGGGAAGACATGATGACCCAAAGTTGTCAAACTTATACAACCTTGTGGAATCATCAGCAATGCCAGTAGCTAAAATATGTTTAGGATATTTGGGGTCCTTGCTTACAACATCATGAGGTGAGAATTCTACTATTTTCCCTTCACTTGAATGAGTTATCTGATAAACAGATAGAAGGTTGCATGACAAGGTAGGAATACATAGTACATCATTACACTGACCATTATCTAGATGAATGGTTCCAGATCCTACAACACTAAGAGATCTATCATCACCTACATAAATAAGTTTCGTGTTACAATCATTTAAAGAAGAAAACATGGATTTATTTTTAGCCATGTGGTAAGAAGCTCCAGAACCAATGAGCCACTCATGAGAAGGAGAAGAAGAAGATACATTTAATGCATAACCAGATCTTGATGCTTGACAACCACAAGCAGAAAGTGCCATGCCTGAAGATGAAGGTGAAGAGTGCTCCAAATTGATGTTGTGCTTCTTCATTGCTTCTTCTAAGGCTTCCATCTTCTTAAAAAATTTGGACTCTATATGGCCATCCCGATTGCAAAAGTTGCAATGTCTATCTGTCTTGTTCCCTTTGTTTTGATTTGCCTTATTATTTTGGTGATTTGATTTTTCAGTTTGCGGCTGAAATTGCTTAGGGCCCTTGTTTGGTTTAGGACCATATTTTTTTGGATACTACTTCGTGGGATTCTTTTGATATGGTTGTTTTTGGGCTGCTAAGGATTTCTTAGAAGCGTTTCCAGCAGTGGTAAGACCAAGGTGTAAAACTTTTTCTTGTTCTCTTATCAAGGAATCGCAAAAGGAATCAAAAGAGGGATTCTTGTAGGTGGTTCCTGAAGAAATGATGGCTTCTATAGTGGAATGGAAGGTGGAAACAAATACAGAGTATGCAGGGCCAAGCTTAGCAAAAATGCAATAGATAAGGCTACCCTCGTCATTTTTTATCTTACAACCTTCTAAAATAATTCTGAGGGTTTTGAATTTGGACAAAAAATCTTCAATGGAGAAGTTATTGGGGTCCAAATTAAGCAACTCATTTTCAAGCTGGTGGGCTCTGATTTGATTTTGAATGCCAAAAACAGTTTTTAGCTTTTCCAGGGCTTCATCAGGGGTGTCAATGTCGAGGATATGAAATCGAAGATCTTGAGCAATGGAAATTCCTATCAACCCTCGTGCTTGATCTTGTTTATTTTCCCATTTAGCAGCTTTATCATCGTCAGAAGGTTTAGTTTCTTGTCCTGTGGCTATTCTATAAAGCCCTTTACTTCTAAGTATATCTACCATGTGAGGTATCCATTGGAAATAATTGGTGCTGTTAAGAATAACCAGGCATGTACTTTCCATTAAAAAAAAAATAAAGCTAATAAAAACTAAAAATAACTGCTCCAATGGAAATATCTCGAGAAATTAGGCTGTTTAAAAAAAAAGGCTCGAAAAACAGCTTCCGGATGAAGAAGTTATGCCTTTTGAAAAATTTGAGTTGTAGATGCCAAATAGTTACAGGAACCGAATGAAGTGCAGCTTTTTAAAAAAAATTCTGCCCCTTTGAACAATTTTTTTTTACAAAAGAAGCTTGAGAAGGAGGCTTGAAC
The DNA here is from genome assembly GCA_034641835.2 of Pinus albicaulis. Taxonomy (NCBI): domain Eukaryota; kingdom Viridiplantae; phylum Streptophyta; class Pinopsida; order Pinales; family Pinaceae; genus Pinus; species Pinus albicaulis. The sequence goes on from JAXQQM020076037.1 coordinate 12,210, forward strand.
CCAAGGCCTCTATTCTCATAAACTAACCCCTCACCAAGTGAGATAGTAAAAGGATCACGTTATGTTTGAAAGGAGGAAAGGGTTTTTTTTTTTTTTTTTACTCTTCGGTGTGCGTGCCTTTTCCTGCACAAAAAAAACACAAAAACCAAGAAAAAAAATTGCAATGCAAAGCCTTACAACAGAATGTTAGATTTTCAGTTAGCTTTACCGACAATTATACCTTTTTCACTATTTCTGATTTCCCGAGATCGCACAAAGACGCGGGGAAATAACATACGTAACAAAAAAAAACCCTTTTCCTGTTTCTAATTTTTCGAGATCGCACGCAGTGCACATCAAAGAGCATACAAAGAGAAGAGGTATAGATCCGGAAAATATATAAAAACTACAAACTGAAAATAAAATAAGGGAACGAAAATAAGTAGAACTATCAACAAATATAACTGCAAAACAGATTCTTTATACCTCCAGATCTAAACTGTCATAACTTGGGCAACCAGAAACCTTTTCGCATGAAACGAAAGACGTTCCTCATTGTAACTAATGCTCCAGACACAACCGAGCAGTTCTCTAAACCCAAAAATGTTTAGAATTAGTATATCTACAAAATTACATTCGCATGCATTCAAACCAGCTTCGGATTTTGATCAACAACGAACGTAGCCCTCAAAATAGCTCCGATACCATGTAGGAATTTACAAGGTAAGTTCCATAGATCAAGAACCAAAGGTCACCGCTCACAAACAGATCACAAATCAGTACACCAATATAAACACGTGGTTAAAACCCTCAAAGATGGAAATAGTCCACGACCTGAGCCAACGTGGCCACTTCAGACAATTATTTAATATAAAAAGAGAAGTTACATATGTTTCTCTCGTAAACGGTTACCGGAAAAATGACCATCCATGCTATTTAAATAGAGATCATGGACCAATCAGTGTTAAGCCACGGATCAAAGTGTCGTTAAAACCGAGGTGAGAGATAACCGTCGAATCACTACAAATCGTGACCGTCAGATTATAAGTTACAAATGTACATGGTAAAGAAACACACTTTACCTAACTCTACACTAGACTAAGTTATTCTTAACTATTTCCTATGTGTCGAAATATCCTAACACCCTCAATATATCTCTAGTGACCTGGTTGATTCTCTCTATCTACCCATATGACTTTGGGTGTTGTGTTGTACCAAAGTTCAAATTGGCCCCAAATCCTTTAAACAAATATTTCTAGAAGTTTGATGTAAACTTGGGATCCTTGTTTGAATTGATTGCCTTAGGAACTCCATGTAATCTAACCAACGTTGCATGAAGTGGGAATGAAGATGATACATTTTTTGGAAGCGTAGTGTCAAAAGCGTCATTTTCCAAAAATGCAGGAAGTGAAGTGTCTATTATATATACATATTTTTTTATATTTTTATCCACTTATATTAAAAAAACATCCAAAATATCAAATTAGTTGTAGAAGATATGAAAACATGCATATTTGTACATAAATCAAGATAGATATGGAATCCATTGTACATCAATGATTAATTATTCTAGCATCAACCATATAGATGCATCAACCATCTAGAATCTAGATTCCTCTCCTCTTTTCTAACCTTTGCCTCTACTTTGATTCTGTAAGGATATTAGTCAACATTTCCCAGTTTTGATAAAATGGCCTAATCCAAGCATTATAATATGGTAGAGAAAGATTAACACGCATGATCAATGATTTTGACTTGAGTGAAGGGTACGTTTTTGCTAAGGCCATGATAAGGAGTTCAACAATCAAAACCACCAACACCAGGGTACATATAAGGCTTGGTGCTTGCCATTAAATGCAAATTACATACCTTCATACATGATATAATATAATGTAATGCCACAATCCCATCGATCCCGAAATCTTGAAAACTATTAAGTTTGATGAATTTTGAGTGGGATATGAAATTCTATTTTCTCCATATGAAGTTTGATGAGGCTGGAACCACTCTCAAACATCCTGGGTAATTTCATTGTAATGTTAAAAATTTAAGTAAAAGGATGAAAATGAAAGATAAAGTAGAATGCCACTTTTACTTTAAAAATTTAACATTACCGTTAGGGAGCATCTAACCTCATCCTCTCTTTTCCATAACTCACTCTCAGCTCACCTAAACCCAAGTTAAAAGCAAATAAATAAATAAATTACCCCCCCCCGCGGGATCGTATGCCTTCTTATAGATCTGCTAATGATCCTTTCTGGATCCATGCCTGAACCTCCATGGATCCACGACATATCCTTTCCTAGATCCATAGATTGAGAATCTGGAACCACGGATCAGTCCTGCATGGTTCCATATTTCCATGAATCACCTAAAAACGACAGAACTATGGATTTGATTATCAGATCCATGGTTCTGTTGTAGGATCGGTCGCTAATCCATATAGGACACCGTTCTGACCTTAGATCCTTTGGAGGGGGGGGGGGGGCGGGGAGGATACTGCAACATGGAATCTAATTGTTTTATTTATATATATTTCAAAAATATTGCTGCCTTGTGCATTGAATTCACTTGAATAAAATGAGTATATTTAGTGAGCTTATCCACCACCTCCATGATGTAATCATGCTTCCTTACTATCCTAAATAGTTTGGTAGTAAAATCAATTGATACAAACTCACAATTCCACTCAAGAATGGGTATTGGTTGTAGAAATCTAGTTGGATGCCTATGCTTAACCTTCACCTTTTAGTATTTTAAACACCACATGGCAATATAATTATCCACTTCTCTTTCCATATCTGCCAAAAATATTGACTTTCTATAACTGAAATTGTTTTCCAATGATTTGGATGTCCAACATAAGGTACATTATAAATCTCACTTAGTACTATATTTTCAACCTTTGAGAATTTTCCACGTAATATTTTTTGTTTGGAAATGAGGACCCCATTTTATTTTAGCCCATCATCTTTATGTTGTGGCTATAATAGACCTTTTTGTAGGTTCTCTTTTATTTTCATGTAATTCTAATATGAAATTGTAGTCTTTAGAATTATAATTTTTGAATTCGATTTACATAAATTTATGTTTGTATCATGCATTTGATGCATCCTTTTGTTGAGTGCATCAATGACCTTTTTTAACTTCCCTTCATGTCCTTGATTTGAAAGTCATATTTAGAAAATTTTTAGCCATCTAATTTCCTTAGGATTCAAATTTGGCTACCCAATTAAATGCTTCAAATGACTATGCTTTTTGCTCAATTAATTTTTTTTTTCTAGGAGGTAATTCCTCCAAATTTTGAAGGCATAGATTATGGTTGCTAATTCCAAATCATGAGTCACATAATTTCTCCCATGCGCCTTTAATTTCCTTGATTCATAACAAACAAAAGCCCATTTTGGATGAGTGCACCTCCATTCCCATTGCTACATGCATTATGAACACATTACAATCTTCATTTGAGCTAACTATCCTTAGTATTGGTGCACTTGTTAAGAAGATTTTCAAATGTTGAAAACCTCTTCATATTCATGATACCACTCAAATTTCACATCCTTTTCTTGTGAATAAGTGATTGGGTATGGTATATTTGAGAACCCCTCAATAATTCTCTGCTAGTAGCCTAATAGTCCCATAAAGGACCTAATCACTATGACATTTTTGGTGCTAGCCACTCACAAATGGATTTGATCTTATATAGGTGTTAATTTTGGGAAACTAGGTCCAAACTCCATGTTGCACTGCTCATATGATGATGGTCATATTTTTGTTGGATTCCTCTTTTGGAGAGGTGCAAGATTGATCTAAATATCACTTTGTTTGGATGAACATAACATATGTTTTGAATTTATTTTCCACACATGTGCAAGGTCGGCCATATTTGTAATGTAGGCTCACATGCCTAATAGATGTGTTACACACCCTCACTGATGGATATAAATTGGAGAGACTTGGAGGTAATTTTCTCATCAACTCATCACACATTCTCGCATTGTGATCTGATTGGTTCGATAGCCTTTGGAGGCCTTTTTCCCCTCACACATGTGGAGCGAAGCTGCTGTTTTCTACGGATCTATTTAGGGATTTTTGTTGTAGCATTGATCAATGTTGACTTGTAATGAGCTGTCTTTGAGGGCTGTGGGTGTGACACATGGAGGATTGGCTGACCAAGAAATAATTTTCTATTTGAAGCATCTTGTTGACTGCTGTAATGCAATAATATCTCATATCTTTGCTGGACAAAAGAAATTGTAAATTGAATCTATATTTGGCTTGTAATCTGTTGATCTATTATTGTGTTCTATCAGAATTTTACTTTCATGTTTATGTGATTCCTATTGTGTATCGGGCCTAAGAAATATTGAAGTAAAATTGCATCAAGCATAGAACACCATGGTTATCTAAATTTAACATGGTATCAGAGCTGAGGTGAAGACAAATTCCAAGCTGGTGTTACAAGAAATCATTGAAGGAAGGAATCCTATGAAGGACAAATGGCCTCCTCAACCTACAAGGGTTTCAAGGCTGATGATAAATTGACTGATAAGTTTGATTATCATGCATGGAAGATGTCCTTGGATTTGGTGCTAGAAGATCAAGATGTCATGGACTATGTGCAGGGTAAGATTCAAGAGCCTCCATTAAATGCAACTGTTGCCACGAAGACAAAGTATAGAAAGGGGGAAATCAAAGCAAAGATGATTATCCAAGATTATATTCATAAGCACTTGGTTGCTTACATTTTTGAGCTAAAAACATCTAAAGAGATTTATGATAAGCTGATGATCATGTTCAGGGGTAGCAATGCTAATCAAATCCTTTTATTCAAGAATCAATTGAAGAATATAAACAAGAGAAATGATGAATCTATTCAATCCTATTTTATGAGGCTCACTAAAATCATGAATAACCTCCTAGCTATTGGGGAAGCAATATCTGATCAAGACATGGTTCTTATTGCACTTGGAGGTCTCCCCTATGATTGGTATGTATTCAATACCACTATTATTAATAATAATGTGATTACTGATTTTGATGAAATATTGACGAGATGCACTCAAGAGGAAATAAGAATGATGGAGTATGCCTCTAATGGAAATGGAAGTGACCCTACTACCTTCGTCTCTCATGCAAAGAAGAAGAACCATGGTGGCCCGAGAAATCAAAACCATGGTAGAGCGGGGCCGAAAGGAAGGAAGGGAAGATGTTACACTTGTAACAAGACTGGTCACTATGCAAGAGAGTGCCCTAATAAAAGGTACTCTCCCAGGGATGATGAAAACAACAACTTGAGAGGGAATGACAGGAACAATGGGTTCAAAGGAAAAAGGAAGGCTCCCTATGATCGTGGTGGAAATGGGAAACCTTTCAAGAGGTCAAGAAATTTTAAGTAAGATGAGTCTAATGTTGTTGATAATAAAAAAAATGAATTTATTCTTGTATCTACCCTCTTAGCTGCATCTCCACCCGACACCCAGGATGTCTGGTTGATTGATAGTGGTGCTTCAAGGCACCTCACTGGTTATAGAGAAGCCCTCTCTAATTTGGTTAAGAAGGATACTAATCTGTAAATTATCCTTGGAGATAATGCCACCTATCCCGTGAAAGGGATAGGGACTATGACCCTCCATCTATCTCAAGGTCAAGTCCTCTGATTACAAGATATGTTGTAAATACCTAATTTGAAGAAGAACCGTGTGTCCATTTTGACAATGGAAGACAAAGGGTTCAAGGTGGCAGTTGATGGAAAGGTACTTATATGGAAGAAGAACTTCAAGGAAGCTCTTTCTATTGGTTTTAGAGTTGATACAGTCTACCAGGTTGGAGGAAGTCCATTGGGGGCTATGTCATGTGATATAACTCTTCAAACAGAGTTATGGCACCAAAGGTTTTCACACCTTCATTACAAAACCCTTCCCGAATCAAAGAAGGTGGTAACAGGGATGCCTGAATTTAGAGATGATCGTGAAGGTATATTTCAAGGTTGTGCCAAAGGGAAGCAAGGGGACCATTCCCCTCAAGGGTCACAAAGACAACTGATATCTTATAGTCGATACATTACGACTTATCTGGTATGCTTCCCGTGACATCCTTGGGAGTATGTTTCTATTACATGACTTTAAAGATGAATTCTCCCACAAGACCTAGATATATTTTTTTTGAAGAAGGAAGAAGCATTCAAATGGTTCCGTACCTTCAAGGCCTTGGTGGAAAATCAAACCGAGAAGAAAATTAAATTTTTAAGGACCAACAATGGGACCGAGTATGAGTCAAATGAGTTTAATGAATTTTGTAGAGAAGCTGGCATTAAGAGGGAGACCAAAAATGCGTACACTCCTTAGCAAAATGGTGTTGCTGAAAGAAATAGCAAGACCTTTATGGAAGCTGCCCGTGCCATGCTATGTGACCAAGGTCTTCCGAATTTTCTATGGGAAGAAGCTGCAAACACTGTTGTGTATGTTCAAAATAGATGCCTGAATTCTGCTCGGGACTCCAAAACTCCTGAAGAAGTCTTCTTTGGTAAGAAACATGATGTTTCTCATTTTAGAGTTTTTGGTTGTCCCGTTTACTTTCATGTGCCAAAAGAAAAGAGAATCAAGCTGGAATCTTCTGGAAATAAGGGAATGTTTGTGGGCTACAGTGAAACTTCGAAGGCATATAGAATATATGTGCGTGGTCAAAGAGAAATGGAGATATTCCATGATGTCACCTTTGATGAAGATGTTTCCCTCAAGAAAGTGAGAAATATTCCTAGCTCCAAGGAAGAAAAAGAAGATGAATAAGCAGTGAAGCAGGAAGATCCAAAGGATGACCTGATGCCCGATGTTGAAGGACCTATGGATCCCATTGATCCACATCCTTCAAATAAGAGAATGCCCTCATGGCTCAAGGATACTCTCAAAGATGTCGAGAGACATGTTTCCCCAAGGGGGACATTCCGTGAAAGCAAGAAGCCAAAGAGATACCAAGGGTATCTAGTAGCCATGAGTACGATAGTACAATATGAGCCTGGATCATTTGAAGAAGCCATAAAGCATCAATTTTGGAAGGATGCTATGCACGAAGAATATAAGTCCATTATGAAAAATTATGTCTAGGAAGTGGTCCCGAGACCCGAGGACAAATCTGTTGTCACCTCAAAATGGCTCTATAAGATCAAGCATGGATCTGATGGAAGTGCTAAAAAGTACAATGAAAGAATTTTTTCCCGAGGCTTCTCTCAAAAGGAAGGCATAGATTATGATGATATATTTTCACCTGTGGCCCGCTATACCACCATCTGATCTATTATTTCCCTTGTTGCAACACAAGGATGGAGTATACATCAGATGGATATGAAAGTTGCTTTTCTGCATGGTTCTACAAAGGAAGAGGTGTATGTGGAGCAACCTATGGGGTTTGAAGTCTTAGATAGAGACACCCATGTATGCAGGTTGAAGAAAGCCCTCTATGGGTTGAAGCAAGCCCCTAGGGCTTGGTATGAGAGGATAGATAGCTACTTGATGAAGTTGGGCTTCACTCGAAGTAATGCTAATCCGAACCTTTATTTTAAGGTTGATAGATTAAGGCCTCTCATTCTGGTTCTCTATGTGGACGATCTCTTCCTGACAGGTGCTAACACTCTCATTCATCAGTGTAAGAGGGAGCTAGCTTTAGAGTTTGATATGAAAGACCTAGGGATGATGCACTATTCCCTAGGCTTGGAGGTATGGTAGAGGCCAAACGAGATTTTCCTTTCTCAAGGAAAATATGTCGTGAAGCTGCTAGAGAGATTTGGTATGGTGGACTGTAAGTTTGTGTTGACACTGATGGAACTCAACTTCAAGAAGTTGTGTGGAAACGCTGCTGGGTCCGTGCTAGCAAGTCCTATTGAGTATCGACAACTCGTGGGGGCACTAATGTTCTTAGTGAACTCCCGTCCGGACGTATGTTTTGCAGTGAACACTTTGAGTCGACATATGGTTGATCCTCATCACATTCACTGGATTGGTGCCAAGAATTTGTTGAGATATCTTCAGGGCACAATCAACCTACATGGGCTGAGATACACTGCCGGGAGTTTGAGACTCCATGAATATACTGATGCTGATTGGGCTGGCAGTGTGGTGGATCACAAGAGCACATATGGATGTTGCTTCACCTTGGGTTCTGCTTCGATATCTTGGATGAGCAGGAATCAGAAGTCGGTGGCTTTGAGCACCATTGAGGCCGAATACCTTGTTATGAGTATGGCCTGTTGTGAAGCTGTTTGGTTGCAAAATCTCTTCAGTGAGCTGTTTGGGCATTTGTTAGGAACCACCGTTATCCTTTGTGATAAAAAAAGAGGGATTCGTCTCTCTAAGAATCTCGTGTTCCACGATCGATCCAAGAATATTGATATCAAGTACCACTTTATCTGGGATATGGTACAACGAGGCACTGTAAGGCTCGATCATAGAGGAACTGATGAGCAAGTCGCAGATATTCTCACGAAGCCCCTGGGGAAGGTCAAGACTGCCATTTTAAAATTTTGAATCTGAAACTCTATGGAAAACAAGACTTGTTTTCCATAAACAAGTTCATAAGGGGTATGACCTGTTGTGCTACTCCATTTAGTCCTATAGGCCCACAAGGCTTCAGGAAGCCTGTCTTCCCAATCTCTTCTATGTAAATGAACAGTCTTTGTTAGGATCCCTTCAATGACCTTATTGGTAGATTCCACTTGGCCATTTGCTTGTGGATGATAGGGAGTAGATTTTCTGTGTCTGATTTTGTACCTCTCTACCATTTGTTCCACCAACTTTGATGTGAATTGAGCTCCTTGATCTGTAACAATTTCTCTTGGGACACCAAAATGAGTAAAAATATCCTCAAAAAGAAAATTAACTACAAATGCTTCAGTAGCAGAAAGTAATGGCTTGGCCTCTACCCATTTGGTAACATAATCAGTGCAAAATAATATATATTTCTTTTGTCTTGATGGAGGACTAATAGGTCCTACAAAATCTAAAGCCCATTTCTCAAAAGGTTCAATATGTACCTGAGGCTGCAATGGCATCTCACCTGAAGGAGAAGGTTTCCCTACCCTTTGGCAGCTGTCACACCTTTTGACATACTCTTTAGCATATTTAAAGAGGGATGGCCAATAGTATCCTAAATGAAGGATATTATAAGCTGTCCTTTTATCAGCAAAGTGTCCACCACAAGGTTCATCATGACATGCCTTGAGGATCTCAGGCATCTCGTCTTCTCGAACACATCTCCTAATAATAAAGTTTGGACCTGTTTTGTATAACTCATTAGCAAACCATGAATATTTTTCACTCTCCTAAATAATCTTTCTTTTATCTCTTGCATTCATAATTTAAGGGAATTTCCTTGAAACTAAATAATTGGCAATGTCAGCAAACCAAGGAGTTTGAGTAGAAATTGCAAAAAGATATTCATCAGGGAATTGATCTTCAATTGGAGTATTTTATTTAATGTTTTGGAGTCTAGATAGGAAATCAGCTACTGTATTTTTTTTTCCAAGCCTATCTAGAATGGTGATGTTAAATTCCTGTAAAATCAATAACCATCTTATGACTCTGCCATTAGTAATTTATTTGTTCATTAGATATTTAATTGCAGAGTGATCTGTGTGAACAAAAGTTTCATAGCCTGTTATATAGTGTCTGAATTTATTTATGGCATGAACAACAACTAAGAACTCTTTTTCAGTTACAGTATAATTTAACTCTGAAGGGGTCAAATTTTTACTTGTATAGTAGATGGCATAAGGAATCAGGTCTTTTTGTCCCAATACAGCTCCTAAAGATGTATCTGAGGCAACTGTTGAAATATGAAAAGGTAATTTCCAGTTAGGTCCCCTTAAAATAGGTGCTTCAAAGATTTTTATTTTCAGGGTCTCAAAGGCTAACTCGCAATCAGGATTCCACTTGAATTCACAGTCCTTGGTAAGTAGTTTGAAAAGTGGAGATGCTATCTTGGTGAAGTTTTCTATAAATCTTCTGTAATACCCTATAAATCCTAGAAAAATCCTAACATATTTTTGACAACTTGGAACAAATAAGTTAGAGATGACTTCAACTTTTGACTCATCAACTCTAATCCCATCTCTTGAAATGTGATGCCCCAAAACAATCCCTTCAGTAAACATCATGAAACACTTCTCATGACTTAGTGAAAGATTTTCTTCTTTACATCTCTTTAAAACTTTTTCCAAGTTTTCTAAGGCTTCTTCAAATGTGTTTCCATAGACTGTGAAATCATCCATATATACCTCTACACAGTCATGTATTAGATCTGAAAAGATTCCTAGTACTGCCCTTTGAAATGTTGTAGGTGCATTGCATAGTCCAAATGGAAATACTCGGTAAGCATAGGTACCCCAAGGACAGGTAAATGTGGTTTTGTCTTGATCTTCAAGTGCTACTTGAATTTGATTATAACCACTAAACCCATCTAAAAATGAGAAGTACTTTTTTCCAGCTAATGTATCTAACACCTGATCTATGAAAGGTAGGGGAAAATAATATTTAAGAGTAGCTTTGTTCAATTCCCGGTAGTCAATACATACCCTCCATTTACCATTTTTCTTTGGCACAATTACCAAAGGAGAAACCCACTGACTATTTGAAATGGGATAAATAAAGTTGACATTTAACAATTTCTGCAATTCTTCTTTAACAATCTCCCTAAGGTTTGGATTCATCCTTCTTTGAGGTTGTCTGATTAGTTTACAATTTTCCTCTATGTAGATGTGATGAGTGCAAGTCTTAGGGCTTATCCCTTTCATATCAGTGTACTCCCATGCATATGCAGAAGAATGTCTCTATAATATTTTGACTAGCTTTTCTTGTTGAAATTTCTCTAGGTTCTTATTTATGTTTAAAGTTTTACCTGGAAATATCTCAATTGTAGAGAAGCCAAATTTATCCATGGAGTAAAGAGACATCTGTCTTGATGATAAAAACTCAATGTTGGATTCTTCTTGAAATTGTTCGTGTTTGTATTCTGAAGAGGATTAAAAATTTTCTAAGGTATTTACAATCTGTCTATCTTCACTAATTTCTAAAATTGTGAAGAGAGGTTGTATGTCTTCTTCATCCTAAATCCATTGAGTATCATCTAACTCTGTAATTTTTCTTGCTGGAGGATACAAGGTAAATTTCTTGGTTGAAATACTATCAGAGATGTACATATCACCAGATCTACAGCTAATGAAAGCATCAGCTGTAGCTAACCAAGGTCTTCCGAATATAATAGGATGTCCTCCTAGATTATTTTTAGGAGTTAGGATCATAAAATCCACAGGGTACTCCCAAGAATCTAAGGACACTGGAATGTATTCTATTACCTCGTCAGGTTTAATCACAGATCTATCTGCTAATTGTAATAATGTGGGTGTAAAAAGAAGATTAGGAAGTTTTAGTTTATCCATGATTTGTCTACTCACGATATTGATTGTTGCTCCTAAATCAATAAGTGTGTTTTTGATCTCAGTTCCATTGATGTGTATTTTAACAACTGGATTTCCTGGGTCTAGATACTTTGGAATAGCAATATTACCCATCATGATATCTGCTATTTTTCCTGCCAGTTGAATTTTCTTTGTCTCTTTTATTCTTTTTCCTGTTTTTTTCATGCTCAACTCCTTTTTTTTCTTTGCTAAGATTGGAATTTCTTTGATAGCTTGTAATAATGGAATCTTAATACAAACATTTCTTAGCTCATCTAGGAAATCATAATTGGGCACCATAATTTGTTTCTCTACACCCTTATCAATTTGTAATCATTTTGGAAAGGGAGGTGTAGAGGTGAATGTTGATGGCTGCTCCAATATAGGAGTTGAAATTATTGGTTATTTTTGTTTTTATTTTTCAATATTTGAGTCTTGAAAAGATGTGCTCTCTTCAATACTTTTATTTACCCGTAGAGAATCTTCCTCAGAGTTGTTTTGCTCTTGTATGATTACAGAAGGTTTCTTATTTTCAAGTATTCTTCCAGACCTAAGTTGAACATCATTAAGGTCTAAAGGAGTAATCAAATAGGTTGGAAATTGTTGGCCTTCTATCATGTATGTGTTCTGAGGATTTTTATTGTCGGGGTTTGGTATAGGTTGGGCAGGTAACTGATTTGCTTTTTGAGGAAATGGTAATGGAAGTGGTGGATTTTGATGTTGTGGATTTTGTTGAGGAGGGAAATTTGGATATGGTGGATATTAATAATACTGAGAGTATATTCCATAGGGATTTTGTGCTCCTTGTGCCCAAGTTTGAGATTGATTTTGGAATTGGGGCCAAGGTTGCTGCCAAGAATTCCAATTTGGTGGGGTTTGATTATACATCTGATCATTGAATCCTTGTGTTTGAGGTCCTTGCCAAGGCCTCCTAGAGACAAAATTGAGAGATTCTGTGGAATTTGTAGGGGTTTCTTCTTGAAAGACAACTTTAAGACCAGGAAGTGAAGGGAAACTCTTGGTCTCATGTTTTTCTGAACAAATTACACAAGTCTCTACTATTTTTGCATCCAAAGGGCACTCTCTCAAGGCATGCTTCTTTCTACATTTGGGACAAAATATTGCTAAGGCATCAGATTCAGCTTTTTGCTTGTTTTGTAACTTAAGGGTGTCTATTTGTTCACTAAGACTCCCTAAAATGTCAGATTTGAATTCATCAAGCATATGTCCTATTTCTACTTACGAATTCAGAGTGGGCGTAATTTCATTTGCCCTTGTAAGAAAGGTATTCCTTGTCCTTTTAAAGTTTTAGATTTCCCTCTTTAGGTTAAAGGTTATCAATTTAGTGTGTCCTAAATTGCTGCATTTAATTTGTCAATCCGGGAATCGTAAGCTGATGAAGCGCGGCGCACTATATGTGCAAGATAACCTATTTCTTAACTTTTTGTCGTTTTTGGTTTTTCTAAGGTGAAATGGAAATTCTAAAATGAAAACAAGTTTGGTTATATTTGTTCAAGGAAGTGACATCCCCTATAATGATTTACCAACTTGAAACTTTAAAAGCAATTTGAAATTTACAATGATAAGACTTGAAAGAAAATGAAAATGTACTGCTGAAATGAAAAGGTGCTGCTAATCTAATAAATCAAAACAGTAAACTAGTGAGCATGAAAACCAAACTATTCTTGCCGCCAACTAAACACAAAAGAAACTATGCTTAAGGAAATTCAAAATTGCAACAAAATAAATCTAAATCAGATTACATCAATTTATCTTCTGACCCTTCATCATTAGTCCAGCTATGATTTTCGGAAGTAAT
>JAXQQM020070347.1:0-11346 GCA_034641835.2 Pinus albicaulis
TGTCAGACCGAAAATTGTCATCTTGATATTCGCTATGTGTATGAGCTTCATTATTACTCATACTTCCTCCTTTGCAAGTCTAACATATCAGTTCCTCATGTCTAGCCTTGAAAATCAGAGAAAAGTTCCTAAAAATCTCCTTAACTTTGGTGTCGCACTTTCTCTATATCTTGCCTGCGGTACCGCACCTAATGTTCATGTCTCCTGCGTACCTGAACGCACTTTCTCTGTGTTATGGGTGCGGACCCCTATAAAGATCAAAAAGGCGCAAGTAAACTCAAAAAGGCTCACTTTCAGTAAATTCTACAAGCCTCTAGAAAGAATCTTGCGGTGGCAGAACCGCTCTTTTGAGGTTCATGTATCCCTTACCTTATGGAGCTAACCCCTTGATGTGGGGAGCTTATCCCTTTGAAGGAGGATTCTATCCCTTCATAGTTGGAACTGAAACCTCCTCTTTTCCACTATAAAAAGAGGCATTGGGTAGCCTCAAGGGGAGTTCAAGCTTTAGATTATTTGAGGTTAAGTGCTGTTGGGATTCAAACTCATTTAATTGAGATTTTTGTGAGGAGAGATCACATACCTCTATCTGTCTCGGTTGGAGGAGTGCAGAGCTTATCAGAGTAGAGGAGATTCCTACTTCGGACCCTGGGAAGGCCTGTTCAACATCAAGGCTAAGGTTGTAAGGTTTTCCTTTTTTTAAAGTTAATACAAATGAATTCATTTTTCTCAATAAGCTGTTAGTTAACTGTTTATTTCATGGATTCCTTGATCACTATGATAATCATGATTTATGATGTTTACTATACAGGTTCTATTTAATTTTTTCTTGTTTGTGACTGCAGGTTTATAAAGATAACTCCTTCAAGTGCACGAGGGACAACAACGACTTCGAACAAGCACTGGACCTATGGTAAGTCTTTTACACCTCTATAGTGCTGTTTGTAAATCATATATGCTTAGAGAAAGATTAGTTCATTTGGCTATTTGTTGCTAGATTACCTTTTTGGTACTAGGGAGATCAGTCTTGTCCGCAAGATTGATTAATCCGTACAACAAATTGGCAACTCCACTGGGGAAAGAACTTGTTGTTTTTGGTTCTCTTTTATTTTGATTTGAGGAAAAAGTTTTTCGTGGTTTTAGATTGATGGATATCTGCCTGGGTAGCTTAGGTTTTCTCAATTTTTGAAAATTTTGAAATCGTTTATGTTTTTCTTTAGTTTTTCTAGGGACCGCACTTTGTTCGTTTGCAGAGTGCGGGCAGTTACACACTTTTGTTAAGTAAACAGTGCGGGACCGCACCTGTTACTTCTGGAAGCCTGCGGACCCTGTTAAAATTTTGAAAAACTCCAGATTTATTTTTTCAGTTTATCTTTATTTTGATTTAGAGTTTTTAGTATCTGCCCAGATTGACGTTATTTTTGTCAAAAGCCTTTTGTGAATGAATTCCAGCAGTATTTGTGTTTTGATGATTTTCTATAAGTTTTGCATTTTGGATTGTTTTTCACTTGGTCTTTGTAGTGATTCAAAGCATTGGCAGTTTGAAATACCTCAGATTACATTGGTCTTTTTTCCTTCTTGCTGAGTCTGACCTGATTGTGAAATCTATCCTTTATTGAGAAATAGATCTACTTGTTTCTTTGCAAATCTTCGAAAACTTTGGTATAGGTTTTGAATTTCATTTTTATAAAGAAAACATATCTGAGTGTTTTTTGATTTATTTGTTATTTTGGAAAAATAGATCCTTAGTTTACTGAACAACCAAGTAAAACATTCTTCAAAAATATTAAAGCTTTATTCAATTAGATTTTTAAAGTTTGTAGATCTCGAAATTAGTTTTATAGTTTTGAGTGCTTTTAAAAATTTGTAGATTTCTTTTGAAGGAAAATTGTTTTTGTAGTTTCAAGTTTTTGAAAGTGAAAGGATTTTGTTGTGAGCTTTGATAATTTGTCTCATTTTGAGTTATTTTTGAAAAGAAAAAATTATTTTCTTCCAGTTATTCTTTATGTTCAAAGGAAGAATTGTTTCTTAAAAGAATTTCATTCTCGAACTCTTTCTTTAGCTAGAATTTCATTGAAAGAAAACGAGTTGATTATCATATTTAGGTGAATTTTTAATGTTTTTGGAATTCGAGTCTTCACACCATCAAAGTTTCATTTCCGTACCTATTGACTTAATAAACAGCTCATAAAAGTAATGCTTAATTAAAATTCATCTAGTAATCTTTTTATTTTCTAGGGCTCTTATCACCAACATAGCTTAGGCTAGTATCTTGGCGTAGGGAGTAATTAACTCTCCAAGATAGTAAAAAACAAACAAGTAGATAAATCTTGCGGTAAGAAATAAATCCAATCGTAATTGGTACAATCTGGGAAGCTTCTCTTAAAGAAGTCAATCACGAGATCATGTCTGAACCTTTGAAACAATAAATTCTGTTTCATTGGGAAAGATAGAAGATTTTGTGCGCATTACAAACGGTAAACCTCAGATTAACCATTGTCGAGGAGCCTGGGGTCACTTGTCGGTAAACCTCAGATTAACCATGTTGAGGAGCCTTCAAGGGGATTGAGCTTTGTTACTCTGCCCTTGCGCGTGGGATCGGATCGTAGACTGTTCCCCCAGTTGTATTTGTTATTGTTGGTAACCTTAGTGTCCAAAAACTTAAGATTATTTCCTAAGATGACGGTGAAGGAAAGATCTCACTGCACCTGGAGCAGACGTCGACTAGACTCACTTGGACTCTCTGGGGGGTTCTCTTCACATGAGATGGTTTTGTGAAGAAAATTGTGCCAGTCTGTTTCATTAAGCAGGTTGTCGGGGTAACTGTTCCAACCGCCCTTTCTGTATTAAATTTCTACTAAGTTGGATTTCATCACCAACTAGTGTTTTTAGTATGGGAAGTTACTGTTTGTGTGTGGTTTGAACTCTTAGATTTTTAAGCGTGTGATTCAGCTATTTGTTTCTTTAGAGACTTTAGGTATTTTTATTGAAATTTTCTTTGTTTGCATGTGATTAGTTAATATTTAATCGTGGCAGAATTGATGAGACAATCTCGGAGACTTCAAGGGAAACCCCCTGAATATACACCAAGTCAGCTTGAAGGGCTGCGTGCTCTAGTATCATCTAGTAGCAGTAGAATTAGATCAACATAAATTGGAACTTCATCTATAGTTGTTCATCCTGGTCATCAAATACCCACAACAGAAAATATTTCTAAACCAATTTCAGTTTCCGAAGTCACTGGCAGTATCTCTCCTTCCAGTGAACTTGCTAACGAACCTGAAATTTCTAAGCCTGAAACTGAACTTTTTGTTTTGGAAACATCCTCAGGATTTATTACACCAACTTCTAGCGATCTTGGTTCACCTAGGGTAAGAAATATTATTACTGAAGATCTTCCATCTGGCCTCATTTCTATTGAAGAACTTACTAGTCTAGACGAAGAGTTATCTTTTCCCGAATCCCCTCAGTCTTTAAATCTTAGGGAGCGTGAATCTATTTTCTATAGCCCTCTTTGAACTGACGCTTGGTATCTATCTTTAACAAAATTTTTAGAGAATCTGGGTCTTGCTTTTTCTCCACCTCGAATTCCATTTCATCCTACACCCAGAGGTTACTATTCGTCATCTATTATGGCAGGAGAGTCATCCATGTTTTCCCAGACACCGGAAGCATTTTTACACAGTGGTCCTTCTGTTCCTTCAGGATATCAGGCTCTGTCTGGTACTTTCTCTGGGGCAGTTCCTTGACCGATTGAACATGTATTATCATCTAGTCTAAATGGAATTAAAACTGAAACGTCAAACGCAGAGAAAATCTTTATGATGTCTGGTAATATTCTGAATCCTCAACCTCAAGGAAGTTAGTTACTGCCTGGAGGAAAATTTCAGGGAAATCAGTTACCACCTGGGGGGCAACCTCAGGGTAGTCAATTACCGCCTGCGGGGCAACCTTCAGGTAGTCAGTTACCACTTGGGGGGCAGCCTCAAGGTAGCTTTTTCCTATGACAAACTGTGGAATCATATTATTTTGGAGGACAACCTCAAGGACAGTACATACCTCAAAGTTATCAACCTCAAGGACAGTACATACCCCAGGGTCAACCCCAAACTCAATATGCTCCTCAGGGTCCTTATCAACCCCAACTTCAGTACGCGCCTCAGGGTTATCAGCCTCAAGGATAATACCCAATTCAAGGTTTCCAATAGCCTTCTGGTCAATCATCTGTATAAAGAGCCGAAAATTTACCACTTACTTATCAACCCTACGTTCAACCAGGCTATGGTCCTTACGTTCAACCTTCTATGGGACAATACCCCGGAATGAATATGGTGTGGGATCCATCCCAATATCAACAACCTATGCAGCCTAATGTGCAGTTGCCTTCTCAACCAGGACAACCTTTGGTTTCTGGTCCAACCTAGCAACCCATCCAGTCTACTATTCAAATCCCTGCACCTAGTTCTGTTCAGCAGTCTGGGCCTAGTACACCTCAGACTCCGCCTCAAACTACTGCAACTGCTGCAACGTCTGTTCAACGTATAACACCTATTTCTGGAGTATCTATAGCTCTGACTTCTTCTATCCCTGCATCCATGCAAATCCCTCAAGTATCTGTACCCTAGTCAGGACCTTCAGTTCAGACTTTGGTCCAGATGCCTATGGGACAAGTTGGTACAAGTATAGTTGTCACAAGTCAACCGCAATTCACGTATCAACCGTACTAGGGACAGCCTTAATTCGGTCCCGTTTCAAAAAATCCAAATTATCAGTATCAACCGTACCTTGTCTATACTTATCAACAGCCTCAACAATCCCAGTTTGGTCGGATTAATCCTGGTTACCTAGGAGGTTACATAATTCCTAATGCAAATCCGATTCCCAGTTATCCTGGGTATCCTCCTCCTGGAACTGCTTTGGCTACTCAAGGTTTTCGTGACCCTAACTGTTAGTTACCATTTATTGCAACTTTGGATTTACCTAATTTGATGCACCTTACGAATGATCCAATTTTTTATTATCTATACTGGCCGCCAATGCCGCATAAGTTGCCCAGTGATATACCAAAATTCGAAGGTAAGTCAGGAGAGGATCCATGAAATCACGTGATGACTTATCACCTCTAGTGTGATCTAATTCAATAATTGATGATTCAATTCGCTTGTGTCTTTTCCAAAGAACTCTTATTGGTCTTGCCGCCAAATGGTACATTGAGTTACCACAAGGCTCTTTTAATAATTTTAGTTAGTTAGCAACTGCCTTCTTGACTCATTTTCAGTTCCCTGTCAGATACGACAATGGCACGGAACTATTAACTTCACTAAAGCAATCCACGTCCACATATATTTCTGATCATATTCATGAATGGCGACGTAGAAGGCGTTTGGTGAAAGTTTACATTCCGGATCAAATTTTGGCAGAATGGTTTGTTAAATCATTGTTACCCAAAATCACTGAAGACATAGCTAAGGATGGCGTTGTTACTGAGGAGCAAGTAATTTCTCAAGCTTAGTACCTTGACCTCGTTTATACACAGTCAGGTACTTTACATGAAAAAATCCCTGATCTTCCAAAACAAGGTCAAATAGCTGCAGCTCCTTCAAGGTCTCATGCCACTGATGGTATGATTGGTACAGTCAATACCAAAAGAAAGAAGAAATATTCAAATAATTCTTCTCCTATTATAACTTTACCTGATTCCCCGAAAGGAGAATCTTCCCCCAAAATTTCTGTTAACATTCATGTCATAGACACATCTACGACCAAATCTAAATCCGGTGGTAAAAAGAAAGGGAAGAATAAAAACAAAAAGAATTCAAAAGAAAAAACTGATAAAAATGAATCTATGATAAAATATGAAAACCTCACTATCCTTGTTACATTTGTGATGAGGATCATTTTACTAAGGAATGCCCACATCAAGCAGAGGTTGCAAAATTCGTTAAAGGTTCACAACAACCTGCTGTCTTGAAGGATCCTTTTCCAACTCAAGATAGTAAGATGATTGGTTCTACCTTGAATGCCTCAGAAGAACCTATTCTAATGATGTCTCATGTAAGGATTGCGACGCGATCGCAAGATTATGGTAGTAAGAATCCTGTTGATGGTAAAGAAGCAAAATATTCTAGTGCAAACACATCAACTACACCTCCCCCTGTTTCTGGTCTGCTACAGATCGAGAAACCAAATCCAGACTTAATAATCAAACCGCTTGCTAAAGGTGTTCTTCATAAATCAGCTTTCAATCCACATGCGAGAGCTGCTCAGAATTACAACATAGTTGAAGACTTAGCTATTTCCCCTTCAGCAATGTCGGCTTTGGAAGTGTTGCAATCATGCTCAGCACAGCGTAAATTACTTTTGTCTGCCATAGGAGCTATCGATATTCAGGATTTGAACCTTATAATCTTCGATTTAGAGAATAGTACACCTCGCCTACCTCACCAAATGGCTTTCCAAATTCCAGTGTTAGTAAAAAACAGACCGATTTTTCGGACTGTGATTGATGAGGGAGCTTCAACGTGTATTATGTCAATTCAGTGTTGGAAATCACTTGGTTCTCCTACACTCAATCAGTCTCCAACAATTCTAAAGGCTTTTGATAGCCGAGGTTTCCACCCTTTTGGTATTTTGCAGGATTTACACATAGGGGTCGAAGGTAAAACCGTAAATCTAGATGTGGAAGTGGTTGATTCCCCTCTAGATTACAACCTTCTTCTGGGTCGTAGTTGGTCTTATGCTATGACTGCTATTGTTTCTTCGGTCTTTCGGCTCATAAAATTTCCACATCAAGGAAGGATCGTTACAATAGATCAGTTAACTTATTTTTCTTCTGATCCAGCCTCTACAGAAACAATCCAGCACGTTGGTAAAGCGGCTATCCCTTACAAGGATGTTGGAGTAGGTTTGATTAAAGATTCTGGTTTACTAGGAACTTTTTCCTTTCCTCCTCCTAACGTATCACCTTCTATCGCAACTATTCATATGATTTCATCAGATACTATTATGTTTGATGATCCTTGGATCATACCTTCCGACTCCGAGTTAGATTCATTTGATGGCATGATGCCTTTGAGTCCATTTGAAATTGCATATCAGGCTGTACAGTCACTTTCCGACCCTTCTTCAACCGAAACTGATCCAATGAATGGGATCCATGAGGAATCACTTTCTATATCTAGTTCAACCACAACGACATTTCCTGATCTTGTTCATACTGATGAGTAGATTCGTGAACTTTTGTCTGTTGAGGATTTACCATGGGAAGATCTACATCACCGATCTTCATTTCTACCTGAGCTGGATCATTTTGAAGATGATTTCGCTTCAATTTTTACTGCTGAATATGTCAAAGAACCGCAAAATCCATTGCGAAATCCTGATTCTGAGTTAAATTTGGAAAATATCTCTCGAACGATTCCAATTGACATTTCAGTAAAGCCAGGAATAATTGAAAACATTCATATAGGTGCTTGTTGTATAGAAGATGAAATTCAAACTTATAAAGCCCTATTCCGTGATGTGTTTGCCTGGTCATATGAAGAAATGCCAGGAATCGATCCGTCGATTATCGTACATGAAATCAAGAATTACCTGGATGCCAAACCTGTCCGTCAATGTTTACGTCAAATACATCCTAGAAAAGCTGCTGCTATCAAAGCCGAAGTTGAGAAATTACTTCATGCAGGTTTCATTTATCCAATTCCTTTAACCGATTGGGTTTCGAATCTTGTTCCTGTTACCAAAAAACAAGGAACGATACGAGTATGTATTGATTATAGGGATATTAATCGAGCTTTTCCTAAAGACAATTATCCAACCCCCTATATCGATCAAATAATTGATGATTGTGCCGGCAGTGAAATGTTTTCCTTTATGGATGGTTTTTCCGGTTACAATCAAATAAACATACTCCCTGCTGATCAGCCAAAAACAACTTTCATTTGTCCGTGGGGGACATTTGCTTATTGCAAACTACCCTTTGGATTGAAGAACGCTGGAGCAACTTTTCAAAGGGCTATGTCTTACACATTTCATGACATTAAGCACATTGTGCAGCCTTATCTCGATGATTTACCTGCTCATTCATCGCATAGGGCCGACCATCTTACTCACTTACAATCTATCTTTATGATATGTAGGCATTATCGAATTAGGCTGAATCCACACAAATGTGTTTTCTGTGTAGAATCAGGTCGCTTACTAGGATTTTTTGTTTCAAAAGCAGGTATTTGCGTTGATCCATCGACGGTCGAAGCTATTGTTAATTTACCTCCTCCTTAGACTTTACGCCAACTCCAAATTTTGCAGGGGAAGGCAAAAATTTTACGTCGGTTCATTCCTAACTATGCCAAGCTTACAAAGGGTTTTACCCGGTTGCTGAAACAAAACATTCCATTCTTTTGGGATGAGATTGCTGATCAATACTTTGATGCACTTAAACACGCGTTGACCCATGCACCGTTATTGCATCCTCCCAACTACAACCAGGACTACGTTTTGTACCTCGCCGCTTCTCATTCCACAATTGGGATGGTTTTAGTTCAGGAAGATGAATCTAACACTGAACATGTGATTTACTATCTTAGTCGAAATCTGCATCCGACTGAGATCAAATACACACATGTGGAGAAATTGGTCTTGGTAGCTATTCAAGCTGTCCAAAGATTTAGACACTACATCTTATTACGCAAAACCACAGTAATTTCTGACTATAACCCTATGATGTACATTTTGACCAAACAATTGCTAGGCGGCAAGTATTCCAAATGGATAGTTATCCTGTGGAAATTTGACTTGGAATTTGAAAAATCCAAGGCAAAGAAATCTTTGGTTTTTGCGGAACTGATGTGTGATTTCCCCTCTACTGATACTGAAACTGTGGCAGAGGAGCCCATTGTAGACGAGTCTTTTTTTATTATCAGTAATCTTGATCCATGGTATGGGGATATTATCATTTATCTCCAAACCCAATTTTTGCGGCCTGAAATCTCACAATCTCAACGACGGAAAATACGTTTCCAATCCCAACAATACAATATTATTGGTGATACACTCTATCGTTGTGGAGCGGATTCTATTTTCCGATGCTGTCTTACTCATCAAGAATCTGAGAAGGTTTTAAATGACTACCATTCTGGAGCATGTGGCGGTCATATGTCTGGGTATGCCACAGCCCAAAAGATATTGCGCGCTGGTTATTTCTGGCCGTCATTATTCCAAGATTGTATCTATGCAGTACGGAAATGCCACAATTGTCAACTTTTTTATCGTAAAATGTGTGCGCCACCTACTCCTCTTCACCCTATAATTGTTGTCGGTCCTTTCACGAAATGGGGTATTGACTTTATTACATGTAACCCTCACTCAGTCGGGGGGCAAGCGTATATTATCTTAGCGGTAGATTATTTTACTAAGTGGGCCGAGGTGATGCCTACATTTTTGACTGACGGCAAGACTGCTGCAACTTTAGTATTTAATCACATAATTGCTAGATTTGGTGTTCCTCCAGCCATTATTACAGATCATGGAAGTCATTTTTGGAATATCATGATTACTGAACTGACGGATCAACTTAGCCTGCGTCACGACAGTTCCACTCTGTATTATACATAGGCCAATGGTCTGGTTGAAGTTATCAATAAAGTTTTAGTCACTATGATCAAACGAATTATTGGTATTCATAAGATGAATTGGCATTCCATGTTATTTTCAGCACTTTGGGCATATCGAATTATCGAAGTCATAGTAAACTTGACTTGAGATAGATTCAAAGTTAACTAGGGTAAATAGTAGTGGTTTTTGGGCACATGGTTTTTGTGAACCCATGGTTTTAGCCCATAGTATTGCATGTAATGGAGCCTATAAAAGGCTGGGAATACTTCATTGTAATGCAGGCCTAGAGGTGAGTGGTGAAGGCTCACTTGGCCGGATTGGCCAGGGTTTTGGCCAATGTTTAATGAAATTTCATTGGTTGGGTTTTTCCCTAGAGTTTGTGGTTTTCCCGGTTAAATATTTGTGTTTATATTTATGTGATTTGTTGCTAGTTATTTTTCAAAATTATTATTCCTCTCGGTAAATTTATTATTTCTCCGGTAAATTTCTAACAAATGGTATCAGAGCCATATTTGGCTTCAGAGGGACGCTTTTGTAGCCAAGGGTTTTATTGGCCTGTGAATGGAGAAATAAATGCACCCTTTTGCAGATCTGGCCATACGGAGCATGGTGTTTCTAGGAAATAGGAAATATCCAATTGATTGATTCCATGGGGAATTACATGGAGGGTTTCTCAATGGATAAAGAGAACAATGGTGCTGCCACAGCTCAGATCTGGCGACTAGCAGTGATAAGAAGTTGGTTCGAGAAATTCAGAGATGAGAGGATGTTTGCACATGGATTAATTAATTGATGAACCATGTATCTGAAGAGAACTCCTAGAGGACTGGCGGTTACAGAGGCTGGTGACCCATGTAATCCGGTAGATGGGTTCTTTTTATATGGACATTGATGTCATATGTACAAACACAGCAACAATGAGACAAAAAAAAAATTATATATATATATATATATATATATTATTATAATGGAGTTAAATTTTTTTTTTTTTACATGTAAATGGGCATACTGTTGTAAGACCTGGTATGGCATGCATACCCCTGGGTAATCACTAGTAAATTTTGGGTTAGACCTAGGTGATAGGGGGGATGTCAAGTTAACAATTACCCTAGGTAAAAATTTGAGGGGGGAAGAGCTAGAGTGAGCGGGGTTGTCTCACTTAGCAGGTTTGGCTGGATTTAGTCAAGGAACCCCAAGTCAAGTTTAAAGGGGGAATGTTAGGTAAATTGACTTGTGATTATAGTCAAGTTTGACTGATTTAAACAATGATGGTTTTGGGGCACATGGTATTGTGCACCCATGGTTTTTAAGCTCATGGTATTGCATGTAATGGAGCCTATAAAAGGCTCAAAGGACTTCATTGTAATGTAAGGCCTAGAGGTGAGCAGTGAAGGCTCACTTGGTCGGATTGGCTGTGGTTTTCAAGCCAATGTTTACCTAGAAATTTCATCAAGTTGGGTTTTTCCTGATTTTTTGGGGTTTTGATTTTGATAAACATCTATGTTTATGTTTATGATTTGTTGTCATTCTTTATGTTTATTTCTCTCAAATAGTATTTATTATTTTTTTGGTGTAAATTCCTAACACGAACTCCTCAAAGAAAAACATCAACTCGGTTTCACCCCTTTCAATTGGTTTGTCAGCTTGGGAAGCTGTGTTGCCGATTGAATGCGAAATTTCATCATTGAAATTAGCCATAGAATTACTCCCAGCTACATCCAAAGAGGAGAAACT
>JAXQQM020066092.1:0-22500 GCA_034641835.2 Pinus albicaulis
ATGCTCAATTGAAACACGAGCCATGTCTTCATAAAGAATATCTAAGTGAGTGTCCTCCGTCCTCATCAATGTCTGCAATGCTTCCGATCCTGGTACCGCCTGCTCATAAAGTTCCTCCTCGATCATTGTCACTTTTGCAAAATTTTCATGTGGTTCATCCCCCAATGCCTGCAATGTGCTTGGTCCAGGTTCAACTTGTTCCATGAGTTCTTCCTCAATCATAACCGCATCCTCAAAATCCTCCCCAGAATCATCCATCACCGATGCTTGCGATGTGCCCCTGATGACGTCTCCTGATTTCCTAACATTGCATCCTACCGCCATGTCCTAGTTAGGGAATATTAACTCGATTCCATTTCGATGCTCGTGCAGAGTGCACCCTTGATACAAGGCTTCCCCATCTCTTAGGATTGACTAACCCATGTCCAAGTGTTGTTCACATGGAACCTTTCCCCACTTCAGTCTTCAAAGTTTTCATTTGAATATTTTCTACTACCACCAAGATCTGCACTAGGGGCCGATCCACCAAAGCTCACGCCTAAGTTTTCTCAACGACCCCCGTGTCCTCCTACTTGTCAAAGCCAGGAAATTGCTCAGATGGTCGAGTATAGGTTTCGCGCTTCAGCGCCATCCATTTTCGGGGCTAGTTGATTCGGCAGGTGAGTTGTTACACACTCCTTAGCGGATTTCGACTTCCATGACCACCATCCTGCTGTCTTAATCAACCAACACCCTTTGTGGGATCTAGGTTAGTGCAAAATTTGGCACCATAACTCAAATTTTAGTTCATCCTGCATCGCCATTTTTTCTTACCAAAAATGGCCCACTTGGAACTCTCGATTCCATGGCACGACTCAATGGCGCAGATGCACCCTCTTACCTATTTAAAATTTGAGAATAGCTCGAGGGCATTACGCCCTCGATGCCTCTAATAATTTTCTTTACCCAATAAAACTCGCACGTGAGCTCCAGCTATCCTGAGGGAAACTTCGAAGTAAACCAGCTACTAGATGGTTTGATTAGTCTTTCTCCCCTATACCCAAGTCAGACGAATGATTTTCACGTCAGTATCGCTACGAGCCTCCACCAAATTTTCCTCTGGCTTTGCCCTGCTTAGGCATATTTCACCATCTTTCAGGTCCCAACAGGTGTGCTTGCACTCGAACCCTTCGCATCAGCTCAAGGTCGGTCAATGATGCACCCCCTGCGGAGAGGGGATCTCACCCGTCAACTTCCTTATGTCTCGCAGGTTTTCAAACCCGCTGACTCTCACACATGTTAGACTCCTTGGTCCGTGTTTCAAGACGGGCCGAATGGAAAGCCCGCCAATCAACACCACGAGGGCGCAGGTGCACATGACCCACCACAAGGGCGCGTGCTTCGTCCCTTGACCACCGCAACGGCAAACCAACAGGCAGTACTCCACCCGCGCATGTGACGATGCAGCAGCCTGTGTTGGTTTGCACCTCAAGTCAAGTAGCAGACCAGCCTGAGCCATTCCACATCTGACCGAGACACATCGACAGCCTCCATCCGCTTCCCTCCCGAAAATTTCAAGCACTCTTTAACTCTCTTTTCATATTCCTTTTCATCTTTCCCTCACATTACTTGTTCGATATCAGTCTCTCGCCCGTATTTAGCCTTGGATGGAATTTACCAACCAATTAGGGTTGCATTCCCAAACAACCCGACTCGTCGAAAACGCTTCATGATGCGGCAGGGTCTACCCCCAACGGGGCTGTCACCCACTCAGGCACCCCCTTCCAAGGGACTTGGCCTAGGTCCGCCGCTGAGGACGCTTCTATAGACTACAATTCAAGTGGCGTTGCCACCCGATTTTCATGTAGGGATCTTCCCAGTTCGCTCACCATTACTAGGGAAATCCTCGTAAGTTTCTTTTCCTCCACTTAATTATATGCTTAAACTCAGTGGGTGTTCTCGCCTGAGCTAAGGTCACAAGTTGGAGCTAAATCTGCCCTACCCAATGGGAGGACAAGAGATAGCAAATCAAGTTCCAGGGATGCCACACAGAGCCCGCATCGGCTAACGCCGAATGCCCAACCAAGTGGACAAGATCACTGCTTGCCGACGCACACCACGAAACATTGCCGATGACATTTCAGCTAACTACACCGCATTGGGCATGGACGACCACCTCCGCTGCTCCCTAACATATTGCAAGGAGCGCGTTTGATTGGGATGCGATGCCTAGACAGACATGCCCTCGACCGAAGCCTTGGGCGTAAATTGCATTAAAAAACTCGATGATTCATGGGATTCTGCAATTCACACTAAGTATCACATTTCGCTACATTCTTCATCGTAACAAGACCTGAGATATCCGTTGCCAAGAGTCGTTTCCGTGCGTTACAAAAAAATCCCACCCCCACGAGAAATGGCTAAAAGCCAACCAAATGTACAATGTGTCACAAAAAGAGCAACAAGCCCCCTTCCCCCTCAAGACAACCGCATTCCATAACCCCCACTCACTAAAGGGAAGCGGCTCAAACAAGCCCACCCTCCCCCCAGAACCCCCCCATGCCTTTGCAAAAATGGGGGAACTGCAAGGAACAGTGATCGAGAAGGACTAGGGTGGCCAACCCAGGAGCTCCCACTGCTTTTCATCCTTCTTGAAGGACCCAACCACAAAATTTCCCCCCTTTCTTCTCCGTAACACTGCTGGGGGGTGACAAGAGGAAGGAAAGGGGAAAAAATAGCACATATGCATATAATAGAAAAGAAAGAGAAGGTGGCTCCCACCCCCTCACAAGGGAAATCTCAAGCAGACAAGCAAGAAGAGCTGCTTTCCAAATCCCGTGCCTTTCCAAGCCACTACAAATCCCCCTTTTTCCCTGTAAAGATAGGGGTCGGAATGAGGAAAGTAAGAAAAACACATGAAAGAAAGAGAAACAAAATTGTCCATCCGCTCAAAGGAGGAGGCCCAAATGGATAAAAAACTCTTCGCGAGCCCCACACCCTCACAAAAGGGGGGGAATCGTAGGGAACATGATCGGGAAGGACTAGGGTGGCCAACCTAGGAGCTCACACTGCCTTTCATCCTTCGCCAATGCCAATCCTCAATGATTCACCCTTTTCTCAGTAAAGCTAGGGGCCGAAAGGAGGGAGGGAAAAAAGCAACCCAAAAAGAGAACCAAAAAATGGCTGCCAGCAGAGGAGATGAGGCTCAAACACAAAACAAGCTTTCAAGGCCCCGTTCCCTCGCAAAAAGGAGGGAAACAGACAGATCGGCAATCGAGAAGGACTAGGGTGGCCACCCCAGTAGCAACTCGCACTGCTTTTTCGTCCTTCTGAAAATGTAAATCCACGGCAATCCCACATTTTCTCTGTAAAGCTAGGGGGACCAAAACGAATCACAAGTGGAGGCTCAAACATAGTACAAGCTTTCCAAGACCCGTGCCTTAAAAAAAAAGGGGGGAACTGCAAGGAACAACGACCGAGATGGACTAGGGTGGCCAACCCAGGAGTTTGCACTGCTTTTCATCCTTCTGTGACACCGACCCACAATAATTCCCACTTTTCTCCATAAATCTGGGGACTAAAAGGGAAGAAAACAACATGAAAGAGAGAAAATCCAAACATTACCCACCATAACACTCGCGACAAAAATCCAATTTGAGAGAAAGGGGCCCAAATTTCAAGCAACGCTAGCTAGAAAAACAGAGGACCACCACCACGCGAGGGGACGTTGGCTTAACCAAAAAGAAGGAAAACAAGGCACCCAATCAAAAGCATCCCACGTTTTCGCACCCTTCCACATACATTACGACGCAACATCCTTTCTATCTACATGACATAACAAGCGGCAATCAAACAACCAAGCAGACAAGCCACAACCTAAACTTGACCGCTAGAAAAGCCGAGGGCCATGACGAGACAAGTGCTTGGAGCACATTACTAATGAGAGGTAAACAACCCCCCGACCCACAAAAGGCTTCTGACAAAAAATGCACTAATAGCAAAAATCCACCCCACTATTGCACCCCTCCATGTACAGGACACCCAACAACCTTTCCAACCAAAAATTCAAGGGGGCCCAAACAACTGGAACTCCAAAGAGGAGTTATCGCAAGCTGACACTCAATGCTGGATAAATCCTAGGGCCATAAATACGTCGGCACTGCAATGTCATGCCCTAAAAATATGGAAGCCCCCAAAGTGCACACCACAACGCTATTTCAACAATCGACACATCCAAGAAAATTACCAAGTCGCACAAAAAACCCACAATCCAAATGGTGATACTAGGACATAACCTGCTTCCTACTTTCCTTGGAAGGGGGAGTGGCTCAAGAAAGGATGAGGAATTCCCTCAACACCAAGGGCAAGAGAAAATAATGCTACCTCATGCCCATTGACGAGGAAACTTGCAATTTTGATGGAGCTCGGACCAAGGGAGGGTTATTTCATTACCTAGACCCAACCCTTCCGCGAGGGCATGTCAAGGAACAGTCGAGAGGACTAGGGTGGCCAGCCCAAGGGATTGCTCCACTCTTCATCCATCCCATATTTGACCCCACCCTGAAATTTTCCCCTCACGAAAGGGTTGAGGTAGGAAGCGCATGTGCAACCACTTCCTTTAACCAACCACCAACAAAAAGGCTCATCCAAGCAAACACATAATAAACCACCGCTGCCGCCTTTTGTAGAGAACCAGCTGTGGAGGCCCACATCTTCCAACGAACAAAGGACCAAGCACCACCTCTACGAATGATTCTGAATATTTCCATCATATTTCCCAAGCACCTCGACTGCAGCAACCATGTCACGCTGAACATACCGTTGGAGAGGGGGCTCCGGAGCAACGAGCTTCCAAACCCCATACAAAAAACACACTAGGGGAAACAATAACAAAGCATGGGACAAGCACAAGCATCATTTGCAAGTACATGAAACAACAGGTGTGAACTCAAGATAGGCAACTAACAATGTTGCGAGTCTCTTTTGCAAGAGGCACCACCCCGACAAGCATCAAACCCTCTCTCCTAGAGACACACCACACGTTCCTAGATTACATGTAATCAAAACCCACACAACCCAAATGAAAAAACAAAACCCTGCTATCAATGATCCTATCGCAGGTTCACCTACGGTAACCTTGTTATGACTTCTCCTTCCTCTAAATGATAAGGTTCAATGAACTTCTCACGACGGCGACAACGGAAAACCACCGTTGTCGACGCAATCCAAACACTTCATTGGATCATTAAATCGGTAGGAGCTATGGGTGGTGTGTACAAAGGGAAGGGACGTAGTCAACATGAGTTGATGACACGCGCTTACTAAGAATTCCTCGTTGAAGACCAATAATTGCAATGGTCTATCCCCATCACGATGCAATTGGAGAAGATTTCCCGATGTTCTCGAACCAGGAAGAAAAAATTGTTGGATACATCAGTGTAGCACGCGTGTGGCCCAGAACATCTAAGGGCATCACAG
Source organism: Pinus albicaulis (assembly GCA_034641835.2). Classification (NCBI taxonomy): domain Eukaryota; kingdom Viridiplantae; phylum Streptophyta; class Pinopsida; order Pinales; family Pinaceae; genus Pinus; species Pinus albicaulis. The sequence continues at coordinate 5,458 of JAXQQM020066092.1, forward strand.
ACCTGTTATTGCCTCAAACTTCCATGGCCTAAATGGCCATAGTCCCTTTAAGAAGCTGGCTGCGAAGGGGAACCTCTGCGTAGCTAGTTAGCAGGCTGAGGTCTCATTCGTTATCAGAATTAACCAGACAAATCGCTCCACCAACTAAGAACGGCCATGCACCACCACCCATAGGATCAAGAAAGAGCTCTCAATCTGTCATTCCTTACTATGTCTGGACCTGGTAAGTTTCCCCGTGTTGAGTCAAATTAAGCTGCAGGATCCACTCTTGGTGGTGCCGTTCTGTCAATTCCTTTAAGTTTCAGCCTTGCGACCATACTCCCCCCGGAACCCAAACACTCTGATTTCTCAGAAGGTGCTGGAGGAGTCCTTAGAGCAACATCCGCTGATCCCTGGTCAGCATCATTTATGGTTGAGACTAGGATGGTATCTGATCGTCTTCGAGCCCCCAACTTTCGTTCTTAATTAATGAAAACATCCTTGGCAAATTCTTTCGCAGTGGTTCGTCTTTCATAAATCCAATAATTTCACATCTGACAATGAAATACGAATACCCCCGACAATCCCTATTAATCATTACTCTGGTCCCGAAGGCCAACACAATAGGACCAGACTCCTATCATGTTATTCCATGCTAATGTATTCAGAGCATAAGCTTTCTTTGAGCACTCTAATTTTTTCAAAGTAACAGCGCCGGAGCCGTGACCCAGCCAGTTAAGGCTAGGAGCACGCCGCCAACAAAAGGGATGGAAGGGTAGGTGCACACCGAGTAGGCAGAGCGACCTTTACGACCCAAGATCCAACTACGAGCTTTTTAACTGCAACAACTTAAATATATGCTTTTGGAGCTAGAATTACCGCGGCTTCTGGCACCAGACTTTCGCCTCCAATGGATCCTCGTTAAGGGATTTAGATTGTACTCATTCCAATTACCAGAATCGATGAGCCAATTATTGTTATTTATTGTCACTACCTCCCCATGTCAGGATTAGGTAATTTGCACACCTGTTTCCTTCCTTGGATGTGGTATTCATTTCTCAGGCTCCCTCTCCAGAATCGAACCCCAATTCTCCGTCACCTGTAACCACCATGGTAGGCCTCTATCCTACCATCAAAAGTTGATAGGGCAGAAATTTGAATGAAGCATCGCCAGCACAAGGGCTGTGTGATCTGTCAAGTTATCATGATTCACCGGAGAAGCGGGCAAGCCCGTGTTGGCCTTTTATCTAAAAAAATCATCCCTTCCAAAGAGTCGGGACTTGGTGCACGTATTAGCTCTAGAATTACTATGGTTATCCGAGTAGTATGGTACCATCAAAAAAAATATAACTAATTTAATGAGCCATCCACGGTTTCACAGTCTGAATTAGTTCATACTTAGACATGCATGGCTTAATCTTTGAGACAAGCATATGACTACTGGTAGGATCAACCATGTAGCACCCTCCCACTTCAAAGGGAATTCAAATTTCTCTCTTACAGCGAGCCAGCCTGAACACCCATCATGTCAAAGAGAGGTAAAAACATCATGTAAAGCTCTTATACCTTGCACCTCTTACATCCCTAAGAAGGGATTAGAACCCACACACACTACATGCCAAGGACATGAAATACATCAAACGTAATGGAAGATGGATGCAAGATCCACAAAACGAAAAAATGGGCCACCTCGTCGAGTCACATTGCACCGAGGCCGCCTAGGAGTTGGTCACCACCCCCCAACTAGCAAGGATGGAAAAATCCTAACTTATCACCAACGATAGCCATAATGAACAAACAAATGTGAGAAAAAAAAAACAATACCCTCTTAGAAATGCCCCCCAAACCCTCCCCGCCTCGCACCAAGGCCACCTAGGAGTCCACTCCAACAGCGGAAATAGTGGACCTCGAGCACCTGTGCCAACCTCGATGCAAAGGCAAACAAAGGAAACAAATGGAGAACGACCAACCCCACAAATTCTCTCTCTCTAAAATGCCTCCCAACCTTCCCCGCCCCCTACCGAGGCCACCCAGGAGTCCATCCGGATAGCAGCAATGATGGACCTCGATCACCCGATCGCCTGCGGTGACCTCGATGCGAAAGAAAAGTAAGTAAATAAAGGGAGAACAACCCTTCCCACAACGTTTCTTAAAACTTCCATCCAACCCTTCCTGCCCAGCAGCAAGGACACCCAGGAGTCCACCCGGGCAGCAGCAACAGCGGACCTCGATCACTTGATCACTTGCGGCAACCTCACTGCAAAGGAAAAATAAAGAAGTAGAAGGAGAATGACCAAGTCGAAAACCTCTATTAGAAATTCCACCCCAACCCTCCCCGCCCTGCACCAAGGCTACCTAGGAGTCCACTCGGTTAGCAGCAACAGTGGACCTCGATCGTTTGATTGCCTATGGCACCCTCGATGCAAAAGGATAGAAATAAATCAAGAACGGCTGATCCTCCAACCTCTCTTAAAAATTCCCCCCTCCAACCCTCCCCACCCCGCACCGAGACCACCTAGGAGTCCACCTAGACAGCAGCAACGGTGGACCTCGATCGCTTGATCGCCTAGGGCAACCTCGATGTGAAGGCAAGGGGAGAAAATAAATGCAAATCAAGAGGCTCGCTACAAAAGGCATGAACATATTTGAACAGGAGGAGGGATCAGGTAGCCCCGCACCCCACACACCCTGCATACAAGCAACCTAGGAGATTTCCCCACCGACTTACAAACTGGAAAATGAATACTTTTCACCTATAGCCACCTCCACACAGAGGAGGGAGGTTGAAGCGTTCCACCTTGAATTCCTCTTTCCAGATATAGCCCCCGCCGTCAATGTAGCAAGCCTCATCCCCATTGGACCACAATCGCATATGTGATCAACCAAACAAGAAATACCCATCACCTTGTGTCTCAACGTTCCAAGCCACATAATTCTACTATGCACACAAGATGCAAGGAAAAAACCGACCACTCGATCAAACATATGGGCCACCACATCTATCAAAACCTCAAAGCCAACGTAGGGACAGATGACGTGCACTCTGAAAGGAATTCCAAACCTTAATTTTACAACAAGCAGAACCACTCCTCACATCGCCCAATGGAAAAAGCAATAAACCAAAACCCTTCCACATTCCTCTTAAATGTATGCATCTCAACCCACAATGCTGACATAGAAAGAGTACAAGCACAAGAAAATGGCACCATAAAGGAGCCAAACAATGAAGAGGACAGTCATCTCAAGGAGCCACACACAAAAACCCATCCAATTTTGAGAAGACGGAGAGAAGGGGGAATTGTTCACATATGCCTCCAAGGACGAGCATGGCCAACATTACTGCTCATGTGCTACTGAGTGGGGATGGAGAGAATATGAATGTCGACCACCCTACAAATGAACCAAGGCCATTCTTCAGGCACACCCAAACAAGAAACTCAATTACCAACCCACCTTTCACACGAAAATCCAACCCCTCCCCCCACCAAAAGGGGAGGAGGTCAACAATATCGCGAAGAGACGATTTCACGAAGCCAACGAGAGAAAAGCCCACCTCTCCCACCCACCAAAAAGGGAGGAGGTGAAAAATATAGCAAAGAGTTGACATCGACGGAGCCAACGAGAAAGCAAGGGGTACGAGAGGGACATAGGCGACCGACCAGTTGTCTTAGGGAGCCACACACAACAACCTCATCCAAATTTGAGAACACAGAGCGAAAGGGTAACTCTTTTCACATATGCCTCCCAGGACAAGCATGGCCAACATTACCGCTCATGTGCTACTGAGTGGGGATGGAGAGAAGATGAGAGTCTACAACCCTACAAATGAGCCAAGGCCATTCTTCAGGCACACCCGAACAAACAACTCAATTACCAACCCACCTTTCACATGAAAATCCAACCCGTCCCCCCACAAGAAAAAAGGGAGGAGATGAACAATGTAGAGAAGATCCGACATCGACGGAGCCAACAAGTGACATAGAAAAAAGCTGATTTCAACAGAGCAAATGTGCGACCAAGGGCCACAAGAGAGAGATACCGAAGAGCCGAATTCGACAAAGCCAACAAGCAGACAGTCATCTCAAGGAGCCACACACAACAACCCCATCCAACTGCAACAAAATAGAGTAGACGAGAGAGATTGTTCAAACATGCCTCTGAGGACAAGCATGGCAAAAATTACTGCTCATATGATACCGAGTGGTGATGGAGAGAAGAAAGTCGGTGACCTAAAAATGACCCAAGGCCATTCTTCAGGCACAACTGAACAAAACAACTCAATTACCAACCCACCTTTCACACGAAGAGAAAATATGACATGGGCCCCCCAGACGTGCATAGGCACCCGGGCAGCCACAACTTAGCAAATCTCACATGGGCGCCCTCGGACCAAACGACCCGACCCGAACGGATGCCCTCGAGCCAAACGACCCGACCCGCACGGACGCCCTCACCCGGTGCGCCCACCCTAATGGACGCACATGGGAGTAAATGGTGAACGAGCCGCCTGGACATGCACAAGGCACCCGGGCGGTCACAACTTAGCAAATCTGACAGGGCCATGCTCGGACCAAACGAATCGACCCGAATGGATGCCTTCACCTGACGCGACACGGCGCGCCCACCCAAATGGACACACATGGGAGAAAACGGAAAACGGGCCGCCCGGACGTGCACAAGGCACCTGGGTGGTCATAACTTAACAAATCTAACATGACCACCCTCGTACCAAACAACTAGACCCGAACGGACACCCTCACCCGGCATGCCCACTCGAACGGGCGCACATGGGAGCAAATGGAAAATGGTCCTCTTGCACGTGCATAAGGAACTTGGGCAATCACAACTTAGTAAATCTGACACGACCGCCCTCAGACCAAATGACATGACCCGAACCGACGCCCTCACCAGGCGCGACATGGTGCGCCCACCCGAATGGACGAACGTGGGAGAAAATAGCAAATGGACCGCCCGAACGTGCACAAGGCACCCGAGCTGTCACAGCTTCGCAAATCTAACACGGTCGCCCTCGTACCAAACAAACTGACCAAAATGGATGCCCTCGGACCAAACGACCTGATCCATGTCGCGTGCCCGACCAAATGAACACACATGGGAGAAAATGGTAAACGGTCCACCCGGATGTGGACAAGGCACCCGGGCGGTCACAACTTAGAAAATTTGACATGACCTGAACAGACGCCCTCACCGGGTGCGACACGGCGCGCCCACCCGAACGGACGCACATGGGAGCAAATGGTAATCGCACCACCCGGACGTGCACAAGGCACCCGGGCGGTCACATCTTAGCAAATCTGACACGGGCGCCCTCGGACCAAATGACCCAACCCATTTCGCGCGCTCGATCGAACGAACGCACATGGGAGAAAATGACAAAAGGGCCGCCCAGACGTGCACAATGCACCCGGGCGGTCACAACTTAGCAAATCTGACATGAGCACCCTCCGAGCAAACGACCCAACCCGAACGGATGCCCTCACCCGGCGCGACACGGTGCGCCCAACCGAACAGATGCACATGGGAGAAAATGGAAAACGAGCCGTCCGGATGTGCACAAGGCACCCCGGCGGTCACAACTTAGCAAATCTAACACGGGCGACCTCGGACCAAACAACCCAACCAGAACAGATGCCATCACCCAGCACTACACGACGTGCCCGACCGACCAGACGCACCTGGCAGAAAATGGAAAATGAGCCACCCAGACGTGTACAAGGCTCCCGGGCAGTCAAAACTTAGCAAATCTGACACGGGCGCCCTCAGACCAAACGACTCGACCCGAACGGACGCCCTCACCCAGCGCGACATGGCACGCCTGCCCGAACGGATGCACATGGGTGCAAACAAGAAACAGGCTGCCCGGACGTGCACAAGGCACCTGGGCGGTCACAACTTAGCAAATCTGACACGGGTGCCCTCAGATCAAATGACCCGACTCGAATGGACACCCTCACCCGGCGCAACATGGCGCACCCGCTGAATGGACGCACATGGGTGCAAATGAGAAACGGGCTGCCCAGACATGCACAAGGCACCTGGGCGGTCACAACTTAGCAAATCTGATACGGGTGCCCTCGGACCAAATGACCCAACCTGAATGAATGCCCTCGGATGAAACGACCCAACCCGAATGGATGCCCTCACCCGACGCGACACGGCGGGCCCACCCGAACGCACCAAATGAACACACAAGGAGCAAATGACAAACGGGCCGCGCAGACGTGCACAGGGCACTTGGGCAGTCACAACTTAGAAAATTTGATACGAGCACCCTCAGACCAAACGACCCGACCCGAATAGATGCCCTCGGACCAAATGAACCGACCTAAACACACGCCCTTACCCGACGCGACACGACGTGCCCATCCGAACGGACCGAATGGACGCACATGGGAGAAAATGTAAAACGGGCTGCCCGGACGTGCACAAGGCACTCGGGTAGTCACAACTTATCAAATCTGATACGGGCACCCTCGGACCAAACGACCCGACCTGAACCGATGCCCTCACCCGGCGCTACACAGCGCGCCCGCTCGAATGGACCGAACGGACACACATGGGAGCAAATAGTAAACTGGCCGCCCAGTCGTGCACAAGGCACCCAGGCAGTCACAACTTTGCAAATCTGATACGAGTGTCCTCAGAGCAAACGACCTGACCCGAAAGGATGCCCTCACCCGGCGCGACACGACGCGCCTAACCAAACAGACGCACATGGGAGAAAATAGCAAACGGGCTGCCTGGACATGAATAAGGCACCTGGGCGGTCACAACTTAGCAAAGCTGATATGGGCACCCTTAGAGAAAACGACCCGACCCGAACGGATGCCCTCACCCGACGCGACACGACGCGCCCACCCGAACAGACCGAACAGATGCACATGGGAGAAAATGGCAAACGGGCCGCCGGGACATGCACAAGGCACCCGGGCGGTCACAACTTAGCAAATCTGATACGGGCGCCCTCAGACCAAACGACTTGACCCAAACAAACGCCCTCGACCAAATGACTCGACCCGAACGGACACCCTCACCCGACACGACACGGCGCACTCACTCGAACGGACGCACATGTGAGCAAATGGCAAACGGGCCGCCCAGAAGTGCACAAGGCACCCAGGCGGTCACAGCTTAGAAAATATGACACGAGCGCCCTCGGACCAAACGACCTGACCCAAACGGATGCCCTTGGACCAAACGACCCGACCCATGTCGCACGCCCGACCAAACGAACGCACATGGGAGTAAATAGCAAAAGGACCGCCCGGACGTGCACAATGCACCTGGGCGGTCACAACTTAGCAAATCTGACACGAGCGCCCTCGGACCAAATGACCCGACCCGAACGGACGCCCTTACCCGGCGCGACACAGTGCACCCGACCGAACAGACGCACATGGGAGCAAACGGAAAATGAGCCGCCCAGACGTGCACCAGGCACCGGGGTGGTCACAACCTAGCAAATCTGACACAGGTGCCCTCGGACCAAACGACCCGACCTGAACAGACGCCCTCACCCAACGCGACACAGCGCGCCTAACCGACTAGACGCACATGGGAGCAAACGAAAAATGAGCCGACCAGATGTGCACAATGCACCCAGGCGGTCACAACTTAGCAAATCTGACACGGGCGTCCTCGGACCAAACTACTCGCCCAGAACGGACGCCCTCACCCGGCGCGACACGGCGCGCCTGCCCAAACAGACACACATGGGTGCAAATGGGAAATGGGCCACCTGGACATGCACAAGGCACCCGGGCGGTCACAACTTAGCAAATCTGATATGGGCACCCTCGGACCAAACGACCTGACCCAAAAAGACGCCCTCGGACCAAATGACCCGACCCGAATGGACGCCCTCACCCGATGTGACACGGTGCGCCCACCCGAACGGACTGAACGGACGCACATGGGAACAAACTACAAACGTGTCGCCCGGATGTGCACAAGGCACCTAGGCGATCAAAACTTAGCAAATCTGATATGGGCGCCCTCAAACCAAACGACCTGACCCGAACGGATGCCCTCAGACTAAACGACCCGAACCCAATGGACGCCCTCACCCGACGTGACACGGCAATCCCATCCTAATGGACCGAACAGACGCACATGGGAGAAAATGGAAAACGGGCCGCCTGGACGTGCACAAGGCACCCGGGCGGTAACAACTTAGCAAATCTGATACGGGCGCCCTCGGACCAAATGACCCGACCCGAACCAACGCCCTCACCCAGCGCAACACGGTGCGCCCGCCCGAACGGACCGAACGGACGCACATGGGAGCAAACGGTAAACTGGCCACCCAGTCGTGCACAAGGCACGCGGGCTGTCACAACATAGCAAATCTAATACGGGCGCCCTCGGACCAAACGACTCAACCCGAACGGACGCCCTCACCTAGCGCGACATGACGCGCCCGACCAAACGGACGCACATGGGAGCAAATAGCAAACGGGCTGCTCGGACGTTCACAAGGCACCCTGGTGGTCACAACTTAGCAAATCTAATACGGGCACCCTCTAACCAAATGACCCGACCTAGACGGACGCCATCACTCGGTGCGACACGGCATGGTCACCGGAATGGATGCCCTCACCCGACGTGACACGTCGCACCCACCTGAACGTACCGAATGGACGCACATCAGAGCAAAGAGCAAACGGGCCACTCAGATGTGCATAAGGCACCCGAGCAGTCACAACTTAGAAAATCTGATACAGGCACCCTCCGACCAAATGACCCGACCCGAATGGACGCCCTCACCTGGCGCGACACAGCGCGCCCATCAAAACGGACCGAACGGGCGCACATGGGAGAAAATGGCAAACAGGCTGCCCAGACGTGCACAAGGCACCTGAGCGGTCACAACTTAGCAAATATTATATAGGTTCCCTCAGACCAAACGACCCGACCCAAACGACCCGACCCAAACGCACACCCTCACACGATGCGACACAGCGCGCTTGCCCGAGCGTACGCCCTCACCCGGCGTGACACGGTGCGCCCGACCGAACGAACGCACATGGGAGAAAATGACAAAGGGGCCACCCAAACATGCACAAGGCACCCCGGTGGTCACAACTTAGCAAATTTGATATGGGTGCCCTCAGACCAAACGACCCGACTAGAGTGCGTTTAGCCGGGTGTGGCGACCTGGTGCGACACGAAGTGCTCGACCGAACCGATGCACATGGGAGAAAATGGAAGAAGAGTCACTCAAACATGCACAAGGCACTCAGGCAGTCACAACTTAACAAATATGAAATGGGCGCCCTCGTATCAAACGAATCGACCCGAGTGCATTTTTCTGGGTGTGGCGACTCGGCGCAACACGACGCACCTGACCAAACGAACGCACATGGGAGCGAACGGCAAATGGGCCACTCGAACGTGCACAAGGCACTCAGGTGGTCACAACTTAGCAAATATGAAACAGGCACCCCCGAACCAAACGACCTAACCTAAGCTGAGCAGGTTAGGTCGGGCGTAACCAGCCGGCGCGACGCGACAACCCAGCATGACACGAAGCGCCTGACTGAATGGACGCACATGGGAGCTAATGGAAAACAGGCCGCTTGAATGTGCACAAGGCACCTGGGTGGTCATACCTTAGCAAATTTGACATGGGCGCCCTCGGACCAAATGACCTAACCCGAGCGCGTTTGGCCTGGCGGAGCGACCCGGCGCGACACGGCGCACTCGACCAAGTGGACGCACATGGGAGAAAATGGCAAACAGGCTTCCCGAACATGCACAAGGCACCCGAGTGGTCACAACTTAGCAAATCTAATACGAGCACCCTCGGACCAAACGAACCTACCTGAGCACGTTTCGCCGGGTGCGGTGACCCAGTGCGACGTGGCGCGACACGACACGCCTGACCGAATGAACGCACATGGAAGAAAATAGAAAAAGGGCCGCCCGAACGTGCACAAGGCACTCGGGCGGTCGCAACTTAGCAAATATGAAATGAGCGCCCCTGGTCCAAACGACCCGACCCGAGCGCATTTGGCCAGGCACAGCGACCCAACGCGATGCGGTGACCCAATGAGACACAAGGTGCCCCATTGAACGGACGCACATGGGAGCGAATGGAAAACGGGCCGCTTGAAAATGCACAAGGCACCCGGGTGGTCACAACTTAGCAAATATGAAATGGGCGCCCTCAGACCAAACGACCCGACCCGAGCGTGTTTGGTGGGGCGCAGTGATCAGGCACGCCCGACCGAATGGACGTACATGGGAGAAAACAGAAAATGGGTTGCCCGAACATGCACAAGGCACCCAGGCGGTCACAACTTAGCAAATTCGACACAGGAACCCTTGGACCAAACGACCCGACTCGAGCACGTTTGGCAGGGCGCCCTCACCATGCGCAACATGACACGCCCGACCGATCGGACGTACATGGGAGAAAATGGAAAACGGGCCACCCAAACGTGCACAAGGCACCTGGGTGGTCACAACTTAGCAAAATTGATACAATCGCCCTCAAACGAAATGACCCAACTCGAACGCGTTTCCACAAGTCGTCCGCAGGAGGTCTAAACTTTAGTTCAGAGCTCGTTTTGAGGACATCGTAGGTCAGAATTGAGTGCTGAAAGTTTCAACGGGTGCGTATTGATGGCTCAGAGCTAACCAAATAGCTTGGAAGTGGATTTGACACATGGAGAACTCGTGGGAAGGTCTGAACTCATAGGCAGGTGGTGACCCGAGTGACCCGGTAGCACCTGGGCAGTTTTATGTAAAAAATTCCCGAGGTGAATTCTAACATTGTAAATGATTTTTTTTTGGCTAGTTAATGATTTTCAAGCATTGTAAGCTTCAATAGAAGGTAGCTTGCCTTGCCAAGGAGCAAAGGAGGCTTTTTGCTAGATTGGAACTTATATTATATTTCATACTTATGAAACATATTATCAGGCAGACTCATTATTAATAGGGAGTTGCCCCTCCCTTGTATGTATGGGCGTACACTGTGGATATGATGATGATGTTTATGTTTTCCGGATATTTAAAGAACATTTTCTCAACTGATTTAACAAGTGTTGCTAAAGGTGTAGGCTACATAATTGAGTATTACGAAAAGAAAAATTACGGCAATGCCGCACCCTGTCTATAACATGGTTGAAAGACCATCGAAGGTATAGGGGCGTGACAACAAGGCACCCATGCATAACTCTGCATGGTGCTATAGCCCTCATAAATCGAACTGGTTGGGTGATCAGTCCAACCAGAGATTCTCATTGTGAGAATGCGCATCCTCGTACCATGCATTAGTTTTCCCTCTCGCATCCTGTCACACCCATCAACTCAACCAAGTATCCATCCCATATGAGAGTAAAGTAATCCATGGAGATCCATCTCATCCGCAACATTCTGTCCATCCAACAAGCCATCTCTATCTAAAATGTGTTTCCCATGATGCCAATCTCCACGTGTTGTTCAAAAGATAGCCACAAGTATCGAGCATCATCCACATGTGAAAGGTCCTCCTCAAATCAAGTCAAGAACATCCTCTCAACAATGTGCCATATTCATGTCCACGAAGCTATGTTCATCCTATCTGCAATATGCATCCAACGTGCGTACAAAATTTAAGTCAAGAAGGCTCAACCAATGCCACAGTATATTCCACCAAGGCATCCCATCACCGCATCTTCTTCAACCTCCAATTCGTCCCATTGATCATCTCCATCAAGTGACTCCTCACAAACACACCCCGTAAATGTGCTCAAAGGTATGCATCCCATAGTGCATCAAAATCAAGACCAGTCTCAATCTCAGCTCCTCAGTGAACTAGATACTGCAAGATCATTTTAGTATGAAGCCTCCAATGAATGCAACTCCATCATTAAATCCCATGCATAATCTTATCCAAAGCGTTGGCAAGCATACTTGTATTGCCCACGAGTGCCACCACAAGTTTTTCTCACCCTGCAAGTCATATGAATGTGCTCATAGGCCGCTCATCCAACCAATGTCTTGTTGCCCAAGGTGAAAAACATCCATCAATCCATCTATTAAAGATCTCCATGTAGCACCAACAATTGATCATGCTCAGCATATTCCTGCTTGACACTCCTCCACGATGCTCATAAGTGGGCACCTAGTAAGTGCACTTGCATAATGTCTCCACATAATGTCCCGCCATGCCCTCATGTCAATGTACGTGACTTCTGGTTGCCCGTGTGTCCATAAAGAGTAGACTCATCTCAACTCTAGTCACCATCATGTGTATAGTGTACAGGTTCAGTGCCCTCGGTCACTTCTACCATCATCATCATGGGTAATTCCTCCAAGGCTTCTCCCCCACTAAAGGTGCACCAAGAGTTCCTTCTTGGTTGTATGCCATGAAGAAGTCTACCCAAACAATGTGCCCTTCCACCAAGGTAGTCCAAAAGTCATTCCGGGCACCTAGCCAATTTCCATGTGGCTAAGCATGTCCCATATCTATCACAAAGATCATCAAGTTTCGCCCTTGTCATGGGAATTTGAACCTACTAGAGCGAGGTCACAAATTTCCCTATCAAGGTCTACAACAAGAAATGCTCCTTTCTTCTCCAACGTACAAGGTTCCCTCATAGTTATTCGAGTAAAGGTCCTCCATGGTATTGGAAAAGAGGTCATCTTCTTTCCCATCCCTACATACGGTCCATCTCCCAGATGCTCAATTGAAACACCAGTCATATCTTCATGAAGACTCTCTAAGCGAGTGTCCTTTGTCTTCATCAATGTCTGCAATGCTTCTGATCATGGTACTGCCTGCTCATAAAGTTCATCCTCCATCATTGTCACTTCTGCAACATTTCCATATGGTTCATCCCCCAATTCTTGCAATGTGCTTGGTCCAGGTTCAACTTGTTCCACGAGTTCTTCCTCGATCATATCCGCATCCTCAACATCCTCCCCAGAATCATCCATCACTGATGCTTGCAATGTGCTTGGCCCTGGTCCAACCTATTCATCAAGTTTGTCCTCGACTTCTACCACATCTACAACATCCTTGTGAGAATTGTCCACCATCAATGCTTGTAATGTGCTTGGTCCACGTCCAACTTGTTCATCAAGTTATTCCTTTACTTCAATCCCATCTACAACATCCTTTGGTTCGGCCATAGTGGGCTTCATGCCACCATGCTTCATCTTTCCAAGGTCTCTAAGTTTGAGATGCTTATCAAGTAACTTCCTTCGCTCTTCTTCCACCTTGTCCATTTCTGCTCAAAGAATTCTCACTTTCTTCATAAGTCAAAACATTTCATCTTTGCTCATGCTAGATGTCCTCCTCTTGCACAATGTATCAATGGTCTGACTCGCCTCATGAAACTCCTTTTCCACTTCCTTTGAATTCTCTTTAATTTCTTTGAAGTTCATTTCCAATGAAAAAAACTCATCCATCAAGCTTCAATACCACCTGCAACACTACAATTGTATCCCTGCTCAATAATTAAAAAGCCACGAAAATGTAGCTATGATACCAACTATCACGCCCCTATACCTGTGGTAGTCTCCCAACCACTCTATAGATGGGTGCGGCACTACCTTATTTTTCTCTTTTCAAATACTCAATAAGTAGACTACGCCTAAATCAACACTTGTTTAATAAATCTTCCAAAGTGTTCTTGTGTGGAAATAAAATAGCAATAAACATCAATATCAAACCACATGAATGCCCATCCATTCAAGGGAGTGGAAAATCCCGTTAATAAGTCTACCCGGTATTATGCTTCGATAAATATGTACAATCTGCAATAATTATACAACCAAGACTCCATAAACCATTTATCCTTCTTTCCAAATGTGCTTGTACCTTGGTCTAGCCTTAACAGCATCCCAACAGTGCAAATAATCCAAAGGAACCCCAAAATTCCCTTTCAGAACATGTCTCTGAAGTCTGCACGAGTTCTGGTTCGAGTGGGGCACCCGGGTCACAGATGCCCTCAGCACCCTGAACGCATTTCTACACGCAGGTCACCTGGGTCACGGTATGCACGCGTTTCCTAAACGTATTCGGGTTTCATTCGACCTGACCCGACCCTATTGAATGAACTCCACGCCTTCAAACACTGTTCTGCACGTCCTGAACACGGGTCACCGGGGTCACGGTCTGCACACATTTCCTGAACGCGTTTGGGTAGCGTTCGACCTAACCTGACCCTACTAAATGAACTCTATGCCTTCAAACAATATTTTGCGCATCCTGAACTTGGGCGCGTTGTACGAACCTTACTCGACCTAAACGTGCCCGCCCTGAACACTATTATGCATGCGTCCTGTGGAAGGAACCCGAATCGACCATGCACTGAAAACTGCACCGCACGCGCCCTGTGGAAGGAACCCGACGCGACCTATGGATGAATGCCGAATGCGTTTTTACCCGACTCGACCCAGACTCCGTTTCCCTGCTACGAATTCAGCCTCCACCCTCGACCTTTGCTCTAGCTCATGCATTAGCTTGCTAACAGTGGAATCAAAAAGATCTTGATGTCCTTCTTGCTTTCCTTTATCATCCATCGCACCTCCTCCTTTTGTATGTGCCTTTGCCCACACATTGCTTCCATGGATGGGGCTTGACCCATATAAGGCTGACCCACTAAACACCCATAAAGCCTTGGTTACAACGTGACATTTCCTGCTTAATGTCAGCTTGCCACCATGGCCGGCCTATAAGCCTCCAAGCCAACGCACAGCCATTTTTGGACGCGTTTATGCACGTCGCTCCTAAACATCACATTGTCACCAGGAATACATCACATAGTATCCGAATGATGTTTTCATCCGTCGGTGCGCCCGTCTAACCTTTCGTCGTGGTTTTCGTCGCTTTGTTGTTCATCGCATGTCCACTGAACACTTCCCATGCCCTCCATCGTCATCCTCGGCTCGTGGGTCTTACAGGGGTGGTTTACATCACGACGGATGTATAATTTGGTGGTGTCCATTGAGCAGGGACATGGAAACCTTAGATTTTGCACAGTTGGCCGACTGTCGTCACGGCGGGGCGAGGAAACCTGTCACACCCCTAGACCTTCGGTGATATTTCAACCATGCTATAGACGGGGTGTGGCACTACCGTACTCCTCCTTTTTGTAATACTCAAGTATGTAGACTATGCCTTTGGCAACACTTGTTAAATTAGTTAATCAAATTTTCTTTCAATGTGCGGAAAACATAAACATCATCATCATATCCACAGTGTACGCCCATACATACAAGGGAGGGGAAACTCCCAGTTAATAATGGGTCTGCCTGATAATATGTTTCATAAATATGAAAGACAATATAAGTTCCAATCTAGCAAAAGACCCTCTTTTCCCTTTGGTAAGGCAAGTCACTTTTTGTCCAAGCTTACAATGCATGACAAAAAGAATCATTTAAAACATTAGAATTCACCTCTGGAATATCCTGCATAAAACTGCCCAAGTGCTGCCGGGTCACTCGGGTCAGCACTGCAAATGATTTTAGACCTCCTCGCGAGCTATCTGTGTGTCCAATCTGCTCCCCAACTACATGGTTAGCTCCGTCCCGTCAATATGCACCTGCTTCAACTTTTGGCACTCAATTCTGATTCACGATGCCTTCAAAACGACCTCTGAACTGAAGCTCAGATCGTGCGGACACCCTGCCCAACCCGACCTTCCACTGCAGATGCCCTGCGGAGAAGTTATGCATGCCCTGCACATATATCACACAACTTGTCCCGCGCGTTGTCCGAATTGACCTGTCCTACAGTGTGGATGCCCTACGGAGAAATTCCGCATGCCCTGCACGTCAACAACCCGACTCGACCCGTGCTCACCCTGCGTTCACCGCCGCCGTGTTTCCTTCACCAACAAGCTGTTGGCTTAGCTCGTGGTGCTCCGATGTGCTCTCACTCATATGCTTGCTTGATCATTGGTTGGATGAATTCTCCATCATCCACATGCCATATTAATACACGTATCATGTGTGTGTCGTGGGTCACTCGGTGTACCCAAGCGGACCCCCATCGTTCAGCTATCCTCCCACTCATGTAGCGTCGGCCGCTCAACTCGTGCGTCGGTTTTATGATTCTCGCTATGGTGTGACGTTTTGCCTATAACGTCGCTTTTTCAAATGCCACCTCTGGCTATGTGCAACGCGCCCGTGCCGCTCGCCACCACACACTCGCACCCGTACGGTTACTGTGTGACCGTAACGTCGCACGGCGCCTGAACACCATCCAAACACCCGATGGGCGCGCCCGTTACCCCAAACGCACCTCATGAAGTCTTGAGGACTTACAGAACCCAACCTTCCTCGCACTTGGATGGCTTCCATCGTGATGAGGCGCGAAAACCCTAAATTCTGGAGACAGTCCAGGGGAGCAGTTTCCATCGCGCCGTGAAATGGAAGCCCCAAGTTTGCCAGACTTGGGCGGTTCTCCGCTGTGCCGTGCAATGAAAACCACGAGTTTTGTAAACTTGGGAGATTACGATCATGTCGCGACATGGAAACCCAAGTTCCCCTCACTAGGGGTGAGGTTTTCGTCACAGCGGGAGATGGAAACCGCAAGGTTCCCAGAACTATGTGGTTTCCCTCGTGCCACGAAATAGAAGCCCCAAAGTTCTGCAGGCTTGGGCGGTTCTCCGTCATGCCATGACATGGAAACCTGAGCTCCCCGCACCGAGGCCACGGTTTCTGTCGTGGCGGAATGTGGAAATCCCCGAGTTTCCCAGAATTGCGCAGTATCCGTCATGCCGCAAAAATGGGACCCCCGAGCTCCGCGGACCTTGGGTGGTGGTTTCCGTCGCGCGGTGACATGGAAACTCGAAGCTTCCCATACTTGGGCGGCGGTTTCTGTCACACTGTGGCATGGAACCCCCAAGTACCCCATGTTGGGGTTGCGGTTTCCATCGCGGCGGGACATTGGAACCCCACGTTTCCCAGACTTGGGAAATTTTCTGCCGTGCCACGAAATGGAAACCCCGAGTTTCTCCAAATTGGGGCGGTTGTCTATCACATGGCGAAATGGAAGCCCTTGAGTTTCATTAACTTGGGCAGCGGGTTTGTACGCGCCGCGACATG
>JAXQQM020066092.1:27500-68952 GCA_034641835.2 Pinus albicaulis
CCCACGCCCTCAAAAAAGGGGGAGAATCGCAGGGAACGATGATCGGGAAGGACTAGGGTGGCCAACCCAGGAGCTCGCACTGCCTTTCATCCTTCGCGAATGCTAATCCTCAACGATTCACCTTTTTCTCTGTAAAGCTTGGGGCCGAAAGGAGGGAGGGAAAAAAGAAACCCAAAAAGAGAACCAAAACATGGCTGCCAATAGAGGAGATGAGGCTCAAACACAAAACATGCTTTCAAGGACCCGTGCCCTCGCAAAAAGGAGGGAATTGCACAGATCAGCGATCGAGAAAGACTAGGGCGTCCACCCCAGAAGCAACTCGCACTGATTTTTTGTCCTTCCGAAAATGTCAATCCACGGCAATCCCACCTTTTCTCTCTAAAGCTAGGGGGACCAAAACGAATCACAAGGGGAGGCTCAAACATAGTACAAGCTTTCCAAGCCATGTTCCTTAGAAAAAAAGGGGGGAACTGCAAGGAACGATGACCGAGAAGGACTAGGGTGGCCAACCCAGGAGTTTGCACTACTTTTCATCCTTCTCCGACACCGAACCACAACATTTCCTGCTTTTCTCCATAAATCTAGGGACCGGAATGGAAGAAAATGACATGAAAGAGAGAAAAGCAAAACATTACCCACCATAACACTCGCGACAAAAATCCAATTTGAGAGAAAGGGGGCCAAATTTCAAGTAACACTAGCTAGAAAAATAGAGGGCCACCACCGCGTGAGGGGACATTGGCTTAACCAAAAAGAAGGAAAACAAGGCACCCAATCAAAAGCAACCCACGTTTTTTCACCCTTCCACATACATTATGATGCAACATCCTTTCTATCTACACGACATAACAAGCAGCAATCAAACAACCAAGCAGACAAGCCACAACCTAAACTTGACCACTAGAAAAGCCGAGGGCCACGACGAGACAAGTGCCTGGAGCACGTTACTAACTAGAGGTAAAAAACCCCCCGACCCACACAAGGCTTCTGACAAAAAATGCACTAATAGAAAAAACCCACCCCGCTATTGAACCCCTCCATGTACAGGACACCCAGCAACCTTTCCAGCCAAAAATTCAAGGGGGCCCAAACAACCGAAACTCCAAAGAGGAGTTATCGCAGGCTGAAACTCAATGCTGGATAAAGCCCAGGGCCACAAATACGTCGACGGTGCAATGTCATGCCCTAAAAATAGGGAAGCCCCCAAAGCGCACACCACAACACTATTGCAACAATTGACACATCTAAGAAAATGACCAAGTCGCACAAAAAACCCACAATCCAAATGGTGATACTATGACATAACCTGCTTCCTACTTTCCTTGGAAGGGGGAGTGGCTCAAGAAAGGACGAGGAATTCCCTCAACACCAAAGGCAAGAGAAAAGAATGCTACCTCATGCCCATTGATGAGGAAACTTGCAATTTTGATGGAGCTCGGACCAAGGGAGGGCTATTTCATTACATAGACCCAACGCTTCCCCTAGGGCATGTCAAGGAACAGTCGAGAGGACTAGGGTGGCCAGCCTAAAGAATTGCTCCGCTCTTCATCCATCCCATATTTGACCCCACCCCGACATTTTCCCCTCATGAAAGGGTTGAGGTAGGAAGCGCATGCGAAAGCACTCCCTTGAACCAACCACCAACAAAAAGGCTCACCCAAGAAAACAAATAATAAACCACCACCGCCGCCTTTTGGAGAGAACTAGCTGTGGAGGCCCACATCTTCCAACGGACAAAGGACCGAGCACCGCCACTACAAACGAGTCTGAATATTTCAATCATATTTCCCAAGCACCTCGACTGCAGCAACCATGCCCCGCCGAACATACCATTGGAGAGGGGGCTCCCGAGCAACGAGCTTTCGAACCCCATACAAAAAACACACTAGGGGAAAAAATAACAAAGGATGGGACAAGCACAAGCAAGTACATGAAACAACATGCGTGAACTCAAGATAGGAAACTAAAAATGTTTCAAGTCTCTTTCGCAAGAGGCACCACCCCGACAAGCATCAAACCCGCTTTCCTAGAGACACACCACACGTTCCTAGATTACATGTAATCGAAACCCACACAACCCAAATGAAAAAACAAAACCCTACTATCAATGATCCTACCGCAGGTTCACCTACGGTAACCTTGTCACAACTTCTCCTTCCTCTAAATGATAAGGTTCAATGAACTTCTCACGACGTCGACAGCGGCGAACCACCGTCGTCGACACAATCTGAACACTTCACTGGATCATTCAATCGGTAGGAGTGACGGGAGGTGTGTACAAAGGGCAAGGACATAGTCAACACGAGTTGATGACACACACTTACTAGGAATTCCTCGTTGAAGACCAATAATTGCAATGGTCTATCCCCATCACGATGCAATTTGAGAAGATTTCCCAATGCTCTCGAACCAGGAAGAAAAACTCATTGGCTGCATCAGTGTAGCACGCGTGCGGTGCAAAACATCTAAGGGCATCATAGACCTGTTATTGCCTCAAACTTCCATGGCCTAAATAGCCATAGTCCCTCTAAGAAGTTGGCCGTGAAGGGGAACCTCCGCGTAGCTAGTTAGCAGGCTGAGGTCTCGTTCATTATCGGAATTAACTAGACAAATTGCTCCACCAACTAAGAACAACCATGCACCACCACCCATAGAATCAAGAAAGAGCTCTCAATATGTCAATCCTTACTATGTATGGACCTGGTAAGTTTCCCCGTGTTGAGTCAAATTAAGCCGTAGGCTCCACTCCTGGTGGTGCCCTTCCATCAATTCCTTTAAGTTTCAGCCTTGTGACCATACTCCCCCTGGAACCCAAACACTCTGATTTCTCAAAAGGTGCTGGCGGAGTCGTTAGAGCAACATCCGCCGATCCCTAGTCGGCATTGTTTATGGTTGAGACTAGGACGGTATCTGATCATCTTTGAACCCCAAACTTTCATTCTTGATTAATGAAAACATCCTTGGAAAATGCTTTCGCAGTGGTCTGTCTTTCATAAATCCAAGAATTTCACCTCTGACAATGAAATATGAATGCCCTCGATAGTCCCTGTTAATCATTACTCTGGTCCTGAAGGAAAACACAATAGGACCAGACTCCTATCACGTTATTCCATGCTAATGTATTCAGAGCATAAGCTTGCTTTGAGCACTCTAATTTTTTCAAAGTAACAGTGCCGGAGCCGCGACCCAGCTAGTTAAGGCCAGGAGCATGCCGCCGACAAAAGGGATGGAAGGGCAGGTGCACACCGAGTAGGCGGACCGACCTTTACGACCCAAGATCCAACTACGAGCTTTTTAACTGCAACAACTTAAATATACACTATTGGAGCTAGAATTACCACGGCGTCTGGCACCAGACTTGCCCTCCAATGGATCCTCATTAAGGGATTTAGATTGTACTCATTCCAATTACCAGACTCGATGAGCCCAGTATTTCTATTTATTGTCACTACCTCCCCATGTCAGGATTGGGTAATTTGCATCCCTGCTACCTTCCTTGGATATGGTAGTCGTTTCTCAGGCTCCCTCTCTGGAATCGAACCCTAATTCTCCGTCACCCATCACCACCATGGTAGGCCTCTATCATACCATCAAAAGTTGATAGGGCGGAAATTTGAATGAAGCATCGCTAGCACAAGGGTTGTGCGATTCGTCGAGTTATCATGATTCACCAGAGAAGCGGGCGAGCCCGCGCTAGACTTTTATCTAAAAAATGCATCCCTTCTAAAGAGTTGAGGCTTGGTGCACGCATTAGCTCTAGAATTACTACAGTTATCCGAGTAGTATGGTACCATCAAAAAAACTATAACTGATTTAATGAACCATCCGCAGTTTCACATTCTGAATTAGTTCATACTTAGACATGCATGGCTTAATCTTTGAGACAAGCATATGACTACTGGCAGGCTCAACCAGGTAGCACCCTCCCACTTCAAAGGGCATTCAAAGTTCTCTCTTACTGAGAGCTAGCCTGAACACCCATCAAGTCAAAGAGAGGTAAAAATATCATGTAAAGCTCTTATACCTTGCACCTCTTGCATCCCCAAGAAGGGATTAGAGCCCACACACACTACATTCCAAGGACATGCAAGACATCAAACGTAATGGACGATGGATGGAAGATCCACAAAGTGAGAAAATGGGTCACCCCGCCGAGTCACATTGCATTGAGGCCGCCTAGGAGTTGGTCACCAGCCCCCAACCAACAAAGATGGAAAAATCCTGCCTTATCACCAACGACAGCCACAATGAATAGACAAATGGGAGAAAACAAAAAAAATACCCTCTTAGAAATTCTCCCCAAACCCTCCCCGCCTCGCACCAAGGCCACCTAGGAGTCCACCCCGACAGTGGTAATAGTGGACCTCGAGCACCTGCGCCAACCTCGATGCAAAGGAAAACAAAGGAAACAAATGGAGAACGACCAACACCACAAACTCTCTCTCTCTAAAATTCCTCCCAACCGTCCCTGCCCCACACCGAGGCCACCTAGGAGTCCACCCGCACAACAGCAACAATGGACCTCAATCATCCGATCGCCTGTGGTGACCTTTATGCAAAAGCAAAGTAAGTAAATAAAGGGAGAACAACCCACCCCATAGCGTTTCTTAAAAATTCCCTCCAACCCTTCCTGCCCAGCAGCGAGGACACCTAGGAGTCCACCTGGGCTGCAGCAACAGCGGACCTTGATCACTTGATCGCCTACGGAAACCTCACTGCAAAGCAAAAAGAAGGAAGTAGAAGGAGAATGACCAAGTCGAAAACCTCTATTAGAAATGCCACCCCGACCCTCCCCACCTCGCACCAAGGCCACCTAGGAGTCCACATGGTTAGCAGCAACAGTGGATCTCGATCATTTGATCGCCTGCGGCACCCTCGATGCAAAAGGATGGAAATAAATCAAGAACGGCTGATCCTGTAACCTCTCTTAAACATTCCCCCCTCCAACCCTCCCCACCCTGAACTGAGACCACTTAGGAGTCCACCTGGACAGCAGAAACGGTGGACCTCGATCACTTGATCGCCTGGGGAAACCTTGATGTGAAGGCAAGGGGAGAAAATAAATGCAAATCAAGAGGCTCACTACAATAGGCATGAACATATCCAAACAGGAGGAGGGATCAGGCAACCCTGCACCCCACACACCCTACGTATAAGCAACCTAGGAGATTTCCCCACCGACTTACTAACTGGACAATGAATACTTTTCACCTGCAGCCACCTCCACACAAAGGAGGGAGGTCGAAGCGTTCCACCTTGAAGTCCTCCTTCCAAATATTCCTCCGTCAATGTAACAAGCCTCATCCCCATTGGACAACAATCGCATACGCGATCAACCAAACAAGAAATACCCATCACCTTGTGTCTCAACATTCCAAGCCACATAATTCTACTGTGCACGTAAGATGCAAGGAAAAATCCGACCACTCAATCAAACATATGGGCCACCACATCTATCAAAACCTCAAAGACAATGCAGGGACAGACGACGTGCACTCTGAAAGGAATTCCAAACCTTAATTTTACAACAAGGAGAACCACTCCTCACATTGCCCAATGGAAAAATCAAGCAAGAGGGGCGGCTTACAACCAAAACCCTTTCACATTCCTCTTAAATGTATGCATCTCAACCCGCAATGCTGACATAGAAAGAGTACAAGCAAAAGAAACTAGCACCATAAAGGAGCCAAACAATGAAGAGGACAGTCATCTCAAGGAGCCACACACAAAAACCCATTCAATTCCGAGAACATGGAGAGAAGGGGGAATTGTTCACATATGCCTCCAAGGACGAGCATGGCCAACATTACCACTCATGTGCTACCGAGTGGGGATGGAGAGAATATGAATGTCGACCACCCTACAAATGACCCAAGGCCATTCTTCAGGCACACCCAAACAAGAACCTAAATTACCAACCCATCTTTCACAAGAAAATCCAACCCCTCCCCCCACCAAAATGGGAGGAGGTGAACAATATCACAAAGAGCCGATTTCACGAAGCCAACGAGAGAAAAGCCCACCTCTCTCACCCACCAAAAAGGGAGGAGGTGAACAATATAGCAAAGAGTCGACATCGATAGAGCCAACGAGCGAGCAAAGGGAACGAGAGGGACATAGACGATCAGCCAGTTGTCTCAGGGAGCCACACACAACAACCTCATCCAACTCTGAGAACACAGAGCGAAAGGGTAACTATTTTCACATATGCCTCCCAGGATAAGCATGGCCAACATTTCCGCTCATGTGATACTGAGTGGGGATGGAGAGAAGATGAGAGTCAATGACCCTAAAAATGACCCAAGGCCATTCTTTAGGCACACCTGAACAAACAACTCAATTACCAACCCACCTTTCACACAAAAATCCAACCCCTCCCCCCACAAGCAAAATGGGAGGGGATGAACAATGTAGAGAAGATCTAACATCGACGGAGCCAACAAGTGACCTAGCAAAAAGCTGATTTCAACAGAGCAAACGTGCAACCAAGGGCCACGAGAGAGAGATACCGAAGAGCTGATTTCGACAAAGCCAACAAGCGGATAGTCATCTCAAGGAGACACACACAACAACCCCATACAACTGCAAGAAAATAGAGCGGACGAGAGAGTGTGTTCAAACATGCCTCTGAGGACAAGCATGGCCAAAATTACTGCTCATATGCTACCGAGTGGTGATGGAGAGAAGAAATTCGGTGACCCTAAAAATGACCCAAGGCCATTCTTCAGGCACAACCAAACAAAACAACTCAATTACCAACCCACCTTTCACATGAAGAAAAAATCTGACACAGGCCGCCCGGATGTGCACAAGGCACTCGGGCGGCCACAACTTAGAAAATCTCATACGGGTGCCCTCGGACCAAACGAGACGACCCGAACAGATGCCCTTGAGTGAAACGACCCGACCCGAATGGATGCACATGGGAGAAAATGGCAAACAGGCCGCTCGGACGGTCACAACTTAGCAAATCTGACAGGGCCGCGCTCAGACCAAATGACCCGACCCGAACGAACGCCTTCACCCGGTGTGCCCACCCGAACAGACACACATGGGAGAAAATGGAAAATGGGCCACCCAGATGTGCACAATGCACCCAGGCGGTCACAACTTAGCAAATCTGACATGGCCGCCCTCGGACCAAACGACTGGAAATGAATGGATGCCCTCACCCAGCACGCCCACTCGAACAAGCGCACATGGGAGAAAATGGAAAATGGTCTGCCCGAATGTGCACAAGGCACCCGGGCGGTCACAAGTTAGAAAATCTGACACAGCTGCCCTCGGACCAAATGACACGACTCGAGTGGATGCCCTCACCGAGAACGACACAGCGCGCCCACCCGAACGGACACACATGGGAGAAAAAGGCAAACAAGTTTCCTGGACGTGCACAAGGCACTCCGGTGGTCACAGCTTAGCAAATATGACATGAGCCCCCTCAGACCAAACGATCCGACCCAAATGGACGCCCTCAGACCAAATGACCCGATCTGTGTCGCGCGCCCGACCGAACGGATGCACATGGGAGCAAATGGAAAACGGTCCGCCCAGACATGCACAACGCACCCGAGCGGTCACAACTTATCAAATCTGACATGGCTACCCTCGGACCAAATGAAACGACCCGAACGGACGCTCTCACCAGGCACGACATGGCGTGCCCACCCGAACGGACGCACATGGGAGCAAACGACAAACGTGCCGCCTGGACGTGCACAAGGCACCCGGGCGGTCATAGCTTAGCAAATCTGACACAGGCGCCCTCGGACCAAATGATCCAACTCGAATGGATGCCCTCAGACCAAATGACTCGACCCATGTTGCGCACCCGACCGAATGAATGCACATGGGAGAAAACAGCAAAAGGGCCACCCGGACGTGCACAATGCACACGGGCGGTCACAACATAGCAAATCTGACACCGACGCCCTTGGACCAAACGACCCAACCCGAATGGACGCCCTCACCCAGATTGACACGGTGCACCTGACCAAACAGACGCACATGGGAGAAAAAGACAAACGAGCCGCCTGGACGTGCACAAGGCACCCGAGCGGTCACAACTTAGCAAATCTGACACGAGCGCCCTCGGACCAAATGACTAGATCCGAACGGACGCCCTCACTCGGCGTGACACTGCGCACCCGACCAACCAAACGCACATGGGAGAAAATGGAAAACGAGCTCCCCGGACGTGCACAAGGCACCCGAGCGGTCACAACTTAGCAAATCTGACACGGGCGCCCTCAGACCAAATGACCCGACACGAACGGACACCCTCACCCTGCGCGACACGGCGCGCCCGCCCGAATGGACGTACATGGGTGCAAACAGGAAACAGGCCGCCTGGACGTGCACAAGGCACTCGGGCAGTCACAACTTAGCAAGTCTGAAACGGGCGCCCTCAGACCAAATGACCCGACCCGAACGAACGCCCTCACCCGGCGCGACACAGCGCGCCCGCCTAAACGGACGCACATGGGTGAAAACGGGAAACAAGGCACTTGGACGTGCAAAAGGCACTCGGGCGGTCACAACTTAGCAAATCTAATATGGGTGCCCTCGTACCAAATGACCCGACCCATACGGACGCCCTCGGACGAAACGACCCGACCCAAACAGACGCCCTCACCCGACGTGACACGACGCGCCCACCCGAACAGACCGAACGGACGCACATGGGAGCAAATGGAAAATGAGCCACCTGGATGTGCACTAGGCACTCGGGCGGTCACAACTTAGCAAATCTAATACGGGCACCCTCAAACAAAACGACCCAACCCGAACGGACGCCCTCAGACCAAACGACCCGACCCGGACGGACACCCTCACCTGACGCGACACGGTGCGCCCACCCGAACGGACCCAACGTACGCACATGGGAGAAAATGAAAAACGGGCTGCCCAGATGTGCACAAGGCACCTAAGTGGTCACAACTTAGCAAATCTGATACCGGTGCCCTTGGACCAAACGACCCGACCCAAACCGACGCCCTCAACATGCGCGACACGGCACGCCCGCTCGAACGGACCGAACGGACGCACATGGATGCAAACGGAAAACTAGCCACCCATTCGTGCACAAGACACTCGAGTGGTCACAACTTAGAAAATCTGATACGGGTGCCCTCAGACCAAAAGAATCGACCCAAACGGACGCCCTCACCCAGCACGACATGACGCGCTCGACCGAACAGACGCACATGGGAGAAAACAGAAAACGGGCCGCTCGGATGTGTACAAGGAACCCGGGCAGTCACAACTTAGAAAATCTGATACAGGTGCCCTTGGACCAAATGACCTGACCCGAACGGACGCCCTCGGACCAAATGACCCGACCCAAACGGACGTGCTCACCTGACGCGACACGGCGCGCCCACCCGAAAGGACCCAATGGACGTACATGGGAGCAAATGAGAAATGGGCCACTCAGACGTGCAAAAGGCACCTGGGTGGTCACAACTTAGAAAATCTAATACCAGCGCCCTCAGACCAAACGACCTGTCCCGAACGGCCACCCTCGGACCAAACGACCCAACCCGAATGGACGCCCTCACCCGACGCGACACGGCGTGCCCACCCGAACGGACCGAACGGGCGCACATGGGGGAAAATGACAAACAGCCTTTCCGGACATGCACAAGGCACCCAGGTAGTCAAAACTTAGCAAATATGATACAGGCACCCTCGGACCAAACGACCTGACCCGAACGCACGCTCTCACACGGCACGACACAGCGCGCCCACCCGAATGCACGCCCTCACCCGGCGCGCCCGAACGAACGGATGTACATGGGAGCAAACAGAAAAGGGGCCACCTGAACGTGCACAAGGCACCTGGGCGGTCACAAATTAGCAAATCTGATACGGGCGCCCTCAGACCAAACGACCCGACCCAAGTGCGTTTAGCCGGGTGCAGCGACCCGGTGCGACGCGGCGTGACACAGCGCGCCTGAACGAATGAATGCACATAGGAGCAAATGGAAAAAGGGTCACCTGAACGTGCACAAGGCACTCGGGTGGTTGGAACTTAGCAAATATGAAACGGGCACTCTCGGACCAAACGACCCGACCCGAGTGCGTTTTGCTGGGCGCGGCGACCCGGCGTGACACGTCACGCCTGACCGAACGGACGCACATGGGAGTGAATGGGAAATGGGCCGCCCGAATGTGCACAAGGCACTCAGGCGGTCACAACTTAGCAAATATGAAACGGGTGTCCCTCGACCAAACGACCCGACCCGAGTGTGTTTGGCAGGGCGCGGTGACCCGGCGCGACGCGGCGACCTAACGCGACATGGCGCGCCTGACCGAACGGACGCACATGGGAGCGAATGGAAAACAGGCTTCCCGAACATGCACAAGGCACCTGGGAAATCACAACTTAGCAAATATGAAATGGGCACCCTCAGACCAAATGACCCGACCTGAGCTCGTTTGGCGGGGCGCGGCGACCCGCCGCACCTGACTGAACGGACGCACATGGGAGCAAATGGCAAACGGGCCACCCGAACGTTCACAACGCTCCCGGGTAATCACAACTTGGAAAATCTGATACGGGTGCCCATGGACCAAATGACCCGACCCAAGCGCGTTTGGCCGAGTGCGGCTACCCGGTGCGACGCGGCACGACCCAACGCACCCAACCAAATGGACGCACATGGGAGCAAATGGAAAAAGGGCCGCTTGAATGTGCACAAGGCACATGGGCGGTTGCAACTTAGCAAATATGAAACGGGCACCCTCAGAAAAAATGACCCGACCCGAGCGCATTTGGTCGGGCGCAACAACTTGGCACGACAGACCAAATAGACGCACATGGGAACGAACGGCAAACGGGCCGCCCAAACATGCACAAGGCACTCATGCGGTCACAACTTAGCAAATATGAAACAAGCGCTCCCAAACCAAATGACCCGACCCGAGCGCGTTTGGCCGAGTGCGGTGACCCGGCGCGACGCGGCGACCCAGCACGACACAGTGCACCCCACCGAACGGAAGCACATGGGAGTGAACGGCAAATGGGCTGCTCGAATGTGCACAAGGCACCCGGGTGGTCACAACTTAGCAAATATGAAATAGGTGCCCTCGGACCAAACGACCCGACCCAAGCGCGTTTGGTAGGGCGCGGCGACCCAGCGTGCCAGACCGAATGGACGCACATGGGAGCAAATGGAAAATGGGCCGCCCGAATGTGCACAAGGCACCCGAGAGGTCACAACTTATCAAATCCGATACAAGCACCCTCGGACCAAATGACCCGACTCAAGCGTGTTTGGCCGGGCGCCCTCACCCGGCGTGACACGACACGCTCGACTGACCGGACGCACATGGGAGAAAATGGAAAATGATCTGCCCGAACGTGCACAAGGCACCCGAGCGGTCACAACTTAGCAAAATTGATAGAGTCACCCTCAAACGAAATGACTTGACCCAAACGCATTTCTGCAGGAGGTCTGCACTTTAGTTCAGAGCTCATTCTGAGGTCATCGTAGGTCGGAATTGAGTGCTGAAAGTTTCAGTGAGTGCGTATTGATGGGCCGGAGCTAACCACATAGCTTGGAAGTGTATTGGACACACAGAGAACTCGTGGGAAGGTCTGAACTCATAGGCAGGTGGTGACTCGAGTGACCTGGCAGCACCTCGGCAGTTTTATGCAGAAAATTCCCGAGGTGAATTCTAACATTGTAAATGATTTTTTGTTGGCTAGTTAATGATTTTCAAGCATTGTAAGCTTCTACAGAAGGTAGCTTGCCTTACCAAGGAGCAAACGAGGCCTTTTGCTGCATTGGAACTTATATTGTATTTCATACTTATGAAACATATTATTGGGCAGACTCATTATTAACAGGGAGTTGCCCCTCCCTTGTATGTATGGGCATACACTGTGGATATGATGATGATGTTTATGTTTTCCACATATTGAAAGAACATTTTCTCAACTGATTTAACAAGTGTTGCTAAAGGCATAAGCTACATACTTGAGTATTACGAAAATAAAAATTACGGCAGTGCCGCACCCCGTCTATAACATGGTTGAAAGACTGTCGAAGGTATAGGGGTGTGACAACAAGGCACCCGTGCATAACTCTGCATGGTGCTATAGCCCTCATAAATTGAACTGGTCTGGTGATCATTCCAACCAGATATTCTCATTGTGAGAATGTGCATCCTCATACCATGCGTTAGTTGTCCCTCTCGCATCCTGTCACACCCATCAACTCAATCAAGTATCCATCCCATATGAGAGTAAAGTAATCCATGGAGATCCGTCTCATCCGCAACATGTTGTCCATCCAACAAGCCATCTCTATCTGAAATGTGCTGCCCATGATGCCAATCTCCACGTGTTTTTCAAAAGACAACCACAACTATCTAGCATCATCCACATGTGAAAGGTCCTCCTCAAATCAAGTTAAGAACATCCTCTCAACAATGTGCCATATTCATGTCCACGAAGCTATGTCCATCCCATCTGCAATATGCATCCAACGTGCGTACCAAATTTAATTCAAGAAGGCTCAACCCATGCCCAAGTATATCCCACCAAGGCATCCCATCGTCGCATCTCTGTCAACCTCCAATTCGTCCCATTGATCATATCCATCAAGTGACTCCTCACAAACACACACCGTAAATGTGCTCAAAGGTATGCATCACATAGTGCATCAAAATCAAGACCAGTCTCGATCTCAGCTCCTCAGTGAACTAGATACTGCAAGATCATTGTAGTATGAAGCCTCCAATGAATGCAACTCCATCATGAACTCCGATGCATCATCCTATCCAAAGCATTGGCAAGTATACTTGTATTACCCATGAGTGCCACCACAAGTTGTTCTCACCCTGAGGGTCATATGAATGTGCTCATAGGCCGCTCATCCAACCAATTTATTGTTTCCCAAAGTGAACAACATCCATCAACCCATCTATAAAAGATCTCCATGTAGCACCAACAATCGATCATGCTCAGCATATTCCTGCTTGACACTCCTCCACAATGCTCATAAGTGGGCACCTAGTAAGTGCACTTGCATAATGTCTCCACATAATGTCCCGCCATGCCCTCATGTCAATGTACGTGACTTCTGGTTGCCCATGTGTCCATAAAGAGTAGACTCATCTCAACTCTAGTCACCATCATGTGTATAGTGTACAGGTTAAGTGACCTCGGTCACTTCTACCATCATCATCATGGGTACTTCCTCCAAGGCTTCTCCCCCACTAAAGGTGCACCAAGAGTTCCTTCTTGGTTGTATGCCATGAATAAGTCTACCCAAACAATGTTCCCTACCACCAAGGCAGTCCATGAGTCATTCCAGGCACCTATCCAATTTCCATGTGGCTAAGCATGACCCATTTCTATCACAAAGATCATCAAGTTTCACCCTTTTCATGGGAATTTTAACCTACTAGAGTGAGGTCACAAATTTCCCTATCAAGGTCTACAACAAGAAATGCTCCTTGCTTCTCCAACGTACAAGGTTCCATCATAGTCAATCGAGGAAAGGTCCTCCATGGTATTGGAAAAGAAGTCATCTTCTTTCCCATCCCTGCATACGGTCCATCTCCCAGATGCTCAATTGAAACACCAATCATATCTTCATGAAGACTCTCTAAGCGAGTGTCCTCCATCCTCATCAATGTCTGCAATGCTTCCGATCATGGTACCGCCTGCTCATAAAGTTCCTCCTCCATCATTGTCACTTCTGCAACATTTCCATGTGGTTCATCCCCCAATGCCTACAATGTGCTTGGTCCAGTTTCAACTTGTTCCACAAGTTCTTCCTCTATCATATCCGCATCCTCAACATCCTCCCCAAAATCATCCATCACCGATGCTTGCAATGTACTTGGCCCTGTTCCAACCTGTTCATCAAGTTCGTCCTTGACTTCTACCACATCTGCAACATCCTTGTGAGAATCGTCCACCATCAATGCTTGTAATGTGCTTGGTACTCGTCCAACTTGTTCATCAAGTTCTTCCTTGACTTCAATCCCATCTACAACATCCTTTGGTTCGGCCATAGTGGGCTTCATGCCACCATGCTTCATCTTTCCAAGGTCTCTAAGTTTGAGAAGCTTATCAAGTAACTTCCTTCACTCTTCTTCCACCTTGTCCATTTCTGCTCAGATAATTCTCACTTTCTTCATAAGTAGAAACATTTCATCTTTGCTCATGCCAGATTTCCTCCTCTCACACAATGTATCAATGGTCTGACTCACCTCATCAAACTCCTTTTCCACTTCCTTTGACTTCTATTTAATTTCTTTGAAGTTCATTTCCAATGAAACAAACTCATCCATCAAGCTTCAATACCACCTGCAACACTACAACTGTATCCCTGCTCAATAATAAAAAAGCCACGAAAATGTAGCTATGATACTAACTGTCACACCCCTATACGTGTGGTAGTCTCCCAACCACTCTATAGATGGGTGTGGCACTACCTTATTTTTCTCTTTTCAAATACTCAATAAGTAGACTACGCCTAACTCAACACTTGTTTAATTAATCTTCCAAATTGTTCTTGTGCAGAATAAAATAGCAATAAACATCAATATCAAACCACATGAACGCCCATCCATTCAAGGGAGCTGCAAATCCCGTTAATAAGTCTGCCCGGTATTATGTTTTGATAAATATGTACAATCTGCAATAATTATACAACCAAGCCTCCATAAACCATTTATGCTTCTTTCCAAATGTGCTTGTACATTGGTCTAGCCTTAAAAACTTCCCAACAGTGCAAACAATCCAAAGGAACCCCAAAATTCCCTTTCAGAACATGTCTCTGAAGTCTGCGCGAAGTCTGGTTCGAGTGGGTCACCCGAATCGACCATGCACTGAACACTGCACCTCACGCACCCTGTGGGTGAACGCCAAATGTGTTTTTACCCGACTCAACCCAGACTTCATTTCCCTGCTGCATCTTCTCCCTCCACCCTCAACCTTTTCTCTAGCTCACGCATTAGCTTGCCAATGGTGGAATCAAAAAGATGTTGATGTCCTTCTTTCTTTCCTTTATCATCCATCGCACATCCTCCTTTTGTATGTGCCTTTTCCCACACATTTCTTCCATGGGTGGGGCTTGATCCATATAATGTTGACCCACTAAACGCCCATAAAGCCTTGGTTACGACGTGACATTTCCTCCTTAACATCGACTTTCCACCACGGCCGGCCTATAAGCCTCCAAGCCAATGCACAACTATTTTTGGACGCGCTTATGCACGTCGCTCCTAAACATCACACGGTCACCATGATAACGTTGCATAGTATCAGAATGATGTTTTCATCCGTCGGCGTGCCCGTCTAACCTTTCGTCATGGTTTTCGTTGCTTCGACGTTCGTCGCATGTCCACCGAACGCTTCCAAATCCCTCCGTCGTCATCCTATGCTCGTGGGTCTTACAGGGGTGGTTTCCATCATGGCGGACATATAATTGGGTGGTTTCAATTGATCAGGGACATGGAAACCTTAGATTTCACACAGTTGGGTGACTGTCGTCACGGCGGGGTGAGGAAACCTGTCACGCCCCTAGACCTTCGGTGTAATACTCAAGTATGTAGACTACGCCTTGGCAAAACTTGTTAAATTAGTTAATCAAATGTTCTTTCAATGTGTGGAAAACATAAACATCATCATCATATCCATAATATACGCCCATTCATACAAGGGAGGGGAAACTCTCAGTTAATAATGGGTCTTCCTGATAATATGTTTCATAAATATGAAATACAGTATAAGTTCCAATCCAACAAAAGACCCCCTTTTCTCTTTAGCAAGGAAAGTCACTTTTTGTCCAAGCTTACAATGCTTGACAACAAAAATTGTTTACAACATTAGAATTCACCTCTGGAATATCCTGCATAAAACTGCCCAAGTGTTGTCGGGTCACTCAGGTCGGCACTACAAATGATTTCAGACCTCCCCGCGAGCTCTCCGTGTGTACAATCCATTCCCCGGCTACGTGGTTAGCTCCGTCACATCAATATGCACCTACTTCAACTTTCGACACTCAATTTTGACTCACGATTCCTTCAAAACAGCCTCTGAACTGAAGCTCAGATCGTGCGGATGCCCTGCCCAACCCGACCTTGCACTGTGGACGCCCTGCGGAGAAGTTCTGCACACCCTGCATGTCTGTCACACAAATTGACGTGCGCGCTGCCCGACTCGACCCGTCCTACGGTGTGGATGCCCTGTGGACGAATTTTGCATGCCCTGTACGTCAACAACCTGACTCGACCCGCGCTTTCCCTGCGTTCACCGCCACCGTGTTTCCTTCACCAACGAGCTGTTGGCTTAGCTCGTGGTGCTCCAATGTGCTCGCACTCATATGATTGCTTGATCATTGGTTGGATGACTTCTCCATCATCCGCACGCCATATTAATACATGTATCATGTGTTAGCCATCAGTATTTTTTACATGTTAGTGATGACTATATCTACAGCTGAGTTTTCTAGAAACTGATTTCCTTATGTCAATATGTCATCAAGAAAACCCTCCTAAAACTTTTTTCACCCTTCTACCTTTTCTGTTCGCCCATGTCAAAATCAAAACCTCATATCACAATCCTAACTAGCTTCAGCCTTATTGGTTTGCCCATCAGTTTTAAAAGGCAAATCCACATCTGTTTCAAAAGTCTCCCCTATGTTAGGAAGTGGCGTTTTAGGACATTTCACCTTTGGCAATCATCAAAAAGCCAAAAAGCCTCCATCTGCAAAAGACCTGCCATGACTGATCCCTTACTTTGCAAATGAAATTAACAAGCAGCCCTAAGTCACGCCACTCACACCCCCTAGATCTCAGCACTGCATAAAATCCAATCTCAAGCTGACTATTAGGTTTTTCACAGTGTTCTATGGTTCTACAGAGACAGGAAATATATTTCATCTCATGGAGTAAATGTTTGAGTTTACAGTTAGAGGAACAACTGCTTCTAAGTGTAACTTGAGCCTTTAGATATGTCTGCAAAACAGAAAGCTACCCATCTGGACTTTACAGCTCTTTTCAGCATGAAAATCACAGTAAGAAAAGGTCACCACTGTCTCAGCAAACTGGTAAATTTTCAAGGCCCAAAACCTCCTTCATTTACAAGCAGAGGGTTAGGGCGCTTCCTTCATCCATAAGCAGAGGGCGCGGGCAAATATTGACTTAGATGATGGCAAAGATCCAGGTTTGACTTGAACTGAAACAAATGAAACAGGGACTCCAGGTTTCATGAATATGACTAATGATCATAACAGGAATATAGTGGAAATATGCTAAGCTCAAAGGAAAGGGTAGTTTGGTTTGATAAAGGAGCTCACTTCAAACTTACAAATCATGTGAATTGTTGAAGCTTTAGAAAGCATGTCATCAGTAAACATTCCACTCTTAAGTAGCCTGTTTTGTCCAAGATCAAATGGAATAGATGCTGTTAACCAATGCCATTACACAGGCAGAAAGAAAGCCCTTGGTTTTTCAAAAAGCACTGACCTTCATAGTCACAAAGAGTTTTTGTCAAGTAACAAGTCATGAGATAAACAAGCCAAATGATAAATATCTCAGTCACCGTTAGAACAGTGTCACTGTGATTGGGGTTTCTTCTGAAATACAGTGATGTTTGCAAAAAGAGATGCTTATATTGATGTTATTCAAGTAGTTCACTTACCATCACATTCAAAAAAAAGGCTGTGTCAAACAGAGTTGTTAAAAAGCCTTCGGACACCTTACTTGATGAAGAGCCTCCTCCATGCATGAGTAGATGGCCAAAGCCATTGCAAGTTGCTGAAGCTGATTGATGTAAAATATAATGGAAGGATACAAAGAAATTGAATAAAATTCATTGCACAGGTAAGTGTTACTGTTTATAAGGCAAAGGTACTGTTTTCCCTCTTCAAAAAGCTATCCGTCAGACAGTACCTGTAGTGGAAAGGAGAAAATGTTGAACATATGCATGCATTTACACCACAAGGAGCAGCTTCTTTAAAGGAAATGGTTAAAACAGTACTCCACTATCCCTTGCCCAGAAGTCTAAAGGAGATCCTTTTAAGTAAACAGTAAAGTATATTGTGAAAGAGTGCAACCTAAAGAAGGCACTACAGTCCAGGGAAAAAGCTTATAAGTCACCTAAGAGCAGAGATGATTAAACAAGATTGGAAGGGCACATGCAATCTCCTGGGACAGAGTTGAGGTTTTGGAATGTCTCCCTTACAAAAGACCAAGGCACCAGTCAAATACATTAACAAGGAAAACCCTGTCTTTCAGGAACATAACAATTTTTTTTAGCATCATCTTTACAGAGGTAAGGTGGTTTTCCTTACATCAGAAATAGCCCCAACATTGTTAAAAACAATGGCAGAGGTGATGAAGCTTTTTGAATGTTTGCCAAGGTTTAAAAACTCGGGATGAGAATCAATGTGCGGGTGTATAATATTCAAATAACAAACCCACTGTTTTAAAAAAACAAACAGAGTTAAAGATCAATGTTAATTCCGAAAGGTTAAATGACCGTTGGAGAGTTATGGTGACATAGCATCAAAGGGTAAGTATGATGTAAAGTTTTCATTTTCAAAAAACTGAAGAAGAGCCCGCGCCCCTCTAGCACCAAGGCGAGAAAATCTGGTCGAAAATTCACAAGTATACACTGTGCAGAGGCAGCGCGACGTGCCTGGGTTTTGGCGCGACGTGCCTGGGCGGAATTTTGCACAGGGCTCTTTGTTGGCGCGACGTGCCTGTACGTTAGCGCGACGTGCCTGTACAAGGCCGCCCGACCACACGACAGGCCGACCCGACAAGCACTTGCTGCGCGACGGGTTTTCTTCAAAGGTTGCCGCGCAGCTGTCCAGAGTCCCCAGCATTGTTTCAGCTTTCAAAAGCGGGTGTTCATCAAAGTTCGAGGTATTTTATATGCTCCCCCATCAAATTTCAAGGTTTTGATAAAGGACAATAAGGTTTAAAACCCTGGACCTTGTCATTTTAGTTAAAGGCAAAAGCAGTCTTTTCTACACAGTAAGCCGAAGTATTGCAGTATGATAAAGGCCGAATTTGTCATTCAAAGAGCACATATAGAGATACGGGGTTTTGAAGTTGTCTTGTAAAGATTTGTGTTTTGATTAGAAGAAAAATTTGTTATGAAAAGACAGGGTTTGGTCTTAAAAGAGAAAATTGTCCTCACAGTCCTCCAGACCTTGCCACATTGTCAAAACAGTGAAGTGCACTCAGTAAGGGAGTTTTGACATTCTTGTTGTTTGAAAAAGAAAACTCATAAAATCTCTGTCCAAGAGCTTGATAATATTCTAAAAACTCTGTCATTATCACCCCAAACCTGTGTATGGGCATTCTTAGCATATGTGTGGTGTTTTGCTTGATATTCAAATAGTGCAAAGAAGGCACACTTGCACAGGTCAGAATTGTTAGATGTTTGAAAGTCTCCTTAAACAAGGAGTTTTTGTGTTAAGGTTGACATCAAAGACTTTAAAAACAGAGTAATCAGTGGCATTTTCTCACAGCACACTACTCAAGCAGATTGCCTTTCATTCACTGTATTCTCCCACTGTGAATTTGTTAACAAAGAGTTTCCAAAGGTGAACAACATATTGAAGGACAGAGGTTGTTGATGGTTAAATTTTGACATTGAAGGCAGAGGTACCGAAGTGGTGTTGGATTTCTCAAAACTTCACAAGTGAAAGGGGCCATTTTCTAAAGAGCAGAGTTGTTAGTGTTTGAAGTTAATATTGGAAACAGAGGTATAGATGTGTTGGTGTATCTCTTAAACTCACAAGCAAAGAGTGTGTTTTCTAAACCACTGTGCACTGATTTTACACCCAAGCTAGGTCTGCTTCTTCCTTGCACTGTATTGTATCATTTTGAAGATTTGTTGACAGAGAGTTTCCCAAGGTGACAGCACATTAAAAAGGCAGAGTTTGTTGATGAGAAGTTAAACATTGGAGGCAGGGGTATAGAGGTGTTGGTGGACTTTTTAAACTCACAAGCAGAGAGTGTGTTTCTTAAAACACTGTGCATTGATTTTACATCTGACTTGGGTCTGCCTTTACAAAAACCATATTGTATCATATTGAAGATTTGTTAACAAGGATTTCCTGAAGGTGAATAGGGACATTTTCTAGAAGGCAGCGTTGTTGAGGATCGAGTTTAACATTGAAGCCAGAGGTACAAAGGTGGTGATTGAATTCTCAAAATTCACAAGTGAAAGGTGTTTTCCTAAACATAGTGAGCTGATATTTCACCTAAACAAAAAGTCTCCTTTCTTTTCCACTGTATGTTATCTTTTATAGAAATCTGTTGACAGAGGTATTTTTAAGGTGAATGACCTGAAGAGCAGGGTTTTAATATTGAATATTGGTCTTATAGATGCAAAATGCAAGGGTTGGTTGACCTCTGACAAACTCACCAGGAGTAGTTTTTCAAAACTGTGCACAAGAAATTGACACAGGAGTTTGCCTCATCTTTACACAAGGTACCATATTAAAAATTTTGCCTTGCTGAAGTACATCCAGAGTTGAAGGACTGTTTTTGAGAAGTACAGAGGTGGTTTATTCAAGGAAACATTGTTACATTTTATTCAAAACCACAGTGTCCATATCTGTCCAAACAGTCTAGTGACCAGTTTCAATCCAGCAGAACATTTTTCATACAGTGAAGGCAGTTTGCCTCTTCCAAAGTTTGGTCAAAGTCAGAATGCCTCCAAAGCGAGATCACAAGAGCGGTCCACATAAGAGATATGAGCCTATCTCCATAGAAGAAATCAATGCCCACCCATCAGTGCTTTTCAATTTCCATGAAGTAGGCTATCTTGATTTCTGCCAGAGGATAGAAGAAGTCAAGAGTTTTTCGCCACTTACACATTTGTGCGCTTTGAGATTCAAGGACAAACACTTCCAGTTAGCGGGTCTTGACTTCAAAATCTCCCCAAGGTATGTATCCAAGGCTACCAAGATCTCGCATCATGGTGAAAAGTGGTTTAAACAAGCTCATCTTGATCTAGAGGATTATAAACCTTTCATCAAACCTGAACATAGGGAAACCATCACTGCTATTTTCCCTTTCTCCTATCTTCTTGACAGTTATGCTCCGCTGATGAAAGCCATAATGAGATATTTCACTTGTGAAGGGAGGTTTAGTCAAATTTTTGCCTATCATGTCTGCTTGTTGATGATGCATTTTACCAGAAGCAGGCAATTAAACCTTCCATACTTTTTGTCCAAAAGCATAGAGAAAATGGCAGCTACTGTCCAAAAGAAGGCTCCACCTCAGCAAATCCCTTCTCTCTTTCATCATTCCTTGATCGAGATTATCTTCTTACACCAGCTGGAGAAGAAAGGGGTTTCATGGGATTCATTCATTAGCCATGCAGATTTCGCCACTGTCCCTCCTGTTCATGTGTCTCCTACTCAGCCTGTCCATCGCCCGAACACGCTGTACAGTAGGCCTGCCTAAAGCACCAAGAGATGACCCTTTGGGCGACCAAGTGAACGAGGGGAGAAGGAGAGGGCGATGAACCTGAGGGAGAAAAGAAGGCGGTAAACGACGGCAGCCCGAGATTTTGAGGACAACGGCGGTTGGAGATTAGTGGCAGCCGCGACGAGTTTGAAGATCGAGCGCGGCTACGAGGTTGATGAACGACGTAGAAGTACGGAAGGCAATGACGAGACGAGAAATTGAAGAGCGACGAGTTGAAGCTAAACAATTGAAAGCCTTTTGCTCCACAAGGTAGGCCGGGATGTTGAGGAAGGACAGCAAGCTGAAGCTGCCTCCTTGACAGTGACCAAAACTGTTCCTAAAAAGAGGAAATTGCCCAAAAAGACAACTTCTAGCTTGCCAAGGAGAAAAAGCGCTAGATTGGCATTCAAAGGAAAAAGTAAAATTGAAGAAAGTGCAAAGCATGGAGGTGAATTAGCTATTATCCCTATCCAAAGTGATGATAGTGACAATGAGGCCCGCCTCCTTGAAAATCTCCTCATTCACAAAGAAGGGCAAATTGAGGGGTTAGAAGAAGATCTTCAAAGGGCGAGGAATTTCAACCACTTCTTGGAGGTTGAAAACAAACAAATGAAGTATCATGCAGCCATTCATGAGGCAAGGGCGATCAAGTATAAGAAATAGGCAGAAAAGGCGCAAGTAAGAATTGAAGAGCTCATTGGCGAGTTTGATGATGAAGAGGAGGAAGACCAGCCTAGGCGAAAGAGGCCTAGGACCATCGGGCTTAGAAGAGCCTTGGAGAAACAGAGAGCAGAAGAACAAGCTCATTTCGAAGCCTTTCCTCTCACTGCCCTCTTTGAGTAGGAAATTGAGGAAAACAAGGAAGCAGGGCTTGAGAGGGCTAACCTTTCAATTTGGAATTGAAGCTGGAGAAGGAAAATAGAGACTGAAGGCGTAGAAAGAGGACTTCACTGTAAGCTAAATCAGTTTGCCGTGCGAAAAATTAAAGGTAGCTAAAGAGAAATTGAGAAGTTGAAGGAGAGGCGCCTAGCACAGAAAGAAGAAAAAAGCATATCAGCCCTTGATATTTTGGCTTCAGCTTCAGAGCATGTTTCTATGGACCCTTGAGGGTCATGCATGCCAATTTTGAGCCTGTTTCGGCAACTTTTTGTTTTTTGGCATTTTTTGGGTTTTTGGCCAAAAACTCATAAATTCGCCATGTCAGTTTGATGAGTTTTCAAGGGAGGAGGATGATACCAATGGATGCCATAATTCCATGAGCAGGTCTCCAGCGATTTTCAGGGCATTTGAAGATCATTCGCCCCTCCAAATTGGCGAAAAACAACCTCATTTTGCACATTCTGCCCGCCATATCAGCAGCCTGCTATTTTCTGGGTTTTTGCGCACAGGTACAGTTTTGAGGGACTTTCAGAGATCAGATTGAGATGATTCCACTTGCGCCGGAAAGAAGACACAGAGAGCTTTCCAACGAGCCATCATGAGTCTCATTTCGACATCGGGAAGGCTGCCATTTGCATCCAGCAAGTCAGGGGACCTTTTTCAGGCATAAATATGAAGTATTTTTGTAATTTTTGAACTCCAAAAATCTGCTTTTCCCAAATGTGCGTTAAGCTATTTTTATCATGGGAAAATCAAGTAAAGTCAATATAATTTCCGTTTTTAGCAGTTTTTTAGATATTTTATGGGATATTTTGTGCCTTGGGCTTTGCAAAGCCTCAAGGACAAGTTTAGATATTTTGGCTTGGCCAATGGGATAGCTAGTTGCTCCATGAGGTTTTCCTCCCTCAAGCCTATTTATTCCATGGTTCTCATTTTAAATCAGAGGCTGAACTTGAGAGAAGAATTAATACATTGGTCATATGAGCTTTGAAGAATACACTTGAGTTATGATTTTTGGACTGCCTCTTGGATGCTTTTGAGGAATGGTGAAGGCTTGTTGATGGATTCCTTGACATGGTAGAATGGTATAGTGCTTCTTAATGTGTTTTGTCTTCTAGTTTTCACTCATAATTCATATTTCTTGCTGCTATAGATCATTAAAGATTTATTTTGAGATATGCCCATGGAGGCACCTCAAAATCCCTGAATCTTCATAGCTTGATGTTTTCTTCTCCCTTAGTTATGCTAAAGAATTCTTAGCTGCTCTTTAGTAACCTAAGGTATTGTTGCTAAGTTTTATTCATCGGTTCTATGTATGTTAAGTAGGATGTATGGTTTTCCCTACCTACCTACAAGCTGCCCATAGTTCTGTCCATAAAACTTTCTCTTTGACTGATTTGTTGATCATCTTGTTGAACCAAGGAGGCATAGTCCCGATCTAGCCCTTTGCCTAAAACTATGAAAGCTTGTTTGTCAAAGTGCCCAATGACTTAGAGACTATGTTTAGGCGTTCCGGCGTAGTTTATGAGTTGTTAGTTTGTCTTATGTGTTTTCCCAAAGTCTGATAGCCATTTCCCGAAGTTAGAGGGTCTTATACCTCTATGTATGGCTGGAATGTTTTGATTTCTATGTATTAATTAGCTTATAGTTACACTTAGCATGATTAATGGCTTGCTATTACATGTTTATGTCTGCTATTAACTAGTTACACTTGAAATCCCTTGTCTTTCACCAACTTATTGTCCATTTAATCCATTTTGCCCAGAGATCCCTTCTATCGTGAATCAAATCGGCCCTACAGCAGCTTTACATCATCACCTCATAAGCTTCCTTGACCTGTTTGACCCCATAGCCCAATTTATCTACATCTTGTTATCCAATTTATGTATTTGATCAGTTTCATCCCTCACAAACTTAAAAACTAAAAAAACCAAAAACACACTTCATAACTAGCCTAATATCAGATTACCGCAAGTAAACACACCGACATCCTTTACACTTATAGAGAGAGCCCTCTCTGAGTCCAGGAAGGCTAGTTCCTTGGGCTCCAAAGCTTGGTTTGATGTTACATCGTCATTTGGCTAGCCAATCGGCCAAATCACGGGACCCTAACATAAATGGCGATCACGGTGGGACTCTGAGTACTAAACAAACTTAGTTTCCCTAAATCTTTAGAGACTTTTGAGATTATTAGTTGGCTGACTTATCCCACTGCTCACTAACATAATGGCGATCACGGTGGGACTCTGAGTACTAAACAAACTTAGTTTCCCTAAATCTTTAGAGACTTTTGAGATTATTAGTTGGCTGACTTATCCCACCGCTCACTAACATAATGGCGATCACGGTGGGACATATTGAGTACATGAAAGTCTAGCAAACTTTTATAGGCTCCTTAGTCCTTCAACTTTTAACTTAAACCATCAGCCTCTAGAATCATTTAGTGTAAACTCTCTGTTTCACCATCTTAGCAAAGTGATGAATCAGGTTTATAACACTCTTACATCCTAGGCTGCACATAAAACTCAGAAAAAACCACAAAAAACTCCTTTAGATTGGTTTTTAATAGTATTGGTGGTGGACCATACAAATATATCTCAAACAACTGATTTTCCACCTGGCGACTCCACTAACTTCTAGTAAGCCTTACTATTCCACCAAACTCTAGGCTACTATCCGATAGACCTTTCCCATCACTCACTAACATAGCAGGAGATGGTAAGACACTGAGTACATAATAGTCCAGCAAACTCTTATAGACTTTTTGGTCTTTTAGGTACCATAAACAAGCAAGCAGTCCATAGACTCATTTTTTAGAGTAAACTCTTTTTGTTCTCATCACCCTAGCAAAGTGTTGAAACAAAGTCTAGGATACTTTAACAAACCATAGGCTGCTCATAAAACTCAGAAAATCCAAAAAACATTCTCAGATTAGTCTTGGTGGTGGACCATAGCTATCTTCACAAAAACAACCCAGTTCCACCTGGCGACTCCACTAATCCATCCCTTTTATTTTGACCATCCTTCACCTTTGTAAAACTTTAGAAAAACCATTCATCCAGAACATTCACCAATACCATTCTCTTTAAACTCTGGATCTAAAATCT
The DNA here is from genome assembly GCA_034641835.2 of Pinus albicaulis. NCBI lineage: Eukaryota > Viridiplantae > Streptophyta > Pinopsida > Pinales > Pinaceae > Pinus > Pinus albicaulis. The sequence goes on from JAXQQM020066092.1 coordinate 52,943, forward strand.
GGCTTCATGAAGAATCAATACTAGAGCTCATCCAGACCCAAATCCCCCTATCATAGTAGATGACCCAGAGAAGATTCTGTGGCAAGCTTCTGAAACTGACCATCTAGCTACTGGTAGATCCATCCATAGAACAAGATCTGTGCCTAAACATCGCACTATCCTACTAGATTCACCTTTGGAACTAGAGTCATCACAAGCTCTTCCCAGAAGAAAATCATATAGTAAGATAAACTTTGACGATCTTGAACCCCTAAACCCACCACAGAGTCCTATTAGAGAAGCTTCACCCACCACTCCTCCTGATTTCCAGCTTCTTTATCAATTTGGCTCTTATCATCCTAGATATGCTCAAAACCAGATCACTAGTCCAAGTTCATCTGCCACACCTGGTCAAACCACCACTGTTCAAACCACTTCATTTCAGCCTACTAGTCCTCATCTTGTACATCATCCATTAGCTCCAGTCATGGCAGCCTGGTACGCACCTTTGGTGTTGCCACCGCCCTTGGCTCCTCTCCCAAATAAATATCAAGACAAAATCCCACACTTTATCGGAGAAGACACCACTACAGCTCAACAACATGTAAGTAGGATTAGCGATGCTTTTGAATACATGGAAGTACACGACGAAACCGTCAGAATGAGAATATTCGCCCAAAGCCTGGGTGGAGAACCCAAAACATGGTTTAAAAGCTTTCCTCCAAACAGCATCCACAACATCCTAGAACTCTACCAAGTCTTCACGAACAAGTGGGAAGTCCGAAGGAACCCTATTCAAATCCTGTCAGAATATAACAACCTAAAACGGGAAAATGGGGAAAGTGTCCAGGCATACTGCACTAGGTTCAACAGTGTGTATGACTCCCTCCCATCTCATTTCAAACCCCCACTTGGTTTAATCTTGGCAAAATTCCCCGAGGGTTTTGATCCAGACATGACATATCATTTGAGAGACAAGGATCCCCCTACCTTAGAGGAAATGCAACAAATAGCCATAAAAGCATAAGCCAACTTAGCAGAAAAAAGAGCCAGGACTAGATTAGAAGGAAAAGTCCCATATAGAGATAAGGTCTCCACTTCATCTCCTTCCCTAGATCCTAGAATAAATGGCCTGATAAAATCCATGACAAAGATGTGGGAAAAAATGAGTGAAAAAGTGCCTCCTAGGGACAACCAACCAAACCCTCAAAACCAGAAACAAGGCTTTAGAAAAGATCAGTCTCAAAATAAACCAAGAGGAAATGATCAGCAGATCAGACCATCCTTCAGTAAGAATTATGTTGATGAAGAGAATAAGGATACCGCACCCATTGATGAAAATCATTGGAAACTCATAGGTTCTGATAACGAGAATAAGGTTTACCTCACAGCAGAAGAGCAAGAGTTGTGCTCCCCAAGTCAAGACGAAACCGGCTATGAAGATCTCGAAGATCCTGCCATAGATTTTCAGAATGCCATTATAGAAGCTCATAGGTAGTATAACCTTAGAAGCAGAAAAAACCAAGACCACTCCAAGAAGGGTAGCCCTGACACTGGTAAAACCTCTGACACCATCCTTAAAAAAGCCACGGATAGCAACAAAATTATGGCTAAGAAAATTGACCAAAACAAAGATAAAGCTATTCAAACAAATCTTAGCTCAGATACTCCTAGTACCTCCACAAAGACTCCCGAGGCAACTGTGTCAAACAAGGTCTCAAACCAGAATCAACAAATTAAGAGCATAGAAAAGGTCATGTCCGAAAAAGCTGAAACAAATCTGCCCAAACTACAAACTCCTTTTAGTTTCGAAAGGGAAGTTTCCGAAATAAAAATTACCATACCCCTTACTGAGCTAATAACTGTAGATAGGTATAGATCTCAAATTTTCAAAGTTTTTGACATAGGGAGAAAGGCAAATACTTTAAATCTAACTGAAAACAAACCCGAGCTCTTATCCGGCCCGAAAATAGAAGGTCAATATCAAGAAGGATACGTTTCTCCTTCCTATGTAAGCCTGAACATACGGGACAAGATATTACATAATGCCATGTTAGATTCTGGTGCCTCCCATAACCTCACGCCTAAAGAAGTCATGGAAAACCTAAGACTAGAAGTAACTCAACCCTACAAAAACCTGTATTCCTTTGACTCAAGTCAGGTCAAATGTTTAGGCCTAATAAAGAACCTAGAGGAATGCTCTAAAGACACTATCAACCATTTTGAAATCACAGATTCTGAAATGGAAGAAGAATCAAAACCTTTAGGATCTATACCCTTATGCTTTAAATCATTCCAGACTTTGAAAGAAAATTTGCATCCTAAAGATCTCTCAGCAATTATTCAGGAAAACCCTGCTCAAGTTAACTCTCACCTAAATCAAGCAGAGCTGATTGAAGAGGAATTCAAATCTAAGATAGAAGATAAAGAAAAACTTGTAGGATCTCTACCTTTATGATGGGAGTCATTTGAGTTCATAAAAGCAAATTGGCCCCCTGAACATCTATCAGAAAAAACTCATGAATTACATGATAACTATCCTCAACATCACAAAGAATTGGTTGAAGATAAAAACAAGCAAGAAATGAAAGAGAACCCACAGGATCTCTCTAAGGACATGAGTGATGATTCATCATCTCTCATAGGTGAAGCCCAAAAAGACATTCATCCTTTAAATCATATTTCCCAAGAGAAAGAGGATTGTTGTGGAGAGAGGAAAATGCCTCCCTTTTTAACTGAAGAGGAAATAGATCAACTTATAAACATACAGACAGCCTCTGAATCTTCACATAACCACAACTTTTCTAATCTTTATCCTGTTTATCTTGCATATCATAAGTCAAAAAGTAAATTTGTAAATCAATTTGAAGAAAAGAAATCTGATAGTCCAATATGCATGGTTGATGAGATTAATTATAATGATGATTTTCTAAGGTTTGATCAATATTTTGATTATGATGATGATTTCCAAACAGAAGCTAACTTTGCAGAAAACTCAGTTTTTGATTTTTGGGAGGAAGCTCAGTTTCATAAATTTGAGAAAAGTAAGCAGCCATTACCGGTCATCTATGACACTCATGAGGAGAACCTTGAGAGTTTAGAAGTAAGTGAAGAGTCTCGGACTCTTTGCTCTACTTCACTTAAGCCCGTCAGAGATAACATGCACATGATTGGAAATCAACAGTTTTTCAGCTTTGATGATGAGTTTGAGGAAGATGATGAAATCCTCGAACAGGTTGTAAATGAGAAGCCTTTTCCTGAAATAGTTGAAGAAATCATTTTGGACATGGAATCTTCCTTAACTCCAGATTTGCAGCCACCAAGTTCCATTGAGTTACAAATTGTAGATAAAGAAGTAGAGGTTAATAAACACATGGGAGTTGTCACACTGTCCTTTCAAGATAATTTACTGTCAAAGTGTATCCTTGTTCATCAACCTGATGACCTTCACACAGTTTTCAGTCTACTTAATCAGAACACATCAGCTTGGAAAGAAAACTACACTGCAATACATGATGAGTCTGACAGTTCGAGTGATCATGAGGAAGAGTTGTTTTACCAGGGGGGTCCCAAATATAGCCAAGTGGAAGAAAGAGTAGTCCTGAATGAAGCCTATATCTCAAAGCCTCTAGATCAGGTATTATTCCAAGATCCATTTGTTGTTTTCCTTGAGAAGTCTGAAAGAGTAGTCTTGAATAAATCCTATGTATCAAATCCTCTAGATCAGGTATTATTCCCAGATCCATTTGTTGTTTTCCTTGAGAAGTCTGAAAGAGTAGTCTTGAATAAATCCTATGTATCAAATCCTCTAGATCAGGTATTATTCCAAGATCTATTTGTTGTTTTCCTTGAGAAATATGTAGGGGTAGTGGGTTCTATCATAAACAAGTTGCTACCAAGAATGAGAAAAAACTTAAGCTCTACTGTCCAGAAACAAACCAAATGGGAGTGGCCTTTTCATTATTTCCGCATCATGAAAAAACTAAACCAGAATCCCCCATGTGATCATCTACTTGACTGGTTGCATTGGAAAGAAGATTTCACTAAATGTATGTTGTGTACAGATTAGATTAGGATAGAAAGACAACAATAGAAAATAAGCTTAGCCTGTGAGCACCTTTTCATTTGTAGTTTGTTTGAAGAAGAAGTGAAAAAGCAGAAAATACAAAAAACAGTGAAAAGTAGAAAAAGAGAGCAGTTTCTACAAAGAAATGGTAAGGCCCCATGTTCCAAAAAATAGTCCTTCGGAAAACGCGCAAGTCTAAATGCCGCTACTAGTACTTCAATGTCTTGTTCAGCTATCTAGCCTAATCATAGCTGAGCATGTTTAAATTTATTTGCTGATAAGTTAGTGAGTGCAAAGATAGTCAACATTGTGTAAGATCGACTTATCACAGAGCTTATATTAGGGAGAGATTCTGGTTCCACATGCCTAAAACAGAACCAAAGAGAGAAGCGAGGGATGAAAAACACATTGTACATCTTAGCCCGCTTGTCTAGTTTCCTTTATTGCAAAATAACATTTGTGTGCAGCTTGTCTTTATGCCGCAAATGCATGACAAATCAGACTGCCTAATCCTGATTTGATCATTTTAAATTTCATGTTGTAGATTAGAGAATGAAATCCTGTCAAACTGCTTAATCTTGACAGTTGATCTAGCTTAGGTAGAGAAATGAAGGAGTTCATCAGCTTAATCTGAACTCCCGGCAGATATAAGAGTAGAAATAGATAGGTTCATTTTGCAAAATAAAAAAAAATAAAAAAAAAATATACATTGTCAAAAGGCTGCTAGTTCAAATGCGCCAAAGAGAAGAAAAAATGTTAGGAAAGATAGTGGGGTAGGTAGAAGTGTCATTGATGTTAACCATGCTGTCACTTTTCAGAAATAACATCAAGGGAAGGGTAAATTTTGCGCCAATGGATAAGGCACTGGTCTTCATAAGCCAAAAATCTGAATTCTGGACACCTCCTGACGAGGAGCTGCCCTCCCCAAATGGAGCCACTGTTAGCCATCAGTATTTTTTACATGTTAGTGATGACTATATCTACAGCTGAGTTTTCTAGAAACTGATTTCCTTATGTCAATATGTCATCAAGAAAACCCTCCTAAAACTTTTTTCACCCTTCTACCTTTTCTGTTCGCCCATGTCAAAATCAAAACCTCATATCACAATCCTATCTAGCTTCAGCCTTATTGGTCTGCCCATCAGTTTTAAAAGGCAAATCCACATCTGTTTCAAAAGTCTCCCCTATGTTAGGAAGTGGCGTTTTAGGACATTTCACCTTTGGCAATCATCAAAAAGCCAAAAAGCCTCCATCTGCAAAAGACCTGCCATGACTGATCCCTTACTTTGCAAATGAAATTAACAAGCAACCCTAAGTCGCGCCACTCACACCCCCTAGATCTCAGCACTGCATAAAATCCAATCTCAAGCTGACTATTAGGTTTTTCACAGTGTTCTATGGTTCTACAAAGACAGGAAATATATTTCATCTCATGGAGTAAATGTTTGAGTTTACAGTTAGAGGAACAGTTGCTTCTAAGTGTAACTTGAGCCTTTAGATATGTCTGCAAAACAGAAAGCTACTCATCTGGACTTTACAGCTCTTTTCAGCATGAAAATCACAGTAAGAAAAGGTCACCACTGTCTCAGCAAACTGGTAAATTTTCAAGGCCCAGAACCTCCTTCATTTACAAGCAGAGGGTTAGGGCGCCTCCTTCATCCATAAGCAGAGGGCGCGGGCAAATATTGACTTAGATGATGGCAAAGATCCAGGTTTGACTTGAATTGAAACAAATGAAACAGGGACTCCAGGTTTCATGAATATGACTAATGATCATAACAGGAATATAGTGGAAATATGCTAAGCTCAAAGGAAAGGGTAGTTTGGTTTGATAAAGGAGCTCACTTCAAACTTACAAATCATGTGAATTGTTGAAGCTTTAGAAAGCATGTCATCAGTAAACATTCCACTCTTAAGTAGCCTGTTTTGTCCAAGATCAAATGGAATAGATGCTGTTAACCAATGCCATTACACAGGCAGAAAGAAAGCCCTTGGTTTTTCAAAAAGCACTGACCTTCATAGTCACAAAGAGTTTTTGTCAAGTAACAGGTCATGAGATAAACAAGCCAAATGATAAATATCTCAGTCACCCTTAGAAAAGTGTCACTGTGATTGGGGTTTCTTCTGAAATACAGTGATGTTTGCAAAAAGAGATGCTTATATTGATGTTATTCAAGTAGTTCACTTACCATCACATTAAAAAAAAGGGCTGTGTCAAACAAAGTTGTTAAAAAGCCTTCGGACACCTTACCTGATGAAGAGCCTCCTCCATGCATGAGTAGATGGCCAAAGCCATTGCAAGTTGCTGAAGCTGATTGATGTAAAATATAATGGAAGGATACAAAGAAATTGAATAAAAGTCATTGCACAAGTAAGTGTTACTGTTTATAAGGCAAAGGTACTGTTTTCCCTCTTCAAAAAGCTATCTGTCAGACAGTGCCTGTAGTGGAAAGGAGAAAATGTTGAACATATGCATGCATTTACACCACAAGGAGCAGTTTCTTTAAAGGAAATGGTTAAAACAGTACTCCACTATCCCTTGCCCAGAAGTCTGAAGGAGATCCTTTTAAGTAAACAGTGAAGTATATTGTGAAAGAGTGCAACCTAAAGAAGGCACTACAGTCTAGGGAAAAAGCTTATAAGTCACCTAAGAGCAGAGATGATTAAACAAGATTGGAAGGGCACATGCAATCTCCTGGGACAGAGTTGAGGTTTTGGAATGTCTCCCTTACAAAAGACCAAGGCACCAGTCAAATACATTAACAAGGCAAGCCCTGTCTTTCAGGAACATAACAGTTTTTTTTAGCATCATCTTTACAGAGGTAAGGTGGTTTTCCTTACATCAGAAATAGCCCCAACATTGTTAAAAACAATGGCAGAGGTGATGAAGCTTGTTGAATGTTTGCCAAGGTTTAAAAAATCGGGATGAGAATCAATGTGCGGGTGTATAATATTCAAATAACAAACCCACTGTTTTAAAAAAACAAACAGAGTTAAAGATCAATGTTAATTCCGAAAGGTTAAATGACCGTTGGAGATTTATGGTGACATAGCATCAAAGGGTAAGTATGATGTAAAGTTTTCATTTTCAAAAAACTGAAGAAGAGCCCGCGCCCCTCTAGCACCAAGGCGAGAAAATCTGGTCGAAAATTCACAAGTATACACTGTGCAGAGGAAGCGCGACGTGCCTGGGTTTTGGCGCGACGTGCCTGGGCGGAATTTTGCACAGGGCTCTTTGTCGGCACGACGTGCTTGTACGTTGGCGCGACGTGCCTGTACAAGGCCGCCCGACCACACGACAGGCCGACCCGACAAGCACTTGCTGCGCGACGGGTTTTCTTCAAAATTTGCCGCGCAGCTGTCCAGAGTCCCCAGCATTGTTTCAGCTTTCAAAAGCGGGTGTTCATCAAAGTTCGAGGTATTTTATATGCTCCCCCATCAAATTTCAAGGTTTTGATAAAGGACAATAAGGTTTAAAACCCTGGACCTTGTCATTTTAGTTAAAGGCAAAAGCAGTCTTTTCTACACAGTAAGCCGAAGTATTGCAGTATGATAAAGGCCGAATTTGTCATTCAAAGAGCACATATAGAGATACGGGGTTTTGAAGTTGTCTTGTAAAGATTTGTGTTTTGATTAGAAGAAAAATTTGTTATGAAATGACAGGGTTTGGTCTTAAAAGAGAAAATTGTCCTCACAGTCCTCCAGACCTTGCCACATTGTCAAAACAGTGAAGTGCACTCAGTAAGGGAGTTTTGACATTCTTGTTGTTTGAAAAAGAAAACTCATAAAATCTCTGTCCAAGAGCTTGATAATCTTCTAAAAACTCTGTCATTATCACCCCAAACCTGTGTATTGGCATTCTTAGCATATGTGTGGTGTTTTTCTTGATATTCAAACAGTGCAAAGAAGGCACACTTGCACAGGTCAGAATTGTTAGATGTTTGAAAGTCTCCTTGAACAAGGAGTTTTTGTGTTAAGGTTGACATCAAAGACTTTAAAAACAGAGTAATCAGTGGCATTTTCTCACAGCACACTACTTAAGCAGATTGCCTTTCATTCACTGTATTCTCCAACTGTGAATTTGTTAACAAAGAGTTTCCAAAGGTGAACAGCATATTGAAGGACAGAGGTGGTTGATGGTTAAATTTTGACATTGAAGGCAGAGGTACCAAAGTGGTGTTGGATTTCTCAAAACTTCACAAGTGAAAGGGGCCATTTTCTAAAGAGCAGAGCTATTAGTATTTGAAGTTAATATTGGAAACAGAGGTATAGATGTGTTGGTGTATCTCTTAAACTCACAAGCAAAGAGTGTGTTTTCTAAACCACTGTGCACTGATTTTACACCCAAGCTAGGTCTGCTTCTTCCTTGCACTGTATTGTATCATTCTGAAGATTTGTTGACAGAGAGTTTCCCAAGGTGACATCACATTAAAAAGGCAGAGTTTGTTGATGAGAAGTTAAACATTGGAGGCAGGGGTATAGAGGTGTTGGTGGACTTTTTAAACTCACAAGCAGAGAGTGTGTTTCTTAAAACACTGTGCATTGATTTTACATCTGACTTGGGTCTGCCTTTACAAAAACCATATTGTATCATATTGAAGATTTGTTAACAGGGATTTCCTGAAGGTGAATAGGGCCATTTTCTAGAAGGCAGCGTTGTTGAGGATCGAGTTTAACATTGAAGCCAGAGGTACAAAGGTGGTGATTGATTTCTCAAAATTCACAAGTGAAAGGTGTTTTCCTAAACACAGTGAGCTGATATTTCACCTAAACAAAAAGTCTCCTTTCTTTTCCACTGTATGTTATCTTTTATAGAAATCTGTTGACAGAGGTATTTTTAAGGTGAATGACCTGAAGAGCAGGGTTTTAATATTGAAGATTGGTCTTATAGATGCAAAATGCAAGTGTTGGTTGACCTCTGACAAACTCACCAGGAGTATTTTTTCAAAACTGTGCACAAGAAATTGACACAGGAGTTTGCCTCATCTTTACACAGGGTACCATATTAAAAAGTTTGCCTTGCTGAAGTACATCCAGAGTTGAAGGGCTGTTTTTGAGAAGTACAGAGGTGGTTTATTCAAGGAAACATTGTTACATTTTATTCAAAACCACAGTGTCCATATCTGTCCAAATAGTCTAGTGGCCAGTTTCAATCCAGCAGAACATTTTTCATACAGTGAAGGTAGTTTGCCTCTTCCAAAGTTTGGTCAAAGTCAGAATGCCTCCAAAGCGAGATCACAAGAGCGGTCCACATAAGAGATATGAGCCTATCTCCATAGAATAAATCAATGCCCACCCATCAGTGCTTTTCAATTTCCATGAAGTAGGCTGTCTTGATTTCTGCCAGAGGATAGAAGAAGTCAAGAGTTTTTCGCCACTTACACATTTGTGCGCTTTGAGATTCAAGGACAAACACTTCCAATTGGCGGGTCTTGATTTCAAAATCTCCCCAAGGTATGTATCCAAGGCTACCAAGATCCCGTATCATGGTGAAAAGTGGTTTAAACAAGCGCATCTTGATCTAGAGGATTATAAACCTTTCATCAAACCTGAACATAGGGAAACCATCACTGCTATTTTCCCTTTCTCCTATCTTCTTGACAGTTATGCTCTGCTGATGAAAGCCATAATGAGATATTTCACTTGTGAAGGGAGGTTTAGTCAAATTTTTGCCTATCATGTCCGCTTGTTGATGCATTTTACCAGAAGCAGGCAATTAAACCTTCCATACTTTTTGTCCAAAAGCATAGAGAAAATGGCAGCTACTGTCCAAAAGAAGGCTCCACCTCGGCAAATCCCTTCTCTCTTTCATCATTCCTTGATCAAGATTATCTTCTTACACCAGCTGGAGAAGAAAGGGGTTTCATGGGATTCCTTCATTAGCCATGCCGATTTCGCCACTGTCCCTCCTGTTCATGTGTCTCCTACTCAGCCTGTCCATCGCCCAGTGCCTTTGTCTAGTAGGCCTACCCCTACAAAACTCAAGATGACCACTGGGCAGCCAAGTGAACAGGGAGAAGGAGAGGGCAGTGAACCACAGGGAGAAAAAGAAGGCAGTGAGCAGCAGCAGCCAGATTTTGAGGGACAGCAGTAGTTAGAGATTAGTGAGCAGCAGCAGCCAGAGTTTGAAGATCAGCAGCAGCTACAGGTTGATGAACAGCAGCAAGTACAGGAAGAGGAACAGCAGCAGACAGAAATTGAAGAGCAATAGGTTGAGCAAACAATTGAAGCGCCTTTTGAGCCACAAGCTGGACAAGATGTTGAGGAAGGACAGCAAGCTGAAGCTGCCTCCTTGACAGTGACCAAAACTGTTCCAAAAAAGAGGAAATTGCCCAAAAAGACAGCTTCTAGCTTGCCAAGGAGAAAAAGCGCTAGATTGGCATTCAAAGGCAAAAGTAAAATTGGAGAAAGTGCAAAGCATGGAGGTGAATTAGCTATTATCCCTATCCAAAGTGATGATAGTGACAATGAGGCCCGCCTCCTTGAAAATCTCCTCATTCACAAAGAAGGGCAACTTGAGGGGTTACAAGAAGATCTTCAAAGGGCGAGGAATTTCAACCACTTCTTGGAGGTTGAAAACAAACAAATGAAGTATCATGCGGCCATTCATGAGGCAAGGGCGATCAAGTATAAGAAAGAGGCAGAAAAGGCGCAAGTAAGAATTGAAGAGCTCATTGGCGAGTTTGATGATGAAGAGGAGGAGGACCAGCCTAGGCGAAAGAGGCCTAGGACCATCGGGCTTAGAAGAGCCTTGGAGAAACAGAGAGCAGAAGAACAAGCTCAATTCGAAGCTTTTCCTCTTACTGCCCTCTTTGAGCAGGAAATTGAGGAAAACAAGGAAGCATGGCTTGAGAGAGCTAACCAGCATTTGGAATTAAAGCTTGAGAAGGCAAATAGAGATCTTGAGCTACAGAGAAAGAGGACTCTTCACTTTCAGAAGCTAAATCAGTTTGCCAGGCGAAAATTAAAGGTAGCGCAAGAGAAATTGAAGAAGTTGAAGGAGAGGCGCCTAGCACGGAAGGAAGAAAAAAACATATCAGCCCTTGATATTTTGGCTTCAGCTTCGGAGCATGTTTCTATGGACCCTTGAGGGTCATGCATGCCAATTTTGAGCCTGTTTCGGCAACTTTTTGTTTTTTGGCATTTTTTGGGTTTTTGGCCAAAAACTCATAAATTCGCCATTTCAGTTTGATGAGTTGTCAAGGGAGGAGGATGATACCAATGGATGCCATAATTCCATGAGCAGGTCTCCAGCGATTTTCAGGGCATTTGAAGATCATTCACCCCCTCAAATTGGCGAAAAGCAGCCTCATTTTGCACGTTCTGCCCGCCATATCAGCAGTCTGCTATTTTCTGGGTTTTTGCGCACAGGTACAGTTTTGAGGGACTTTCAGAGATCAGATTGAGGTGATTCCACTTGCGCCGGAAAGCAGACACAGAGAGATTTCCAACGAGCCATCATGAGCCTCATTTTGACATCGGGAAGGCTGCCATTTGCATCCAGCAAGTCAGGGGACCTTTTTCAGGCATAAATATGAAGTATTTTTGTAATTTTTGAACTCCAAAAATCTGCTTTTCCCAAATGTGCGTTAAGCTTTTTTTATCATGGGAAAATCATGTAAAGTCAATATAATTTCCGTTTTTAGCAGTTTTTTAGATATTTTATGGGATATTTTGTGCCTTGGGCTTTGCAAAGCCTCAAGGACAAGTTTAGATATTTTGACTTGGCCAATGGGATAGCTAGTTGCTCCATGAGGTTTCCTCCCTCAAGCCTATTTATTCCATGGGTTTCATTGTAAATAAGAGGCTGAACTTGAGAGAAGAATTAATACATTGGTCATATGAGCTTTGAAGAATACACTTGAGTTATGATTTTTGGACTGCCTCTTGGATGCTTTTGAGGAATGGTGAAGGCTTGTTGATGGATTCCTTGACATGGTAGAATGGTATAGTGCTCCTTAATGTGTTTTGTCTTCTAGTTTTCACTCATAATTCATATTTCTTACTGCTATAGATCAGTAAAGATTGATTTTGAGATATGCCCATGGAGGCACCTCAAAATCCCTGAATCTTCATAGCTTGATGTTTTCTTCTCCCTTAGTTATGCTAAAGAATTCTTAGTTGCTCTTTAGTAACCTAAGGTATTGTTGCTAAGTTTTATTCATCAGTTCCATGTATGTTGAGTAGGATGTATGGTTTTCCCTACCTACCTATCAGCTGCCCATAGTTCTATCCATAAAACTTTCTCTTTGACTGATTTGTTGATCATTTTGTTGAACCAAGGAGGCCTAGTCCCGATCTAGCCCTTTGCCTAAAACTATGAAAACTTATTTTTCCAAGTACCCAATGACTTAGAGACTATGTTTAGGCGTTCCGGCATAGTTTATGAGTTGTTAGTTTGTCTCATGTGTTTTCCCCAAAGTCTGATAGCCTTTTCCCGAAGTTAGAGGGTCTTATACCTCTATGTATGGCTGGAATGTTTTGATTTCTATGTATTGATTAGCTTATAGTTATTCCTAGCATGATTAATGGCTTGCTATTACATGTTTATGTCTGTTATTAACTAGTTTGCACCTGAAATCCCTTGTCTTTCACCAACTTATTGTTCATTTAATCCATTTTGCCCAGAGATCCCTTCTAGTGTGAATCAAATCGGCCCTACAGCAGCTTTACATCATCACCTCATAAGCTTCCTTGACCTGTTTGACCCCATAGCCCAATTTATCTACATCTTGTTATCCAGTTTATGTATTTGATCAGTTTCATCCCTCACAAACTTAAAAACTAAAAAAACCAAAAACACACTTCATAACTAGCCTAATATCAGAACATCGCAAGTAAACACACCGACATCCTTTACACTTATAGAGAGAGCCCTCTCTGAGTCCAGGAAGGCTAGGTCCTTGGGCTCCAAAGCTTGGTTTGATGTTACATTGTCATTTGGCTAGCCAATCAGCCAAATCACGGGACCCTAACATCATGTGTGTGTCATGGGTCACTCGGTGGACCCAAGCGGACCCCCATCGTTGAACTGTCCTCCCACTCGTGTAGCGTCGGCTGCTCAACTCGTGCATCGGTTTTATGACTCCAGCTACGATGTGACGTTTCACCTATAACGTCACTTTTTCCAACGCCACCACCGGCTATGTGCGACGCACCTGTGCTGCTTTCCACCACACACCCACGCCGGTGCAGTTACTGTGCAACCGTAACATCGCACGGCGCTCAAACACCATCCAAACGCCCGATGGGTGTGCCCATTACCCCAAACGCACTTCATGAAGTCTTGGGGCCTTACAGAACCCAACCTTCCTTACACTTGGACGGCTTTCGTCACGACGAGGCGCAAAAACCCCAAGTTCCGGAGACAGACCAGGGGAGCGGTTTCCATCGCGCCGCGAAATGGAAGCCCCAAGTTCACCAGACTTGGGCGGTTCTCTGCCGTGCCGCGTGTTAGCCACCTATAAATATTTGTTATACCAAAAGGTGGCTAAGACTGTTTAAGCCTTCAAGGAACAAATTTCATTACTAAAATTTGTTGGCTATTGAAGACTCTTGAAGGCCTCCTGCCTTTTCTCTATCTAAAACTTCACTGATATTCCCATCTTACACTCGGAAGTCCTGCTTATTTCTGAACCAGAATGCTGCTTCAAAGTCATCATTTTCCCCTTCTCCCAATCAAAACTAACCCTCATTTTCCCCTTCTATTTCTCCATAAAACCCCTCAATTCTCATGATCCTTTTTCTCCCTTTCATGAAAATCCCCTTTCCGTAGTTTAAAACTCATTTTTAAACTATATCGGAACCCCCATTTCCTTTGAAAAATGTTGAAAAATCATAAAAAATTACAATGTTTTGACTTAAGCCCCTCGGTTTTAGTCTTAAGCCCCCTTCCTTCTAGAAACATCCAGTCATATAACTCTTCGAATGCCCAAAGGCCCCGCAGCTGGGCGCCTAATCGTATTTTATATATTCCACCCATGAAAAACATTAAAACCTTTGTTTTAATTTAAGACTTGGGTTTTTAATTATTTTTCGCTTATTCCACCAGTTTCATTTTTGAACCGTTCCGCACCATCGATCTGATCTACAGATTGGATGGTGCGGAGTGTGTCTTTCCGTGGTCCCCACCCCTCGAAAGTCAGTTGCCCAAAACCGGTGGTATCCATCGCACCGCCTTTGGGCAAAAGGTTGTTTTCCCCCGATGGCTAGCGATTCCATACACCTGCCACCACGCGTCCCATGTACTATTTGCAAAACTGTCGACCATTGCGCATTATCATTTGGACCAAGACACCTAGCGATATTGCTGTACGTCGTTCGATCTGGGCCCACTCATCCAACGGTGATCGCTTGCCGAAGCTGTCCGATGGTTAACCAAGATACACACACGATAACCGAGCTATTGTACAGTGGCAACAACATCTTCGCCGTTGATCTGATCTACAAATCAACGGTCCAAAATTCATCGCCCAGACTCTCTCCGGTTGACTTTATACCTCCGCTCTCGACCGTCGATCTCTGCGTGATCGACGGCTCAGATTCATCCTCCTCCTCTACCTCCTCAGTCAATCTCGACTGTCGATCTCTGCACGATCGATGGCTCGGATTTAATATTTCTTTCGCCCATTCTACGATCTCTCTCAATCAATCTTTACCGTTGGATGATGCCATCCGATGGCCCTGCTGTCTTCACATGCCTTCCGATGCAGTTAACCTATAAAAGCATGATTTTATAATAGTATTTTTATTTTGCAGGTTTTTAAATCATTTTCTCGAGATTTTCAAAGAAGATTCAGAGGCGAAGGGTGAAGACCCTCCCGTCTTCGATTTTTCAAAGGAAATCATCCACAGGGTGGAAATGCATGTTTCATCCGTGTTTCCTCAGGCATCGATGCCGTTTCATCTCCGCGAAGCCCTGCATATCAGCAAGAAAACCATGGATTTAACACAGTCAAAGGTTATCAGTGCTGAAGACCAAAATGTATCAGCACAGAGGATTAGAGTTAGTTTCATGGGGATTATGTCTAAAATTCTTATCAAAAGCCTAATCCCCAAATAAAACATAGTTACAGAAAACCTAAAGTGTTTTATCAAGCAGGAATGCCTCCACCGCCACAATCTGAGGAAAATCGATTCCTCTCAGCTACCACAGAGCCACCTGTTCCTCAAAGTACTCAATCAGGGGCTAAAGTTATTGATCGAATGAAGATTTTTTCCTCAGCATAGCCGGAAAGTTACTTCTGCAAGGAAACTTAATGACAAAATACCAGTAGAATTACTTCAACATTACACAGAGCCTCAAAGGTCAACAAAAGCTCCCACCGAGCTTAATCTTTATGAAAAAAAAATTAATACAGAGTACACCCATGTAAATTTCTTCATTGATCCCCTCAAAGGCCAAGAAGTCATTAAGTCTGTATTAATTGTAAATTGAGATCTTTTATCAGATCTCACCTCCTCATCCTTCTATATATACTTCTGCAAAAGATGAGTGAGGGGTTGGTTGTTGGTTTTTGTTCGATCACAAGTTGTAATACTGAAACTCTTTGAAGTAAATACATAGTCTATTGAAGTTAAAGAACAAATTGAAGTCTTGGAGATCTTGATGATATTGTTGCATGGTTGTTCCTGAGAAGGCTCTATTATTGGATCCATGAGCTTGGCTATTGGTGAAGTATTCTGAATTGTCTTATGTTTTTCCCATTTTTTCATTATGTTCCATAATTTCTTACTACAGTAGGATAGAAAGTATTAGGCTAAGAAATGACTCCTGGAAGCACCTTAGACCTGTTCATCCTTCACTGTTTTATGTTTTCTTCTGCTGAAGTATTTCAGAGGCTTTAATCTTTCTCTTTAGTCTTCATGTTTTTTTACTTCCTTAATAGTTTGAACATTTGGTTTCAACATGATTTATGGTTTTCCCTGCTTGTCTACTGCCACTTAAAAAACTATTATTGAAGTC
>JAXQQM020076062.1:0-130763 GCA_034641835.2 Pinus albicaulis
CCGAAAAAAGGGTTTACGAGGAATTTTTTTCTGTTTAGATTTTCTATTCATTCAAAAAACGCAAGCATTCATTCCTACCTAAAAAATTTTTACTCAATTCTGCTGTGAAGCGGGCCGATGAACAAGTATGTTCCTTGCTCGGTACGCAGGTTCTTACATTCCGTTTTTAATACCCAATTCTTCCCTAGCAGAAAAAAAAATCAAATATGCATCACTCTTTCTAAATGGCATACACTCTCCTCGACAATGGCGCCAAAATGTTGAGGTATAAAAGGTGTCTTTTTAACGCCTATTTATCCTACATTAATCATCAATCTAGGTACGACTTTTTGTTTCAAGAGTGTACTCAGTCTGAGGCTGCAATTCAATCTAAGAGTAATGCCTTGCAATATGTAGTACAATGTTGTAAATACAAGAGTAAACGGATGCTTGGAAATGAAATCTAACTACAATGAAATGAACTTGAACGCTCTAAAATCCAATCATTCACCCAAAAATCATCAGTCAAGGATGCAGTAATGATAACTCTTTCCTTTAGCAACTGATGTAATTGAAATCAAATGAAAACAAGATAATCAATCTGAGAACGAAGGTAGCAATAACCAGATGTCCTTTGCAATTGATGATCTCGCGTTAAAACAATTAAATGGAAATGGAAATTGAACTAAATCACTAATGCTGCTAATGAAAGTAAATTAGGCAAGTTCTCAAAAGCAAAACCAACTCTTTGCAGGAATGAAATATACTGTGAACTAAATAACTGAAATGAACAACAAATCTAGAATTGAACAACAATAGAAATGAATAGCAAAATTTATCTAAGAAAATTGAATAGCAAATCCTATCTAATGAAATTAAACAACAATCTCTAACTAATGGGATTGAATAGCAAATTCTATTGAACAACAATCAGCAATCAGAATGGAACAACAATTGGAATAGAACAGCAACTGTTGAACAACGAAGCTCTGTTAAAACATAACAAGATAAGTAATAAGAGGATTAATATTCTTGTTAAATTAGAAAGGAACGGCAATGCAATTCACCAATGTAACACACCAATATTATGAAGCAATTAAGCAGTAAACTATTAAACTTGAAAGTTGTAATGAAAACAAATGCAAACCGTCACACAACAGTAATTGAAAGATAATAATACAAAACAACAGATGGATCCACCAGGTCCAGGCCCTTAGCCACCAGTGAAACATCGTTGGGCTACTCCAGAGTCAAGAAATGGAACGGCAACTAGATCATGTATTAATCAGGAATAACAGCGTTTACAACAGTCGCTCTCTGATCACAAGAGTCAATGAGAAATTACAGAGTTACAAAAAGGAGTTTCAATAATAATCGTTCTGTCTTCGATTTCTACAGGCGCTGCCTTTTATAACAATTCGGTGGACAATACAAGAAACAACGATAGAATTTGAACAACGATCCCTCAGGATCGAAAGATCCTGAGGGACTCACTCCTTTTTCTTCTTTTAGCTAACGCTTGGTCTTCTTAGGTTATAGCCATGCTGTTCCCTGCCTTACTTTAGCTGTGCGTTCTGATTTCATCCTTCTTGTCTGGATACGGCCCTTTGCTGGAGGAACAACGGTTACTCCTGCTTTAGCTTTGCCTTTCGAATGGTGGTTTCCCCTTTCATTTGTTTCCTGTTGATAATTAAAGACAATTTTTAGCCAATTTTCACAATAAATATTAATCTTTGAAATTCTATCATAATCCTTCAATATATCATCTTTCTAGAATAAAAAGAGTTATATTCAAAGGAAAAAGATAAAGAAATGCATGGTGAATTCATACATTTTCCAATGCTCAATAGTTAGATCGAAGGAGTCTTAGAAACCCATGGACAATGGTGGCATAGTCAGAAATGAATCGATGAAGGAAGTTGGCTTTGCCTTGAAGGCTTTGTAACTGGCCCAAGGTACGAGGAATGGGAAGCTCAAGAATCGATCGAACTTTGAGGGGATTAAGCTGTATACCATCTTTCGACACAATGAAGCCCAAGAGACGGTCGACAGGAATGCAAAAGACACACTTCAACAGGTTGAGGCAGATATTATACTTGTGACATTGGAGAAAAACAATACGTAGATCATGAATGTGTTGTTCCCGAAGCCTAGAATGAGCAGTGAGTTCGTCAAGATAAGCAAGGATAATATGAGCCAAGTCATGGAAGTAGTAAGACATGGCCCGCTAGAAGGTGGCTCCGACATTATTTAGACCAAAAGGCATCACCCTATAAGAAAAATTTCTCCATGGACTAATGAATGTAGTCTTTAACTGATTAGCAAGACGGATAGTAATCTGGTTATACTCAGAGAGTCCATCCATAAAGGATAGAACCTCATGACCCGCACACTCTTCAATGATTTGGTCAATAAATGGTGTGGGGAAGTTGTATTTTGGAAAAGCTTTATTGAGGTCGCAAAAGTTATTGCAGACATGAATGGTGCCTTGTTTCTTGAGAACGGGAACTAGGTTGGAAGCCCATGTAGTGTATTCAATGGGATAGATAAAACCAACCTGCTTGAGCTTATCGATTTCGGCTTTGATAGCCTCACATCTGGAAGGATTGACGGGTATCAATTTTTTATGGAAAGGATTAGCATCGGGCCATGTATCGATTTGGTGTTCAACAATGGTGGGATCAAGTCTGGGCATTTTCGAATAATACCATGCAAAAAAATCACGGAATTCCTTGAATAGCTTGGCGTAAGCCTCAATTTCTTTCGAGGTGCAATCTGCCCCCAAGGTAATGTTTTCCTCAACCCCTTTTTTATCAGAAATGTTTATTTTAATAGTAGGAGAGATATAGGACATGTTTCCTTCTTCGAAAGCATCAGGTGCAAGAATGAGATTTCTAAACCAATCGACTTCATCACGAATTAATTCTTTAGACTGCACATCACACTGGTCATGGGACTGCTGTGGAAGGAAGTACACACGATGGTGCATATCATCCCAGGGAAAATCAGGCGTGGTCATGGCTTCCATAATGTCTTCATCAAAATGGAAGATGGAAGGACTGACAGAAGAGAGACCACTTGATGTGGAGGGGCTACCTGATGCATATTCATGAGAAATATGGTTCACATATGCATTGCTACGAAGGGTAGACGAAACATCTACCGATGTTGAGACCAAGGTGTTCGACGAGGGAGATTCGACTGAAACAGAATGGAAAGCCCAGAGGGGTATTCCTTCGTGGATCTCATGAATGATGACAGATAGCGAATAGCAACTGAAGAGTCTGTCATCTTGACATCGAGGAAATGTATCACAATGGGTGCAGAAATTTCCTCCAGTTCTGTAGAAATTTGTTGAATAATGATTAATTATCCACCGAGACTATCTTGATCACATACAATTTGAATTTATATGCAACACATAATCTCTTCCACTCAGATCATCACACATGCGGAAATAAAACAAGCGATAACACATCAAATCATCATACACATTAACACAGTATGTATGGGGAAAGCTTATAGCTGAAAACCCCGCAGCTATTGTGTATATTATAATGGAGAAATCATGTAACAAAATCGGTACAATACTCCTCACAAGTACTCAGTACTTTCTCATAAAGTTACACACAAACTAGCTTGGTTTTGAACAGGTTACTGGTTCAAAACTCACCACTAATTGCCTTGCCTCTATTGCGCAATCATGGCCTATCTAAATAGAGATCCAAGGTTCGAATCTCCTTGGCTTGACAGCGCAATCATCATGGGCAATTCCTCCAAGTGTGGTGCAAATCTCATGCACAATTGATGTCGCCACTGATAGCTAACTCCACCCTTTCATCTACCTCTTTCACTGGTCTCCACTGAACTGTCCATGCACTGTAGTGAACTGATGTGTTCTTGAGTTGAATAATGAGTTACTAATTAATGAATTAAATAATATTTAATTCACTCCACTCATTACTAGTTTATTAGCTAGTTAAACTAATCTCAACTAGTTCAACAAAGTTAAACCGAACACAACTCCACTAGCTGTCTCATTAACTCCACCAAACTTCTGACACTGAAGTCCTAACTAAAGTCAACCATGCATGTGCTCACCAAACCCTTAGGAATAGCGTAATTCCTCTGTCAGATGCATGAGCCACTTCCAAGGCTCGAACTGAAGTGCTCCAAGAGAGTAAACTGAAGTTTATAGTCCAAATATTATTAAGGGTAAATAATATTTGACTTCACTATTTTTAGGATAGGCAGTCTAAAAATAGACATCGACCTATCGACCTATAGGTCAAAAAATAGAGGTCCATCTATTTTTACCAACATGACCAATACTCCAAGAATAACATACTGCAACCCCTGGACCATGCTCCATATGTCTAAAAATAGACATAGTCTAAAAATAGACTTTGCGCCGGAATTTGCCTGCGGGCCCACTTAGTGAAGGCGACTTCATTTCACTAAGCTCCATCATCTTGCTGCATTTTCAACACTCCCTCTCAGCAAGATATGGATTATCTGCAACCCCTATCCTGCCTCTGTGGAATTCAAACTTGCTCCTGGTGAGCGCCTTCGTCGGGATGTCGGCATCCTGATCCTCCGTGGGAACATATGAAAGCATCATGATTCTCCGCTAAACACAATCTCTGATATGATGATACCAATCTGTGAAGACATGCTGCCTCAACTGATCCTCCTGTCTGTACCATGAACCATATCCTGATGTGCCTCTAATATAGTGCAATACATGCTTGCCTGCCTTCCAAAAGAGCTTGGTAGGCTTAACCATAGCTTGCGAAAGCTGGTTAACTGCATAGCATATATCGGGTCGTGTATTGACCAGATACATAAGCGACCCCACCAACTGTCGATAGACGGTGGCATCCACTACCTCCGCTGAAGTAGCATCCTCCTTCCTCCAACCACCAGGAAGAGGAGTGTCAACAGGCTTGCAGCCTTGCATGTTGAACCTCTCTAGAATCTTCCGGGCATACTTGCCCTGAGAAACAAACAGTCCTCCACTGCGCTGCCAAATCTCCAATCCCAGGAAATAATGAAGGATGCCCAGGTCCTTCATCTCAAACTCTCGTGCAAGATCCTCCTTGCATGAAAGTATCAGCTGCTCATCGCCAGTCAAAATCAGATCATCTACATACAGTACGATGATCAACAGCTTCCCCTCCACCACAATCTGGTACAGGTTAGGATCCGCCTCACTCTTGGAGAATCCAAGCCCGGTGAAGTAGCTGTCTATCCGAGTGTACCAAGCACGAGGTGCTTGCTTCGGCCCGTACAGTGCTCTCTTGAGTCGGCACACATGCGACTCACTGCTGAAGATCTCAAAACCTTCAGGCTGCTCTATGTACACCTCCTCCTCAATAACTCCATTGAGGAACGCAGTCTTCACATCCATCTGATGAATGTTCCACCCCATCTGCGCTGAGAGAGCAAGGATCGTCCGTATGGAAGAGTACCTTGCGACAGGTGCAAAAGTCTCCTCATAATTGATCCCCTCGATCTGTGAAAAGCCACAGGCGACAAATCTCTCCTTGTACTTCTCCACACTCCCGTTAGCCGCCTGCTTCACTTTGTAGATCCATCGCGAACCCACCACTGATTTCCCCTCCAGTCTTGGGACAATCTCCCATGCACTGTTCCTGACGATCGAATCATATTCTTTGATGATGGCATCAACCCATGCGGGTTCCTCCACAGCTTCCTCAAAAGAGGATGGCTCCGTCACGACACATTGACTCATAAGAGCCATGTATCCAGTGTACCGATCTGGTGACTGCCTCTGTCTGCATAGTGCGCATGTGCCCTCTGATGGTTGGCGCTGCATGGGTGGTTTCTTCCACCTCTTGAACTTCCTCTTGTGGCTGATCCACATCCGGAAGCTCCTCCTTAGGAACTAATAGCTCCTCATCTGCATGCAAGTGTAGCTCCCTCTCAAGCGAACACTGCATGGCTTTCTCCTCCTGAAATTTTATATCCCGTTGCACAACAGTCTTTCGACTGTCTGACAAATACACCCGGTAGTTGTGAGGTGTATCAGTGTACCCCATAAATATTCCAACCTCAGCAGTTGGATCCAGCTTCCTTCTCGCATCCTTCGTCACATGCATGTAGACAGGAGAACCAAAAATCCGCAAATGGGAAATATTAGGCCTCTTGCCAGAATAAGCCTCCTCCGGTGTACTCATGCCAAGAACCTTACGAGGACAACGGTTCTGCACATACACTGCTGTATTGCATGCCTCAGCCCACAAGTGAAGGGGTAGGCCCTGATCATGCAACATCGCCCGTGCAGCACCCACGATCGTTCTGTTCTTCCGCTCAGCCACCCCATTCTGTTGTGGGTTATGGGGTGTGATGAGCTCTCTCCGAATCCCTTCTGTGCTGCAGAACTCCTTGAATTCAGTCGAGATGAATTCACCACCGTTATCACTCCTTAGAGCAATCACCTTCTTCCCCGACTCCTTCTCGACCAGTGCTTTAAACTCACAGAACTTCGCGAATGTATCGCTCTTCCTCTGCATGAAGAAGATCCAGCACTTTCGAGAGAAATCATCAACAAAGATCACGTGGTACTTGTGCTTTGCTGTCGAAGCAACTGAGAAAGGACCACACACGTCTGTGTGAACTCTCTCAAGGATTGTCGTGGCGTGACTATCCTTCTTGTGAAATGTGGCTTTCACATACTTCCCTAAAGTACACCCCTTGCACTGATCTGACTGCGCAAGAGTGCCCTTAGGAAGCCCAGTAGAAATCTGCTGCAGGATCTTCAAAGCTCCATGGTGAAGGTGGCCCAATCTCCTGTGCCACAGTTCGCCCTCATCATCCCGGCTCACCACTTCTCCCACTTTGCATGCCATAGCTGCGCAGCCATCTACCTGCAACTAATAAAGTTTCTTGGTTCGAACCCCTATCTTCCGGGTCTCTCCAGTAGTCTTACTGCGCAGGAAGGCTTTTCCTTCGCTGAAGACCACATCATACCCCTTATCCTCCAACATCGCCACAGAGATCAAGTTCTTCTTCAATCCAGGTACATGCATGACATCCCTCAATACAAAGGGTTTACCAAACTCCCTCTGAAAGGATATGGTACCGATACTAGTCGCACTGTATCTACCATCATCGCCCATCTCGATGTGCACACCCAAATCTTTGTCCTCCAGATCTGAGAACAAATCCCGATCTCCCGTCATATGAAATGACGCACCGCTGTCCAAGAACCACACCGATCCCATCACACTTGAAACCAAACATGCGATCAGTGAAAATTCAAGCTCGAACTGTGAAGCCAAAGCTTCTCCATCTGCAGATCTTCCCGCTTGCTTGTTTTTCTTCTTCTTTGGACAATTTGTAGCATAATGTCCATGATCATGGTAGTGAAAACACTTCACTTTCGCCATATCCTGCTTCTTGCCCTTTGCACCGGAATGAGAAGGTTTCTTACCCTTCCCCTTCTTTGCTTTGGCAACCAAAGCGCAATTTTCTTCATCAGCTCCCTTTGATGAAGATCCATCTCGAGTAGTCCTCCTTATCTCCTCCTGCATGAGATCCGCCCAAAGGCGCTCCCATCCCGGCAGCTTCTCCCGACCATTGACACTATCTTGATATGAGTGCCAAACCTTCGGAAGACCAAGGAGAGCCAGGTCGACCATGTCCTCTTCATCGACAGTAACCCCCACACTTCCCAGCTCATCTCTGCATTGAGTGAACTTCGTGAGGTATTTGGCGATACTGTCGCCCTTCTCCATCTTGATGTTCCCGAGCTTATCTTTGAGCGCCAGCTTCCTTTGGTCGCTCTTACTCTGGAATAGATCCGTCAAAGCTTTCCACATTAAATATGGAGAAGCCTTTCCATGCAGGCTAGATACAATATGATCCTTGACGCCCTCCAACAGGATCCTTCGACATTTCTCCATCTTCTTTTGCCATGCTTCGACTTCAGTAGGATCAGTGGGCCTTTGGACATCCGTATCCACGAACTCCTTCAGTCCATTATCTTCTAATACTGCCTCCATGCGATCCTTCCATGCAACATAATTCGAACTGCCTTCAAGAGCATATTCGAGTCGCAAACCGTTGAAAGACATTTTCAACACTGGCACCAAGAAAACAAAACTGCTGCAAAATTTAGATTTCCACCTCAAAGCTCAACCGCTCTAGATCTGTGAGAACAAATTATTTCTAGCACGGAGATTGACTGCAAGGGGCATTTACCAGACCTTTCACTTTCCGAAGAAAGATGAATCTGGAGGCTACCTGGCCCGCATGCAGACTCTGTCTACCGAAATAAGTTTGTAATCACTGTGATGATCAATCTCTGCTTCAATAGCTCTGATACCATGTACAAATTTGCTGAATAATGATTAATTATCCACCGAGACTATCCTGATCACATACAATTCGAATTTATATGCAACACATAATCTCTTCCACTCGGATCATCAAACATGCGGAAATAAAATCAAGCGATAACACATCAAATCATCATACACATTAACACAGTATGTATGGGGAAAGCTTATAGCTGAAAACCCCGCAGCTATTGTGTATATTATAATGGAGAAATCATGTAACAAACTCAGTACAATACTCCTCACAAGTACTCGGTACTTTCTCATGAAGTTACACACAAACTAGCTTGGTTTTGAACAGGTTACTGGTTCAAAACTCACCACCAATTTCCTTGCCTCTATTGCGCAATCCAGGCCTGTCTAAATAGAGATCCAAGGTTTGAATCTCCTTGGCTTGACAACGCAATCATCATGGGAAATTCCTCCAAGTGTGGTGCAAATCTCATGCACAACTGATGTCGCCACTGATAGCTAACTCCACCCTTTCATCTACCTCTTTCACTGGTCTCCACTGAACTGTCCATGCACTATAGTGAACTGATGTGTTCTTGAGGCTAATAATGAGTTACTAATTAATGAATTAAATAATATTTAATTCACTCCACTCATTACTAGTTGATTAGCTAGTTAAACTAATCTCAACTAGTTCAACTAAATTAAACCGAACACAACTCCACTAGCTATCTCATTAACTCCACCAAACTTCTGCCACTGAAGTCCTAACTGAATTCAACCATGCATGTGCTCACCAAACCCTTGGGAATAGCGTAATTCCTCTGTCAGATGCATGAGCCACTTCCAAGGCTCGAACTGAAGTGCTCCAAGAGAGTAAACTGCTGTTTAGAGTCCAAATATTATTAAGGGTAAATAATGTTTGACTTCCCTATTTTTAGGATAGGTAGTCTAAAAATAGACTTCGACCTATCGACCTATAGGTCAAAAAATAGAGGTCCATCTATTTTTACCAACATGACCAACACTCCAAGAATAACATACTGCAACCCCTGGACCATGCTCCATATATCTAAAAATAGACATAGTCTAAAAATAGACTTTGCGCCAGAATTTGCCTGCGGGCCCACTTAGTGAAGGCGACTTCATTTCACTAAGCTCCATCATCTTGCTGCATTTTCAACAAGTTCTGCTGAAGCAGAACTCACAAGTATAGTAGTACATGATTGACTACAAGTGGCTTTTATTTTGCGAATTTCCTCAAGGTTATCACGAAATACGTCAAGATAGGGACAATGATGATAATAGTATCCATAAAGGTCGCAAAAAGCACAAGGGTGGTTCGTGCGCAACGATTTGAGTTTCTTAACTGAATTAGGTAAGGTAACATGGACCTCTAGGATACCAGATTCAGGAAAATTTTCGTTGAACATAGGTTAGATACGAGGAAGTTCAAGACAGTCATGGATGGCATGCCCAACAACATCACACAAAATGCAGGGAGGTGTCGAATTTGGAGGCTTAGATGGAGCTAGAGTTGTTTTGGGAGCCTTGTCCTTGGGTTCCTTCTTTTTTGGTTTTTCCCCTCACCAGATGCTTTCAAAATAGGAGAATGTTCCTATTTATGTGGTTGTGACATTGAAGCAAAGGGAGGGGTCATGGTGACCGGTTGAATCGGGGTAAAAGAGCTATACGGTTTGAGTTGACCAGGTGGAGTCTTTTCTGGCGGATCAATGTACTAAATTGAGATACCAAGGGTTAAATTGGGTAGACTCAATGTAGCCATAACAGGTGCTGAAAAGAATCTGGAGGGGGGAGCTAAAAATGGTATCTGACCGAAAGGGTAATGGCCTGGCGGAATGGCTCCCAAATGATTAAGGCTTGGGGGGACCGTTCTTCGTTGAAAAATATTGGGAGAGACACCAAAATAAGGAGAACGGCATTGAAGAGATGGTCCTGATGGTTGTGTCGAGTGAACAACAGTAGGTTGCGGAGGTGCTGGCTGCTGGCTAGTCGAACCGAGATGCTTTTGCTAGGCCAAGACGCTTGCAACATACAAAAACTCGATGAGCTGGGCTCAATGATAAGAGGAGGGTGACCAGGGAATGAACTAAGTAAGGTGGAACCTTTATAGAATCCTGGTGAAACAATGGTGATAGGTGCGACTGATTGGTTATCGGCCACCGAATATATGATGGACTCAGGGGAGGTCTAAGACTTCGCTTCGTAATATGTCAGCTGATCGATGGTGACGATATTTATGTTATGGGGGAAGCACATACTATGGTGAACTGCAGATACAACAACTGAAATCGCATAGGTGTAGCTACGACCCAAGAGGATATTATAATCCAAGGGGGCATCAATGACTTCTATATCAATACAAACAATATTTCCTGCAAGTGTGACTGGATAATTGCGGAACATCCCAAGGGGTTGAGAATGGTGATTGTCCCAAGCATGTAAGGTGATGGTGGACTGAGACAGATCAGGGGATCCGAGTTTCTTCCAAACATAGGAGGAAATCACACACGTGGATGCACCCTTGTTAATGATACATCTCTGAACATGGGAATTACGGATCTTGACTCGTATTTGGAAGGCAACGAATGAAGGTAAAGGGGGATGTTATGATTTTTCAACATCAAAGACGATCAAGCAATCATCTGAAGGATCCATAATGACCAAAGAATATAGTATAGATTTTCGTTGAGATTGGCATGTCTGGAGGACTTCAAACGTTGACATGGTAGCATAAGACTGCACCAAGTCATCTACTATGTTTTAGGTGTGGGTGGCTTTGGAAAAAGCATCATTTCGGCGTAATGGCCCTTTGGGGATCTTGTGAATGAAATCTGCCTAAGGTTGAGGGATCTGTAAGGGAACATTTGGTGTAGAAGTGGACTCTGTGGGTACTTTGGTTTGAGACTTGGTTGCATACATAGTGGGTTGCTTTTCATATTGGAACGACTAGGTATGAAGGTTGACATCGGTGATATTGACCTCTTCATAACTCATCATGCGAATCTGGTAATCAGGGGTACCAGACTGCGGGGGTTGAGGGGCGGCCTAACCTTGAGGTGGTTGGGAAACAACATATCCTTGCTGAGGGAAATGATTAGTGAACACAACCTGTTGAGTTGCCGCAGTGTTTAGAGGAAGCGATGCAGTGGGTTGTTGTCCTCTAGACGCTGCTTGGGCTTCCCACAACTAGAAGATCTGGGGTAAAAGGGGACAATCATGAGCATAGCACAATCATTTTCTATCTCAATCTTTGCAACTCCTGCTTCTGGATCTTCCTTATCCTCTTTATCCTTTTTCTTAAGAGGACATTGTGTGGCATAATGTCCTATTTCCCCACACCGGAAGCACTTAATATTGGATAGATCTTTCTTCTTCTGCTTCTGTTGCCCTTTTGCTACAAGGGCAATGTTATCTTCTTCCTCTTTCTTGACCTTTGAACTGCTACTGCCATCCTCCAAGTGGATTTTTAGGAGATCTCTCCTCAACTCTTCTTGTTGTAATGCTTCCCACATTGCTTCCCATCCTGGAAGTCTTTCTCTTCCCAATATACTTTGGAAAAAGACCTGATAATCCTAAGAAACAGAGTTCAGCATGAGCCTTACTAGCTCTGAGTCTCTAGGAGAAACTCCTACTACAGACAGTTGATCTCGATTTTCCTGAATCTGAGACAAGAAGGAGTCAAAATGCTCTCCCTTCAAGTTACATTGTCCGATGCTCGGAAGATCCTTGATATAACTTTTCTAGCCCTACCCACATTTCACTAGTTGTGGTCTTTGTTGCTATGTGGGGTACGATATGATCCTTCACTCCATCTAGGATCAACCACTTGGATCTTGCCATATTCTTCTTGAATTACCTCAGGTGTGCTGCATCAAGAGGTTCTGCAACTGCACTGTCTATGAGGGATTTCAGGTCATGCTCATCTGAGGGTTTGTAGCAGACCATGCAACTGGTGTAGCAGATCTGAGGGTTTGTATTAGTTAGCAACAAAATATTGAATACAACTAGGGTGCCAACATTCGAAAACCCTTTAGAGAAATCTAGACAACAAATATAATTGTGAGATATACCTCACTTTGCAAGTCTCTGGCTGATAAAAAATAGTGTTGGTGAAGCCCTCACTGCCTCTGCATGATTTCCTATGTTGAATCTGCGTAAGCTTGCGTGGGCAAGATTGAGGAACTATGTCACACCTTACTGCAACTGATCTGGCTAGTCTGAGACTAGATTTTGGCCCTCCTGGCTCAAAAACCCCAACCTCTAGCTATCTTCGGACTAACTCCAAGAGACACTGCACTACTTCTGCGTGATTTCTTGTAGGATCTGCATCACTCCTTCAGAAAACTACGTTGTCCCTCTCTACGTCACCTCTGTCTCTTCCTGAAATGCACTCTTGGTCCTCTTGACCAATATCTGCTTCTTCCCCTCTCAAGATCTACTCACTGAATCACAATCACTTAGCAAACCCTGCCCTAGTGATTTAATCCTTGATCAAAAGATGTGTCTCCTCACACAAATTCGAAAATGCTCATTGGCTCAAGTGTCACTATGTATTTTCCATAGGCTCCTCACCCTCCTTCTTATATTCTTCTTTTGAACCTACAACTGCCAAAATTAAAACATAATCAAGGGCTAAGATGAACTTGGAGGTGATCCATGAATTTATCTAGAATATTCACACTTAGTTTAATTAATATCCTTTAATTAATCAGTTTCCCTAAGTTTAGACTTAGGAAAACGTTAAAAAACGATTAATTATTTTAATTAAACCATCTCTAAGGGGAATTTCCCAAAACCATTTCTGGGTTTTATGGAATACATGTGTCCTAGCCTATATACAAATTTACAAGGCTAGAGCACATCCGATGCTACTATAAATCAATATTCACAAGGTCTTGGAGGCTTACATAGGTCAAGGGTCTAAGTCTTGGTCATGGTACTTGTCATTTGAAAATCTATAAAAAGAATTTCTCATGGATTTTCCTCTCCAAGAGGGAGAGGTTTTGCCCTGGCTCGAAGAGCCTAAATGTGTGTCTCTTGTGTTTTGGTAATTGAATTGATGAAATAATAAACAAGCTAAGAAGAGAATACATAAGTAAAACAAGTAAGCTCACAAATAATTATCAAGGAGAGAATTTGAATTAATCACCGCCCCTCCAAATTCTCAACACCAAGAACACTTTCATATAGGGTTGCGGTCAAACATCAGGGTCGCATTTATATTAATCATTGTCTCTCTCTATCAAATAGATCACTATCTTACACTTATATAAATCACAATATTATATTCAAGGTTAATTTTCAAACAATATATGAATCACCATAGAATTAACATTTGCGTTCCATAGAGATATAGAGATCTGACCCATAAAAGTGAGCTCAAGAATGTAACTGTGAGATAGTGTGATACCAAATGTGAGCCACTATTGAAAACCATACCATAGAGTGAGCCACTGAGTATAATAATGTGATGCCACAGTGATAGATGAATCATAGAGCATAGTGATGATGCCTCAAATTATATGATGCCACTATAATGTAGTAGAGTCCGCGAGCCATATATTTTTCTGATATATTAAATATACAAGCCATTATCCTCTATAATGTGTGCCTTAGAGCGAGCATTGAGCGAGAGTTAGAGTGATACACAATTATATGAATATGTGCCACAAGAATGTAATGTCATTGTAATGTGATAATATGATGCGAAGTCAATGTAATGCCATTATCATGCAATGTAATGTCATATTGATGATGTCAAACCTCATAACAATGCCACTATAATTTGATTCCATTGTGAGAGATGTGATGCCACTTAAAGGGTGATATGAATGGGAAAATTAGTGTTTGCTGTGATAAATTCCAATTCATATTATAAACAAAGTGCTTGAGGATTATAAGGTAAATTGCAATTTATCCATGAGTTTTTATGTGAATTTCTTGAGAAAATTAACATAAAAAAAAAACATTGAACAAAAGAATCTAACAAACATGAACATCACCATAAATAGTAACACAACAAAAAATGATGGAGGAGTTCACCCCTCCTACTCTACGTCTCCTTGGTCCAACTTCCAATGACTTGGACCTCTTCTATTATGCTAAAAAGTGTGATTACATACATTTACAATGCTCAAACGGCTCTGAAACCTACTCTAATGGCTCCAGAATGCCCAAAAATTCTTGTATAGCCTCTTTCTTCCATGAATTTGGTAAAAATTTGAATTAGTTATGGCTTCCCCAAGTTTTGGCACTAACTGCACCACAACCTCCACCAAATTTGGCACCATCCTACAATTTTGCCCCGAAATTTACTAACCGAGCACCAAATTGCCCAATATCCAGGAGAAATTGTCGGCGCGCCAATTCGACCACTAAGGCCTTATGGCTGAAAAATAGGGTCACGTGGTTGGGGGGGGGATACATTATGGCCATATGGTTGGGGGTTGGGACCTTAACTCCCACCCCCAAAACTCACGCGCAATTTAGATTCCATGTGGTTTATTGATCGTGGTCTTCGTGGCTTGGTGGACACATGGTGTTGTCGAAGGTTTTATATATCATGGTTAATGTAGTGGGGGGGGGGGGGGGGGTGTGCGAGGCTAGCCTCCCGCCCATGGTCCTTCCCCCAGGTGTGGTGACTAGAGTTGGGGCTAGACCTCGAACCCCACCCACAAACACCAAAACATTACAACTTATATATATCTCAAAATGTTATATGTTAAGAAACAAATGGGATGGAGTGATGGTAAAGGCTTTGTGCTAGTGCTTCGAGGTCGCAGGTTCGAACCCTGCCCACTCCACTTAGACCTTGACCAAAATTTTGGTGGCCCTCGGGCTGCCATGTGGCGGCCCTTTGCCATGCCATGTGGCAGCCTGTGATTGGCCACCCAAAAACCCAACCAAAACCTGCCATTTCAAACTAATGACACAGTGCCACTTGGAACAATCCAATTCACTGAGGAATATACTCATTGACTAGTCAACCTTCCACATGGCCTAGTCAGTTGTACGGACAGCTGACTAGGTTTTCCAGCATTTTTTTTCAAAAAACGTTGCTTGTTTGACAAATCAGACAAAACATGTTTATGGGAGAATATAGTGTCGGTTTTCTGCGAAATGAGTTGTGCCAGATTCAGAATGACAAGATCTGCACGGTTGTTCAGGTTCCACAACATTTTGACAACTTTCATTTTTTAGCATAATTTTGAGCACTTGATCACTACTCCCCACTGGAAGCTTTTGGACCCCAAAATATCGTTTTCAATTGTTCAACAAATGAGGGTACAGTTCCCTCACCTTTATAATCTTGATCCTTTTGGAATTGCTTGTATTTGTGCCTTTGATCCCCACATGAAGGTAGTCTACACTCCCTCCTTTTGATGTTCATGTTCTTCTGTCAAGAATGGTGTCTTGCTTAAGCTCATCATGGTATTCTAGAAAAAAATCTTCAATAGATGGAATCTGAACATTTTATCCTTAATATTCAATTAAAGGAGGCTCATACAACCTTACGTTCTCAACATTAACAACAGAGTAACTTTGCATGTATGAAGGCAAATCCAACTTGAAGGAATTATCACTAATCTTTTCCAAAATTCTGAAAGGACCATAACAGATTGGTTTCAGTTTTTTACCTTCCACTTAAAGCCTCTATTTTCTAATGCGAAGAAAAAATTCATCACCAACTTGGAACTTGTGATCTAAACGATGCTTGTCGTGCCTTGCTTTGTACTTGTCTTGGCTCTTTTCAAGTTGATCTTGAACTTTTTGATGTATCAATTGGATTTGTTCTATGAACTTCTTGGCTTTGCATATGTTGTTATGGCCATCAATAGCAACATCCTTCCCAAAAATTAAATCCAATGGCGAACTAGGAAAGTATCCAAGACATGCATCAATTGGCAATGTTTGTGTCGAGGAGTGTTTTGCATGGTTGTAAGCATGTTGAATGTGGTGCAAGTTTTCCTCCCACAACTTAGGATGCTTGCTGCAGTATCCTTGAATAAGATGTATGATTTTTCGATTGAACACTTCGGTTTGACCATCTGTTTGTGGATGAAAGGTTGTACTCCTTTTCAACTTGGTATCCAGCAAGTCCCACAAACTTGACCAAAAGTTCCCAATAAATCGAGAATCTCTATCACTAAAAATAATGTGGGTAACCCAAAATGAACCCAAACATGCTAAAATAATAGTTCAGTTGTTTGTTCAGCTGTGATTTTCTTTTTAGATGGAAATAATTTACACATATTGTTGAATCTATCCACAACTACATACAAATAATCATGATCTCTTTTGACAATGAAATACCTCCTACAAAATCCATAGAAACACTCTCTTATGGATGTGAAGGTATGGGAATTGGTGTGTACAATCCTAACTTCCTATTTTTAGGCTTACTGACTACACACAATGAACAACCTTTAATGAAACGTGACACACTTTCAAGCATACGAGACCAATAACAATACCTATGAATATGTGACACTGTTTTGCTGACACCAAAATGTCCATCAATAAGAGAAGTGTGTGCTTCCCTTATGACATTCACTCTTTCCCCCTGTGGAATACAAATATTTCCCAAATGATACAACAAGTTATTATGTACATGGTAATCCAATTCCTCTACTTGATTTCCTTGACTCAAGTTTGCATAAACATATTGAAAGTCATTATCATATGCATATTTCTCAACATAACTTTCATGCAAAACTAAATTATGCTTTAGTAAAGTAGTTGCATTAACAATATGCCTAGAAAGCATATCAACAACCTTGTTGTATATACCTTTCTTATACCTGATGACCAAGTGGAATTGTTTTAGGAAACCCATCCATTGAAAGTGCCTTGATTTCTGCAACTTAGTTTGTGATTGAAAATATTGAAATGGTTGGTAGTCGGTGTGTATGATGGTTTCCTTTTCCTTAAAGTAGTGTTTCCACTTTTTCACACTTTGAACCAATGCGTAAAGCTCCTTTTAATAAATATGATAGTTAATCACTGCACCATTGAAAGTTTATGAATGAAATGAAATGGGTTTACCATGTTGCATAAGGACTGCGCCCATGACATAGTCACTTGCATCAATTTGAATCTCAAAGGGTTGTCTCAAGTCCAGTAGTACAAGTACTAGGGATGAACTGATCTTCGCTTTCAAAGCATCAAATGATTTTTGTTGCTTCCCTCCCCACTGGAAGACCTTTTTCACACTAGTCAATACATGCAATGGAGCTGTGATAGAAGAAAAGTTAGCAATAAATTTCCTCCAATATTGGGTTGCTCCCAAAAATATTCTTACCTCAGTGACTATCTTGGGTGTTGGCCAATTCAAAATCACCTCAGACTTAGAGGGGTCTATCTTCAACTCACCTCCTCCAACAATATTCCCCAAGTACACCAAAGAAGTTTTACCAAATTCACATTTTTGACATCTTCAAAAACATTTGTTCTTTCCTTAAGACATCAAGTACCTTTCTTACATGCATGACATGTTCATAATGTGATTTATTGAAAATAAAGATATCATCTAAGTAGACTATGAAAAACTCATCAAGAAATGGCCTCAACACATCATTCATCACACACATGAAGGTAGCAGGAGCATTACATAAGCCAAAAGGCATAACAAGCCATTCAAACAAACCTTGCTTTGTTTTGAATGTTGCCTTCCAAATGTCACCTTCAACAATTCTAATTTTATGGTAACCACTCCTTAAGTCCAACTTAGTAAAATAATTTGCATCTTTCAATTGATCAAGTAAATCATCTACTCTAGGAAGTGGATAATGGTTCTTTACCATAATTTTGTTCAATGCATGGAAATATACACACATGCACCATGTTCCATCCTTCTTTGGCACCAACACAATAGGTGACCCACATGGCGAAGTACTTTGTCGGATGATCCCTTTGGCCAAAAACTATTGATTTTTATTTATTTATTTCAACACTCTCCATCAACGACATCCTATACATGCCAAAGTTAGGAAGGGGACAATCTTGTTGCAACTATGTTTCATACTGGATTCCCCTCTTGGGAGGTAATCCCTTTGGCTCCTGAAACATATCATTATTTTGATTAACCACTTCAATCAAATCAGATTTCAACTTTGGATCACAACCTTGAAATGCTTCATAATAAACATCATTTTTTGGTTTAACCACAAGAAGCACAAAATTCTTGTTTGAATTCACTAGTCTTTTCATTTTTCCTGCATTAACTAATGAAAGATTTAGTTTCTTGCGATGAGCTCTCACAATATACTCCACACCATGTTTGAACAAGTGGTACTTGTTTTCATGGCAATATAAGATGGCTTTTATTTCATATAGGTAAGGACTACCCAAAAAAATTCCTGAAATATCAAGCGATACATCTAATTCAACTTTGTCAATGAAGTTTGTTGTGATTACAAACCGAAGAATACACTTTCTTGTTACCTATCATATTTTGTGTTCTTGCATATCCAACCCAACGGATATGCTTTGGGATGTGGAAGGGTTTCAAGATTAAGTTTATTGAATAAGTATTCATATATATAATTGGCTTGAGACCCACTATCAAATAGTGTGTCTACTTTTGTATGTTTTGAAATAACCTTCACATGAAATAATTCAATCCTTGTTTCTTCATTTGGAGTAGTAGTGTGACAATTTGATGAAATAGTGCTAGCAATGGATTCTTGTGCTTTCATACACATGGCTATAATTTTAGTTTCATCACAAGAATCAGATCCCAAATCCTATTAAGTGGTTGCAGTTGTTTTTTGTTTCCGCTTATTGTTGAATTTATTGGGCCTCATCTCTCGATGAAGCTTCCAAAAATGGTCCTCATCGTGACCCTCTTTGGAACAATGTTTTCATGTTATTTTTCTCTCCTTCCTTTTTAACGGGTGAATTTTTCTTTCCTTTTCCTTTGAAACCTTTCCTTTCTCTACACCCTCTTTCGTAATATTTTTCCCTCTTGCCTCAAGGTGAATGGCTTGCACACAAACCTCATCTAGACTAGTGGGATTGAACATAAGAACAATATGCCTTAGGTAGCTATGTAAACCCCCTATATACTTCAGCAATGTGTCTTATGATTTCAAATCAATACCTAACATAAGAGCTCTTCTTCTAAATTATTGGGTGTAATCTTTCACATTTTGACCTTTACATTGTCTAAATTTATGCCAATTCACGATGGATTTATGCATGTATGTTAGAGGGTAAAATTTTATTTTAATTGCGGAAATGAAATTGGACTAAGAGATTGATGTCTTACCATGTTTTTTTATCTCATGTTGTGTCTTGGCTTCCCACCATTATAGTGTTGCACCCTCTAGTCTCAAGGAAACTAATTGAATCTTTGTATCATCATCTTGAAGGTTTTGAATCCTGCAATAGACCTCCAATTGACGAACCCGATTTTCAAGCTTCTCTACATTTACTTCACCATTATACATAAGCAACTCAAATTTAATATCAAGTTTTAACATGGGTTGTTTACCAATTCCTTTTGAGGTATGTTTATGAGTATGCATAAGGGTTGTAGTAGTGGAAGAAGATGAATATGAAGGTGAAGATGGTGGAAAGGATGATGGTGGAGTATATGTTGGCTTATCACCATTTACATTACCTCCTCCTCCTGGAGAAACCTCTCCTCTTGAAGGTCTGGAGCTTTCACCCTGCAACCTTGTATTCCTCTCTTCATAGAGGACTTTCACCATCTCTGTCATGTCAAAGAAATCCTTCCTAAAAGCCTTCTCATCCTCTATCATGTTATCATTTCATCCTTCATGAGATATTCTTACTGAAGCCTCAGGTACAACATTTGGTGAATCGTTTGGTGGAGATTGTGGAAATTGTGCCCTCCTTCTCCTTGCTCCTACTTGAGAACCTACACCCACAAGCTTGCCTTCTCCTCTTTTGAGCTTCAACCTTGTAAGCATTTAAACACTTGAAAAACAATTAAATCCTCCTTGCACAAGTAAACCTAGTGTTATGATACCAACTTGATCTCAATGGGAAAATTAGTTTTTGTTGTGATAAATTCCAATTCATAATATAAACAAAGTGCTTGAGGATTATGAGGTAAATTGCAAGTTAACCATGATTTTGTGTGTGTTTTTATGTGAATTTCTTGAGCAAATTAACATAAACAAAAACACTGAATAACAACATCTAATAGACATGAACATCACGATAAACAGTAACATAACAACACATGATGAAGGATTTCACCCCTCCTGGGCTACGTCTCCTTGGTCCAGCTTCCAATGGCATGGCCCTCTTCTATTATGCTCAAAAGTGTGATTACATACATTTTCAATGCTCAAACAGCTCTGAAAATTGCTCCAATGGCTCCAGAATGCCCAAAAATTCTTGTGTATCCTCTTTCTGCCTCGAATTTGGTCAAAAACTAAATTAGTTATGGCTTCCCCAAGTTTTGGCACTAATCGCACCACAAACTCGACCAAATCTAGCACCATTCTACAATTTTTCCCTGAAATTCGCTAACTGAGTTCCAAATTTCCCAATATCGGGGTGAAATTGTCGACACGCTAATTTGAACACTAAGGCCTTAAGGCCAAAAAATATGGTCATGTGGGGGGCGGGGGGGGGGCACATTATGGCCATATGGCCAGGGGTTGGGACCTTAACTCTCGCCCCCAAAACTCTCACGCAATTTAAATTCCATGTGGTTTATTGACCGTGGGTTTCACAGCTTTGTGGACACATGGCACATGGGCATGCCTAGTCAGCTGTATGGACTACTGGCTGGGCTGTCTTGCATTTTTTTTCAAAAAAAATTGCTTGCTTGACAAATCTGATAGAATGCGTTTCTGGGAGCATACGGTGTCAGTTTTCCGCGAAACGAGTTGTGTCAGATTCAAAATGATGATATCTACTTGGTTGTTTAGGTTCCACACCATTTCGATAACTTTAATTTTTGAGCACCTGATTAAAGGGACGAATGTAAAGGAAATTAAAGCAAGCCACATTGATTCGAGCTACCGTAAAGAAATTTTGTGCCACAGAAATTATATATGAACCATTGATCTAAGCCAATGTAATAAAGAGATCCATAGAAAAATACAAGATCCGAGCCACCGAGAATTTGTGCTATAGATGAGCCATAAAATGAGCCATAAATATGAAAAACAATCCACATAGCCACAAGTATAGTGCGAGCTTCTGATCATAAATCATACAAACCATGGGGTAACATAAAATGGAGCCATGAAGCATCATAGCCTTTGAGTCTCTTTGCATCAATGCACCCTTAAATATTCACACTTTTTCTTAAGAGTGTGTGAATTGAATTTCCTTGAAGATGGATCGCATCACATATTTATAGCCTTCCTTGATTGAATGGGTGACTTAAAGGAGCACAAGATGACTTATAGATTTGGAGGGAACCATCAATTTAAATTATGCTCAAAATACTATTAAATATAGTTTGCATGTCTTTAATGATTGCTTGTCTAGGCAATTTTCTCCCATATTAAATAATAATTTTTTTTCTTACAATGAATTCTCTTTGGGGAAGTTGGGCTTCCTTTGGGTTCATATGGGGGAATTTGTCCCATAGATGCCCCAATTTTCAACCACTAACAAGGGAACTGGAAATAAAAAATAGTGGTATTATAAAGGACAAGGTCAAGGGAAAATTTAAGGAATAGATAGCAACCACGGAAGGTAAAATAGCCAAGGAAGACGAAGAAGTAACTTTTAATCGGGGTCAAAAAATTTCAGATGAATTTAATCAGAGAGAACTCCTAATATTAACCAACAATATGGATGAGGTCAAGACTTAAGTCATGTTTTATAGAACTATTGCAATAGAGTTGGCCATTCTGCAAAAAAAATGTCTAACTCCAATTGATAAGATCTTAAAGTTCAAGCAATGTTCAACTTCGACATGATATGCAAATGATCAAGAAAATGATAATTCTAAATACATATTCATTTCTCTTCAAAATACATAATTAGGTTCCTTTTTTGGTCTCCAATTTCTCTTTTAGGAGCGATTATGAAGATGCATGGATATAATATATAAAATCCACTCAACACTACACATTTAGAAAAGACTTCTTTTTTGACATTTATAGAATGTAAGATCAACTCAATCTGCTTGGCTAATGATACAACACATACACCTCATGGAAAAGTTACAATGAGAATATTTCTCCCTGGAATTGGAGAGAGAATGATTTCAAATGTTTGGAATGTACCAACATTAAAAAAAAAATCCTTAGCGTTGATTCGCCAAGTAAGACAACAAATTATCATGGAAATTGGACTATTGAAAATAAACTCCACCAAAAAAAAATGGCAGGTTATGAATATGGTAGGATTTTATGATTGAAAGGCAAAGTCATTCCTAAAAAGCAAGATTTTCTGGGAGTAATAAGTTTAGATATTTCACCTATCAGATTATGGCATGTACTCTCTAGAAATTAAAACTTTGATTGTCTCTCTCAACTATGAAAATAGGGTATGGTTAGAGAATTACCTGCTTTAAAAAGGGATAATGTAAAGAGTGAAGCTTTCATTTATGGGAAACAAAATTGAGAGACATTTCATATAGGATCATGGCGAGCAAGTGTTTGCAACTTGTTCATAGAAACCCTTGCTAACCACTAGAAAATTATGTTGGAGAATGTAAATATTTTTTAATTTTCATTGATGAATTTAGTTGTATGACTTGGGTGTATTTTTTAAAGGAAAAGTCATACATTTGAAAATTTTAAGGCATTTCGTCATCTAGTTGAAAAATAAAAAGATAGGAACATTAAGGACAGATAATGGCGTGGAATTCACTTTAAATGAATTCCAAAAATATTGAAAAGATAATGGGATTAGAAGGTAATTCACAAATTCTTATACTCCACAAAAGAATGGAGTAATAGAAAGAATGCATAGAACTTTGTTAAGGACAACAAGATCAATGTTAACTTTCAAAGGCTTAAGTGCTTATTATTGGGTTGAAGCAATACATATTGCAGTTTACTAAATAAATTGATCTCACATTGATTCTTTAGATGGTATCACCCCATATGAAGCATGGTATGGTTTCAAACCAAAAGTTAAACATATTTGAGTTTTTGGTTTCGTGTGTTATGCCTTAGTTCCTAAGAAAAAAAAGAACTAAGCTACAATCAAGAAATATGAAGTGTATGATGATTGGATATTACAAGGAGAAGAAGGGATGTCATATTTTAATTAATGTAAATTATATTGTAATTTAAGATGTCATCTTTGACAAAATAGAAATCATATGTGCTACAAAAATTATCAACCTTATTCAAAAGTTAGAAAAACAAGTAGATAGGGAGAAAAATGGGATAGAAAGTAAATTTATTTCTTCAGTAGTTGCGGAGAAATGACTAAAAATAAACTCAAATTTTGAAAGATTTGAAATAAAATTGTAAAAAAATTCTCAAAGATTTTAATAGAGCCAAGTACAATGCTCAATCAATTTATTTTTTCAAGCAACTATACGAGGGTCAAGGCCAAGCCCCAATAGTCCTTTTTTGAAGAGTAGTGTGTAGTGTGTTCATCATTTTATTTTTACATGGTACTCGTCTCTTTTCTTGATCTCTTGCACATATATTTATCATCCAACAAAGTATTCACAATGTCAAAACTTATAATTTATTTTCTAAGACTAAGAAGCTTGAATGTTCGAAGAATTTCAAAATATGGAACATCACATGGAAATAACTCTAATTTATAATGTGTTATGGAAATACATATACAGTGGTGATGTAAAACCAAATAATCCCACCGATGTTGATTCTCTAGATAATAGGTAACTCAAATATGAAAAAGATTTGGCATTAATAAATCCTTTGTAAATGAAGAAATATATGTTCATATAGAGAATGCATCAGATGCTTGGACTATGTGGAAGACTTTTAGAGATGTCTTTGATAAAAAAACTGAAACAAAATGGATGTATCTTTAATTAAAGTTGTTTCAACAAAAATTGTTTAAAGGATATGTACTTGAATACATCCAAAGGCTTAAAAACATAAAACAAGAAATTACTAAGGCGTGATCTACTCTATTGAAAACAATTTGATGAAAAACAATTTAATTGCATGATTTCCATCCTCTTATAAACATTTATTAGAGACTTTACAGTTGATAGGAAAGTTGGACAAGACATTATTTGATCAATTATGTGCCTTTTTAGCTCAACATGATAAAACATTTGGGGAGAGGAAAGCAAGTGATGATGTTGTAAGCTCAAGTAAGTGAGTAACTGAAAGCAAAAGGAAGAGAAACTTGAGTGATAAAAAACAATGATCTTATAGAGTACAAGGTCAAGGGAAAAGTCAAGGAAGATAAAATAACCATGGAAGAGAAAGAAATCATGGAAAATAATATAGTCAAGGAATAGGAAACAATCTAGAGAGAGGAAATATTCAAGGATGAAGAAGAAGTAACTTTTAATAGTTGTCAAACAATTTCAGATGAAGCCAATTAGAGAGACCTCCTATTCTTAACCAACAATATGGATAAGGTTGACTTAAGTCAATTTGTATGCAAATGTTGCAATAGAGTTGTTCATTATGAAAAAATTTGTCTAACTCCAACCAATAAGATCTCAAATTTCAAGAAACATCCAACTTCAACTTGATATGCGAATGATCAACAAAGTGAAAATTATGAATACATATTCACTTCTCTTCAAAATAAAAAATTAAGTGATTTTTAGTCTCTAATTTCTCTTTCAGGAGTGATTATGAAGATCCATGGATATTGGATACAGGAGCCACTCAAAACATGACATTTAGAAAAGACTTATGTTGGAAATTTCCTGAATGTAAGCGCAATTCAATCTTCTTGGCCAATGATATAACACATACACCTCATGGAAAAGGTACAATGAAAATATTTCTCCTTGGCATCAGAGAGAGAATGATTTCAAATATCTGAAATGTGCCAACATTTTAAAAATATTTTTTTTCTTAGTGTTGATTCGCCAAGAAGGACATCAAATTATCATGGAAGATGGACTATTAAAAATAAACTCCACCGAAAAAAAAAATTAAAACAATCATGACAAGCTATGAAGATGGTCGGCTTCTATGATTGAAAGAAAAATTCATTCCTCGGAAGCAAGATTTTTCATAAGCAATAAATATTTCATGCTTCATATTATGACATGTACGCTTTGGAAATTTAAACTTTGATTGTCTCCCTCAACTATAAAAATAGGGTATGGTTAAAGGATTGCCTACTTTTAAAAGGGATAATGCAAATTGTGAAGGTATCATTTATGGGAAACAAAATCGAGAGATATTTCCGCAACTTGTTCATAGCAACCCTTGCGTACCACTTGGAAAATTATCTTGGAGAATGTAAATATTTTTTACTTTTCATTCATGATTTTAGTCAAATGAATTGGGTGTATTTATTAAAGGAAAATTCATAAACATTTGAAAATTTTAAGACATTTATTCATCTGGTTGAAAAAACAAGATAGCAACATTGGGGATAGATAATGGCGGTGAATTCACTTCAAATTAATTCCAAAAATATTTAATAGTTAAGGGGATTAGAAGGAAATTCAAAAATGATTATACTCCACAAAAGAATGGAGTAACAGAAAGAATGAACCTAACTTTGTTAGGGATGGTGAGATTAATGTTAACTTTCAAAGTCTTAGGTGTCTATTAGTGGGTTGAAGCAGTACATGCTGCATTTTATTTAAGAAATTGATCTCTGATTGCTTCTTTGGATGAAATCAGCCCATATGAAGCATGGTATGGTGTCAAACTAAAATTTAAATAGGTTTGAGTTTTTGGTTTCGTGTGTTATGCCTTATATCCTAATGAAAAGAGAACTAAGCTAGAATTGAAAAGTATGGATTGTATGATGATTATATATTCCAAGGAAAAGAAGGGATACCATCTTTTATTGAATATAAATTTTATTGTAAGTCAAGATGTCATCTTTGATGAAACAAAAAACAGAAGAGATGCAGAAAATGATAGCCTTCTTCAAAAATTGGAAAAACAGGTAGATAGGTGGAAAAACAAGATACAAAAAGAATGGTGGTTTGAAATAGATTAGAATTTACCAAAAGAAATTTATGATTCTTGCTCAAAATTTTCCTCTAAATATTCGTCAAAAAATTCTTTTGACTTTTCAGGAAATGAAGGTTTAGAAGATTCTAATGGCAACAATTCAAATACTCTAGAAGAAAGCAAAGTTTCTATTCATATCAATCCTCTTTGTCACAGTGATGGCAATGGCTCAAATTTCCAATATAGTCAACATCAATTGTTGAAGTGGAGTCAACAACTTATGGAAGATTTTCATCCATATGAAATGAAAAAAACAAGAACACAAAGTGGTGCTAAGGTTAAAAAAAATTGTTCTTTAATAACAAATTATTTTACTGATCCCTCAAATTTCAAAGAGGTGGTAAAACATGAAGAATGGAAAAAATAAATGATTGATGAATATAATTCAGTGATTGAAAATGGTACTCGGAAACTTGTTAATTGTTCTCCAAATGTCAAACCCATCAAATGTGAAAGGATTTAGAGAGAGATGGAATGATTGATAAATATAAATCAAGAAATGTAGCCCAGGGTTTCACACAATAAGGAGGAATTAGCTACAAAGAAACATTTGCACCTATAAAAAAATGGAACATAATTAGGTAATTGCTTTGGCAGCTCAATAAGGATAGAAATTACATCAGATGGATGTTAAAATTTTCTTCCTCAATGGATATTTGTAGGAAGACGTTTATATGACTCAACCTCCTATTTTTAAGCTTGAAGAACAAGAACATAAACATTGTAAATTAATCAAGGCTTTATATGGATTGAAACAAGCTCCCAAAGCTTGGTATGCTAAAATGGATGATTACTTTTGCAAAGTAGGACTTCAATGAAGTGAATTAGATGATATTTTGTATGTGTGTCAACGGGGTAAAAATATGGTGATATTGGTAATGGATGTGGATGACTTTATCCTTACTAATAATAATGAGGATAATATCTTATAGGTAAAGCATGAATTACAAGATGGATTCAAGATGACAGATCTCAGATTACTTCACTACTATCTTGGAGTTGAATTATTCCAACATTCAAATAGTATTTTCATTAGTCAATGAAAATATGCATATGAACTATTGAAAAGATTTGGCATGACATGTTGCAAGTCCATTCACACCGCATTGGAGTACAATTTAGAACTTTCAAAATTTGATTGGGGGGGGGGGGTGGGGGGAGGGTTATTTATAAACATCACTTGTTACATGTAGCTTATTGGTAGCTTGATATATTTGGCAACCACTTGTGCAAATTTATCATATGTAGTATGTATTCTCTTGATATTTATGCAAGAATTGAGGGAAAATCACTGGAATGTTGCAAAAAAAATTCTTAGATATATACAAGGTACAAAATATTTTGGCAT
Source organism: Pinus albicaulis (assembly GCA_034641835.2). NCBI lineage: Eukaryota > Viridiplantae > Streptophyta > Pinopsida > Pinales > Pinaceae > Pinus > Pinus albicaulis. Next base: position 27,756 of record JAXQQM020076062.1, read on the forward strand.
GCTATATAAAAAGAATAAGAATTTTGTTCTTTTTGGATATTCATATGTTGATTTTTACTAGAAATATTGATGATAGGGAATTAGCATCAAGATATTTGATGAATGTGAGATCAACAATGATTTCTTGGAGTTGTAAGAAGAAGACTATAGTGGAAAATTCTTTAGTGGAGACATAATATATTTCATCATGGGAAGCAACATGTGATATTGTCTAGTTACATAGAGTTTCATAGGATTTGTGAATTCATCAAGTAGAAGTCACTTCATTGTTAATTGGAAATTGATCAACCATCAAGTTTGCCAAAAATCTAGTTTTTCATTCCAAAAGAAATCATGTCGACACCAAATATCATTACATCATGACTCTCATTGCAGAAGACGTCATTTAACCAAAGTATTGTCCTTTAGAAGATCATATCAAGATTTATTCACAAAACCACTTGGCAAGATCATTTTACTAAGTTTAGAGAAGAACTTGGTATTGGTTCTAATGTACTTTTGGATTAAATGACATAATGTTAGGTATTATGATAATAAATACTTTGAACTATGTTTTCAAATATTTACGCTTTTCTATATTATTAGTGTAAATCTTGAAAAGCATTGGTTACTTGGTTTTAAAATTAGGAAATTCATTAATATTACATTTAATGTAAATGAACACTTGTCATTTGTAATGATTTGTCCATAACCAAATTAGTTTATAACATAAGCTTATTTAAAGCTTATTGTTTTTCTCATGCAAAAGTAATGGAAAGATTATTGTAAGCTCTTACATCTATTATGTAAATTTATTTTCCATTAATTAATAAAAATTTTATGACTGAAAACACTTCTCTTATAATTTTCTTACCCAAAAATGAAATTTTATTATACATTAAAACATTAAAAATCAATTTTATAACTCTTTAAAATAATGAATTTTATAAAAAAACTAATTTTATAAACCTTTAAACAAATATATTTACATACTTATCACTAAGATTTTTATAAAATAATAATTTCCTATAAATTTTATATTAAAATTAAAAAAGAAAAGAAAAGATAATTCCTACCTTATTAATAAATTTAAAAATGTATCTTCTTTATTTATTAAAAATATAGAAAATGTACATCCATATTAAATTTAATTTCAAAGTATTTCTTATAATATTAATTTTTTAACTTTTTATATCATCAAATTAAAAAATAAAATAAAATCCAATCAAAATTTTAAAATACAAAAATAAACGGTTCATCTTTGGATGACATCAAGAGAATGCTCATGAATCAATGATTCTATTTGGATAGAATCAATTCTTTGTTGGCTCATGTAGAAAGCCACATTGGTCGTGAATCTGATGGTGGGGATATGATGGATCCCTCTAGCTCTAGAGCGAGGGCTCCAATCAACATTTCGCCTTTTGAGAATGATTAGAGCGCTCTATGGTGGAGGTGCAACTTAACATTTTTGTGTGAGGGCTCTTGGTTCATTAGCACGAATGTTGGGTATGTCTGGTGGCATTCCCATTTGCATGGTAGTTTACGTGTTAGTTCCTAGTCTAACCTATTAGGCATGTGTAATCTATTATGCTCCCCTTATTGTATGGTATATGTCCAATCATAGTTCTTATCTCATTTTTGTATTTTCACTGCTCGGCTAATTTGTGAATAGTCGTGAAATTTTGGTCTCATTAGTTGTATTTTGGGCAGACCTTTAGTGGATTACAAAACGTTGGTATTGATGGTTTTTAGAATATATGCTAGTTATCTTTGGGTGGATCTATTGGGAAATGTTGCAGACCAATTCCTCTCTTGGCCTTATTTATTTTTGTGTAATATTCCCTTTCTTTATCCAGTCAAAGTGGATAGAATCAATCCATGGTACTTACCATGGTATTTTCCCATGGTATTTTCCCATGGTATTGACCCATGGTATTTGTTTTTGGTTTCCGAGAAAAATAATAAAATAACGTCTCTAGAAATTCCACCAAGCCTATACAAGGGGAGAGAAGCTAGGCATTTAGGATCATTCTCGTATTATCTATCTTATTATGTTTGGGTTGAGAACCTGGCCTGGCCAGTTCTAGTATTGATCCCGGGACGAAAACCCCACAGTGATGTTTATGTGGTGGATCCATCCAGGATTCACAAGTGGGCTTAAGTTTCTTATATTTGTCAGTGTCAAGCAGTTGTGCATGCCATTTGTATGATTTTATAGTCTGGGCATGTATTTTACTTTTAGTGAATAATATAAATAAAATGGCTGCATTTCTTGTGTTCTAGTTCTGGATGAAAGATTGTATTAAATGAGAACACTAAGATGTTTTAGATCTATCAAAATTTTTATTGTTGTGCTAGTGCCTACCCTTTGCAACCTTCCTCTAGTGATCAAACATGCTCTTACAAAGTGATTTTAATATGTCAAGGTCAATTTTTTGTCATTTCAGTGAGTCTTCAAGTAAAATTTGGTCACTAGGTATTAGGTCTAGGGTTTGTTTTCACTCTTTTCAAAATTGTCCAAATGTCGGTCCATGTCACCAGTCAGCTAAGTGTACCATCATTCATAGGGTTTTCATCATCATTTCAAGTTCCAATGGGTCATTTTACACCTTGCTCATGCTTCAGTTGTGCCTTGGTAAGGTTCATTTCCCTCTCCTAGGGTTTTGAAGGTAATTTCTCTTGGATGGTCAAATCATCAGAAAAAATTGTATCCTGATGTTCATACACCTTCCCCTATCCTTAATGTACCTTATTAAACACTTCTCATCACTGAGATCCCCCAAATTCCTCATTTTCACACAAACCCTAGTTTCTTGCTATAACTTGGCAATTTTCTAGGCTAGGCCTATGTTTTTCCCTTTTTGACCCCTTCCCCTCACTCAATCTATAAAATTCCACTTTCCCCTGCTTCCTAACATCCCTCCCTACTTCCCAAAAAATTTCTCAAGAATTTAGAAGCCCCTTATCCCCTTCATTTCGCTTCATTTCGACAAATCCCTTGTTCCACACATCAGGATAGGTTTCACTCAAATGACGTATTCGCAGCAATAAAGATGCAAGGGTTTGTAAAATCGAGAGAGGTTTTTTTTTCCAAAACTGCCAAAGAAGAAAACCTCCTTCACTTTTTACACAAAGTACCATGGTTTTAGAGAAATGTCAACAATACCGTTGCCTCTGGAAGAATTGATGCACCTCTCAAGTGACCTTGGGAAAATCAAGATTTTCCTAGCTTGGTTGGCCAAATGAATTGCTTGATGATTCAAATGATAACTAGACACAACATATTTCTAATGAGCTATCATGATCTCAATTTTGAGTTGAGGAAGACCTTCAAAAGTTGACTGCAACAGCACTCTGCCTTGAGGCAGCCTCATTCTGCTCATTTTGACCAGTCTTGGGAGATTTGATTTTTGATAGGGTAAATGAACTCCAAATTGAAAAATTACACTTGGGTTGGAAATTAGACTCAAAGAGCTTTCCAACGAGCTATCATGCGCCCAATTTGGACACCGGGAAGGCCTCCAAAAGCCTCCTGAAAAATGCACTATTTATGGCGCGACGCATTGGGTAGGAGCGCGGCGCACTGAAGGTGCGCGACGCATAGAACAATTTTTCCCAGTGTAAATTAACACTGGCGTGGCGCATCCAGCCTGTGCGGCGCGTTGGGCTGGGGCGTGGCTCACAGAGCCTCCAAGCAAATTTTTTACCACTGCTTCATCAAAAGTTCAAATTAACTCGAATTCCTCGCTCCGAGTAAGTGTGGATGCCTTTGTCATTGCTATTAAAAAATGTTTGGTGTAGTTTGAAATGAGATATAAGAATTTGTAATGTCAAATTTCAAACCCTATTACCTTGCTTAAAACTACTCCCTTGGGTTTTGAGTTGGTGTTTTAAAATGGTTTGTGCCACATATCCCATTTTTATTATCCCATTATCTCCTCACCATCCTGTTATCTCCCAAGGTTATTCACTTCCAAGTCCATCTCCTATCCCTAAGCTACTTCACTTCCTATCATTTTTCCTATTCCCCCCATCTCATTTGTAAAATCCATAAACCCTACTGTCCCCTATCACTCTTCCTCTCATATCACTTATTCCTAAAATCTCATTATCCTATCCCTAAACCTTACCATCTCCCGTGTCATTTACAAAAATCCCCAAATCCCATATCTCAAACATATTAAGTGGTTGTCCTCACATTCTAAATGCACTTGACAAAACTCCTTCATTCCCACTGCTCCATTTTTACCACAGTCCCTTCCTACTTGGTACACATTTGGAAATCGGAGGCAAATACACCAAATTGTTGTTTTCCATCTCATACAGGTCAAACATTCACTTGACATAGACTTTCAAACATCATGGAGACGGACACAGATAGCTCATAGGATCGAGACAGTGTTTTCACTACTGAACTGCATGCACCAAGAAGGCATCGAGGAGGCGAAAAAGGCATGTTAGATTCCAAATCTTGGCGGACGCTTCCTTGACTGAGCATAGTACTTGATGAGGGTCCTTCACTCCAAGTTTCAGCAAATTTGGAGTAAATTTTGTCATTTTTGAAATTTTGGTTGCAAAATAGGTTTTTCTGCCCAACGCGTCGTGCCACCCGTCGCGCGCTTACGTTTGAGAGATCTTCTGGAGGAAAAATTTACATTTTTGGATTTTTTATGAAAATTTATGCATGCTCAGGAATGGCCGAGAGATTTCATCAAGTTCTGGGTGGTCTTAAAGGTCTAAAACGCTCCAAAAATGGCCTTTTCTGCCACCTTTTGCACCAGCAGGAACTAGTCTTGGGAGATTGCAGTTTTGGAGGGGCAAATGACATCCAAATTGAAAAATTCCACTTGGGTTGGATAGCAGACTTCCAGGGCTTTCCAACGAGCTATCATGAGCTCAATTTGGACTTCAGGAAGTGCCCCACAAATAGGCTCAAAGTGGCGCGGCGCATTGAGTTTTTGGGCGCGGCGCATAGAGGAATTTTGCCCAATTTTCACTTTTCAGCTCAGAAATTCGGCCAGTTTGACTAGTTTCACTTTTGGATGTAATTTTTAATCTATATTGATGTAATTTTGTAACTATGATGTAAATTTGGCATGTTTTTACTTGTTCTAGAGGATTCATTCACTAAAAAGTGAAAATTGAGTGAATGGATCAGTTTCCTAGCATATAGAGGCAAGTTGTTTAGCTGCCTAGATTTTAGCTCCATGTTTAGAATTGGTTGAAACAACTCCTAGAAGGATGAGCTCGACCCCTAGAGGCATGGGATGGGGTTAGGATGGTCTATATATTGTATTTTCTAAGACATCTTCATGGTTGGACTGGTTGGATACTTGGGAAAAGTTTGGCACCTCATTGTACATCCATTTTTCAGTTTTTGGCAAAGGAAAGACCAGAGTTTTGCAACACTTGTTGGGATCCTTGTGGTTTCTGAGTTTTGATGATGTTCTTCTCATGTTATTGTAAGTTTCATTAATGTTATATGTATGCCATTTCCCTTCTCTATGCTTCTGAATTAAACAAATGAGTATTTGAGGTAGAATTCATTGATTTGCTGGTGCTCTGCCTTAGACTTTTGTTTAGTTTTACATGTTTTTCGTCAGTTTGAAGAGGATCCTTGCACTCTCTTGCCCTCTTCAGCTCCTCAGCAGTCTTTTCAATCCATTCATTTGATCTAAGACATCAATATCATTGCCTACCCTGCCCCAACTTGAACTCTGCAAGAATTTGGCCTCATCCCCAAGCCCGAAAATTGTTTTTCCCTTTTTCCAACAAAAATCCCAAAAAATCAAAATCAAACCCTCCTATTTGTTTATCTAGCCTAAGATCAGTTGTTGTTTTAGTCATCTCAAACCCCTTTGAATATTTTCATTGAGATTGACCCGAAGAGAGCCCTCTCCTGTCCTCGTAGGGCTAGCTACGAGGCTGAGCGTGGTTTGGTGTTGTCCTTTTTCTGCCTTACTTCAGCCTAAGGTGGATTTGGGTACACTTGGCCACTTGGGAATCTTGCTGGTATCGAGCTGCGGCATCCCGCTGTACTCGAGGAGTATTATGCAAGGAACTTCAGTGAAATTTATTTTTCACCCTAGCCAGCATTTTTCACTTCGGTGATATTTATCACCCTAGTTGGATTTTTATTTTTCAGTAAATTATTTTTATTGGGAGAAATAAGTGAAGGGAAAATCATTTATAAGTCTATGGGTTAAATTTGTGAAAATATTTGAAGGCATGATTGACAAAATCATTTATAGCTTGTATATAGCCTCTTATGAATAAATGTACCCATGATATTTATTCATGTGTATGGAATATTATAAATGTACCTATGATATTTATTCATGTGTATGGAAGATTCATATCTTTCTTGCAAATATGGTCATTGTTGAAAGGCTGGAAAGTTATTGCTAGACAAGGATCATTCCCAGGTTTCTCATTAGCTAAGTATTGAGATCCATTGATGCCAATGTCGTCATTTTATTTTTGGAAATGCCACAAAAATCAACATAATGATATATCAGTCGGTTCTCTGGGCTACAATACTTCTGTGGATCAAAGATGGCAACAACATACAAATCAGAATCAAGAGTAGAACAATAGACCCTTCTCTCAAAAGGTCCATGTTATCCTTCAGAAGTAAGATACCCGGAAGGAAGATATAAAAATTAAGTGTCTCTTTGATCTTGGATCCAAATTGCAGGGTACAAAGTCAAAAGATGTTCTCCTACAGCTAGACACATTAAATATGGCTTTGAGCTTGATAGATAAATAAGAATGGGAAGGGTCAAGTTGGGCCTTGAAGCCATCCATGCTTGCTTTGATACAACCTAGGTTCTTAGAGCATTCTTGTGAAAAGGTTAGACTCACAGTCGCCTCTTGTCTCATTAAAATCATAGCCTTAACAGCACCGCTATTGCCCTACAATGATGACATCATGAGGAGGACTTTTCGGGTAATGGTAGAAGCACTCCAAGGGTTGGACAACACCATTGTTCTTATTTTTTTCCAGAAGCGCAAAATTTTGGAACGCATGGAGAAATTCAGATTTGGTATACTTATGTTGGATCTAAAGTGTGATGACTTAATCCTTCAGATGCTCCAATAATTCTGCACCGGAATTACAACGTTGCATCCAAACTTCATCAAAACAGACATGCAAAAGATCATGTCTCCGATCTTAGGAGAAGACAGGGTCATCTATGAACAATTGAGATCCAAGTTGCTGGCCATTTGGTTGGGGTTTCTATGTTCTGGAAGATTTGGAAATACCAAAAGATAAGACAACATCAAACCACTTTTGGGCCCTAGGATCTAGCCCTCCTGGACCCGGAGAGGGATCTCTCCAATAAAACAAAGAATGATATATCTTTGAAATCTCAAATTGAGATATTAGGCTAGGTATGAAGCACAAAATGGGGGTTTAAATGATTTGGTTGGTTGGTTGCTGGGTTAGTCATGAGATCATGGACTGAGAAAGTAATGAGAGGAAAGGGACAAAGCAGCAGGATGGTTTTAGCAAAGAGGATAGGCCAAGAAAATGCCATCCATTGGGCTATGGAGTCATGAAAGGAGAATTACATGCAAAAACTAGCCAAGGCTTTCAGAGGGCAAGTCATCTACACTAAAGGATCTTTTAGATTAGATGGTGGGATTGGAACATTAAGGAAAGAAGGTGAAAGAAGGAAAGACAACCAATTTTCTATCTATAGATCAGGTCAGAGGTCATTTAACTCCAGACCTGCTTGGACATACTCAAAAGAAGCTCTCAAAGAGGGACAAAGGGGAAGCTTATAGATCGGACCAGAGGTCATTTAACTCCAGGTCAACTTTAGCATGCTCCAAGGGAAAACAAAGATAATTTTAACAGAGAGATCTTAGAAAGGCCATCATGGTTGCACAAGGATCCTAGTGGATAGGGCTAACTCTAATCCCTAGTGTTCCCAAATATTTCAGCTTAAGCCCAACAAGAATCGAAGAACTGATCCATTCAATTCATACATCAGAGAGCAGGCAATAACATCCACTACGCCGGCTAAATTGAATGAAATCAATCCTTAGATAACACATTTCAGAAGAGAAACATAAATGGCAAGGAGAGCAGGAGCATAGGGTACATAACAAGGGTAAATCCTATGCTAAACTTCTGATGCAAGCCAATAGAACATGAAACAACATGTAAATGAAATAAAAAGAGTTAGAAAAACATCACCAATAGTAATAGACCAGGATCCTGTGAAATGTGCTTGATTAATGATGCAAAACCAGTCATATACATTAGAGCTCAATGGCTGAAATACAATCCAAATTTCTCCTCCAAGCCTACTACATAATAACTACTCTGCTACTCCCTCCCAAGACTGTTCTAACAGTCAAACATGAATCCCTTTAACTCCAACAGCATCAACTGGACAAAAATAACCCAACAACAACCCTACCATTCGTTCTTGGGAATTCTTATAGGAGAAAGGGAATAACATGGGTAGATGAACATTAAATTCATTTTATTAAGACAGAGGGAGAAAGAGTGAATGCCCACTCTACTAATGGCTTCTCAAGAACAACAGTAAGTACCCCGTAGACCTGCCTGAAGTCAGGTCGAGGTTGACCTCTGATATTCTTTGGAGTCCTTTTTGGCGTCTGGAACTCTGTTTTTGCCTTCTGGAATAAATGAACTGAATGAAAGTCCGCGGCCCCTCCATACCTCATAACTGCAATCTGACAGTCTTTTAAGAATCTCCTGCCATTGTCTTAACTTTCCTGGGCTCAAGGGGCACCGCAGGGCACCGTGGGAATGGTATACTTCCGAGAGAAAAGTACTCTCGCTAATATTTAACATGGATAAGATTCAACAGTTGTGCTTTGGTCTTCAAACCGTGTCTTTCCTTTGAATCCGTGTGGTCAAACATCAATTATAACAATAACAAGCATAAACCCCATTTGAATCTCTTCTCGCCGGTACACTCGCGAACACTGAAATGACCTCTCTGTGTTATCTGCACAATGAAGTAACCCTATTACAAACCCAGACAGTGATGGCGGAGACATGCTGTGGAGGCCCGGAGAAACAGTGGTGGAACAGTGAAAACAGCGGCAATGATGAAGAATGGCGGAAGAAATGGTGATTAGTGTAAAACCCAAAAGTTCAACGTTTGGGGGAAATACACATGAAGTAGTGGAAAAACAATGAAGTGCGAGGGAAATATAGTACGAGGTGGGACCATACGAAAATCGAAATTGCGAATCGGAGTGGGGCGGAGAGTTAAACATATGAATCACAAAATTTCCGATGCGATTGGATACAAACCTTTGTACCAGAAAATGGGTTTAACAAAGAGAAAAGGCCTTTATAATATGAATGGGCAGAAGGGTAGTACGGTGGGATCGGGGTCTAATCGCTATCGCAAATCGGAGCGGGAGGCAATCGCACCGTGACTGGGAGGAAGTGTGATGCGATCAATCGGCGGGGAATGCGATCGGGGAAGGACTCACGATCGGGCGATTGGAGTAGGACTTGCGATCGGAGCAATCGGGGGATCGAAGGTCGGAGCGATCAGAGGGAGAATGCGACGGAGGGACATGCGATCAATGCAATCGCAATGGCCATGGCGTTTATTAATCGCGTCGCAAACACTTGCGATGCAATTAATCGCATCGCAAACACTTGCGATTGGAACGTTAACAAAAGCCGCGATTGAAACTTGTTTGTGATTGCGATTGGCACGCGGCGGGGGTTAATATATATGTAACACAAAATTTGTAATATAAAGTTTACGCGGTATGAAAAAAAAGGGGAAGTGGTTTAAAATCACATATTTCGTTTTGACATGATTTATAATGCGATTTATGATCGGAAAGGAGGAAGAAGGGCTTAGACCTTATAATAAGTTAGAAAAGTGGGTTTTTGGCCCATTTCAAAGTGATTTAAAGGTTAGAAAAGGGAATGATAGGGGAATAAGGGGGGAAAAGGCCAACAAAATTTAGGGGAAGGATTTAAAGGGGATTTTAGGGGAATTTGAAGGGTAAGAAGGGAAATATAAGGGAATGCAAAGGGGAACAAAATAGAAGTTAAGTGGGGGTGAAATAAGAGGGAAAACGGGCCTTTTGGGCATTCTTCTTCATAACAAAGAGGCTTTATAATGGGAGTCAGCAGAGGGGATTTTATCAAAGGACAAAAGGCACAAGTAGACTTCAAGGATGATGTGTTTTCAAGGGAAATGCATTCCTTGAAGGCTCAACAACATCTTAGCCCCCTGTTTGCTTGTCAAAAATTTATGGGGGGCTAACAGTGGCTCCACATGGGGATGGCTTCTTCTTGAAGGAGTCAAGAATCCAGAGAATGATCTTTGGTGTAGGCCAGATGCCTGCTGCTTGGCACATCCCTTTCTTCCTTTGCTCAGCTGCCACTAACCATGAAGACATTAAATCAGCAGTAACATTCTCCCATACGGCTACCTACCCACACTAAAGTCCTAAAAATTTTCTTCTGGGTGCACTTGGACTTGCAGACCCTTTACATCATCAATTTTTACAAACAGGAAAATAAGCCTATTCTACTTCTACCCTTATTACTCCATGAGACCAGATTATATTGTTGATCTCATAGCTTCTCTACCTAATCTAAGATAGAAATTGAAAACAGTCAAGCCAGGGTTAGACTGTTTGGCTTGTTGGACTTTGCAGAAATTAAAAACAACTAACTACATGCTCATGGACTGAGCTTTATTTTAGGCTTCCTACTTACCCTACTCTACTGGAAATCTCTGATGTTTTAGGTGATATGATAATGCCAATGCAGCCAGTCAAGCAATAGCAAGAAAGGATATGAGCACTGACTGCCTGTCAGAGATAACCACAGGGTGCTCTGCATGTGGTTCTTCAAAGCTGTGGTCACCATCAATAGTGACCATTCCTGATGAATCCGGCCCGTGCTGGATATTATTTCTAGAGTATTTGAGCAAGTCAGGGCCTCCATGTACTCTCCCACTGGATTGACAAACGCATGATGTCCCAGCTCCTTCTTTATGCCTTCCATGATTAGTAGGTTGTCTACGTCCTGGGCAGCTTTGATTTCTGTGTTTTTCACTTCGTCTTCAAAGCGGCTCTTGAGAACTGGATCATCTTCTTCTTGCACACCGAACAGCAGCGGAATCTCTTCATTTTTAGGGGGCGGGAGACTTTCCAAGAATGCTCTCGGGTCTCTGAACTCATATGATATCTCCTGTGAGTTCAAAAGTTCGAGCTCAGCTTCATATCTCTCAACCACCAAATCTAAAAACATTTTCTTAAGCATGGGCTGATTATCGAGAGGTGAGCTGAGAGAGACAATTTTTGGAAGGCCCTCCCATTCAATTTCTGCCAGTACACTCGCTATTCCATACTGAAACTCTACTATGAGACTTGGATCTATTTCTGCAAATTGTTCAGAGCTTTCCATAAGTGAAGTGACTGGATCTCTAGCATGGCTGATGTTGTACTGCGACATGGTCTCCCAGTGGAGTCTTGTGAACACACAGATAATCAGTGGCCTACTGATCACCAGTGGAGTCCTCTAATCATTTAGGAATTGTGGAGTCGCCAGGTGGATGATTTACAACTTACTGTCCACCACAGTGGTTTACCAAATCAAGGTTGTTCCCCAGTGGAGTCGCCATTATGTTGGGGTTCCTATGTTTTGGCAGATTTGACAATACCAAAAGATAAGACAACATCAAACCACTTTGGGACCCTAGGATCTAGCCCTCCTGGACTCAGAGAGGGATCTCTCCAATAAAACAAAGAATGATATATCTTTGAAAGCTCAAATTGAGATATTAGGCTAGGTATGAAGCACAAAAGGGGGGTTTAAATGATTTGGTTGGTTGGTTGCTGGGTTAGTCATGAAATCATGGACTGAGAAAGTAATGAGAGGAAAGGGACAAAGCAGCAGGATGTTTTTAGCAAAAGAGGATAGGTCAAGAAAATGCCATCCATTGGGCTATGGAGTCATGAAAGGAGAATTACATGCAACAACTAGCCAAGGCTTTCAGAGGGCAAGTCATCTACACTAAAGGATCTTTTAGATTAGATGGTGGGATTGGAAAATTAAGGAGAGAAGGTGAAAGAAGAAAAAACAAATAATTTTCTATCTATAGATCAGGTCAGAGGTCATTTAACTCCAGACCTGCTTGGACATACTCAAAGGCGGCTCTCAAAGACGGACAAAGGGGCAGCTTATAAATCGGACCAGAGATCATTTAACTCCAGGTCAGCTTTAGCATGATCCAAGGAAAAACAGAGATAAGTTTAACGGAGAGATCTTAGAAAGGCCAGCATGGTTGCACAAGGATCCTAGTGGACAGGGCTAAATCTAATCCACAGTGTTCCCAAATCTTCCAGCTTAAACCCAACAAGAACATCTAAGAACTGATCCATTCAATTCATACATCAGAGAGCAGGAAATAACATCCACTACACCGGTTAAATTTATTGAAATCAATCCTTAGATAACACATTTCAGAAGAGAAACATAAATGGCAAGGAGAGCAGGAGCATAGGGTACCTAACAAAGGTAAATCCTGTGCCAAACTTCTGATGCAAGCCAGTAGAACATGAAACAGCATGTAAATGAAATAAACAGAGTTAGAAAAACATCACCAATATTAATAGACCAGGATCCTGTGAAAATTGCTTGATTAATGATGCAAAACCAGTCATATACATCAGAGCTCAATGGCTGAAATACAATCCAAATTTCTCCTCCCAGCCTACTACATAATAACTACTCTGCTACTCCCTCCCAAGATTGTTCTAACAGTCAAACATGAATCCCTCTAACTCCAACAGCAGCAACTGGACAACAACATCCCAACAACAACCATCCTTCCAATTCGTTCTTGGGAATTCTTATAGGGGAATGAAAATAATAGGCGGTAGATGGAAAGTAACTATGGCCTCATTAAGACGGAGTGGAGAAAGAGTTCATGCCCACTCTGCTTAATGGCTTCTGTAGCACTGTAAGTACCCTGTAGACTGTTTGGAAGCCTCTGTCAGGTCGAGGTTGACCTCTGATATTCTTTGGAGTCCTTTCTGGCATCTGGAACTCTATTTCTGCCTTCTGGAATAAATGAAATGAATGAAATTTCGCAGCCCCTCCATACCTCATAACTGCAATCTGATAGTCTTTTAAGAATCTTCTGCCATTGTCTTAGCTTTCCTGGGCTCAAGGGGCACGGAGGGCGCTGTGGGAATGGTGTACTTCTGAGAGAAAAGTACTCTATTGATATTTAACACGGATAAGACTCGACAGTGTGCTTTGGTCTTCAAACTCTGTCTTTCCTTTGAATTGCGGGGTCAAACATCAATTATAACAATAACAAGCATAAACCCCCTTTGAATCTCTTCTTCTGGTCCGCTGGCGAACACTGAAACGGCCTCTCTGTGTTATCTGCACAATGAATTAATCCTGTTACAAACCCAGACAGTGATGGCGGAGACACGCTGTGGAGGCCCGGAGAAACAGTGGCAGAACAGTGAAAACAGCGGCAATGATGAAGAATGGCAGAAGAAATGGTGATTAGTGTAAAACCCAAAGGTTCAACGTTTGGGGGAAATACATAGGAAATAGCGGAAAAAAAATGAAGCAGGAGGGAAATATAGTATGAGGTGGGACCATACGGAAATCGCAATCGCTAATCGCAGCGGGGCGAAGAGTTAAACATATGAATCACAAAATTTCCGATGCGATTGGATACAACCCTTTATACCAAAAAATGGGTTTAACAAAGGGAAAAGGCCTTTATAATATGAATGGGCGGAAGGGTAGTACGGTGGGATCGGGGTCTAATCACTATCGCAAATCGGAGCGGGAGGCAATCGCACCGCGACCGGGAGGAAGTGCGATGCGATCAATCGGCGGGGAGTGCGATCGGGGAAGGACTCGCGATCAGGCGATCGGAGTAGGACTAGTGATCGGAGAAATCGGGGGATCGGAGGTCGGAGCGATCGGAGGGCGAATGCGACAGAGGGACATGCGATCAATGCAATCACAATGTATTGCGATGCGATTAATCGCGTCGCAAACACTTGCGATGCGATTAATCGCATCGCAAACACTTGCGATTGGAACGTTAACAAAAGCTGCAATTGAAACTTGTTTGCGATTGCGATTGGCACGTGGCGGGGGTTAATATATATGTAACGCAAAATTTGTAATATAAAGTTTACGGGGTATGAAAAAAAAGGGGAAGTGGTTTAAAATCGCATATTTCGTTTTGACATGATTTATAATGCGATTTATGATCGGAAAGGGGGAAGAAGGGTTTGGACCTTATAATAAGGTAGAAAAGTGGGTTTTTGGCCCATTTCAAAGTGATTTAAAGGTTAGAAAAGGGAATGATAGGGGAATAAGTGGGGGAAAGGCCAACAAAAGTTAGGGGAAGGATTTAAAGGGGATTTTAGGGGAATTTGAAGGGTAAGAAGGGAATGCAAAGGGGAACAAAATAGAAGTTAAGTGGGGGTGAAATAAGAGGGAAAACGGGCCTTTTGGGCATTCTTCTTCATAACAGAGAGGCTTTATAATGGAAGTCAACAGAGGGGATTTTATCAAAGGACAAAAGGCACAAGTAGACTTCAAGGATGATGTGTTTTTCAAGGGAAATGCATTCCTTGAAGGCTCAACAACATCTTAGCCAAAGAGGGAAAAAATAGTGAAGATTATTTGAAGGATAGAAGACACATGGAGGCTTCAAGAATGATATATTTTCAAAGAAAATGTTTCTCTTGAAGGCTCAAAAACATATTTAGCCACCTATTTGCTTTGACAAAATATTATAGGTGGCTAAAAAAACCATCAGAGTGTGCGTTGATTATTGGGATGCCAAACTTTCTTGTCCAAAAGAAAACTATCCTACTCCCTTTATCGACCAGAATATCGACGATTGTGTTGGATGCGAAATATTTTCATTCATGGATGGATTTTCTGGCTATAATCAAATCAATATTTGGCCAGAGGAACAATATAAGACAACATTCATTTGTCCTTGGGGCACATTCACTTATAGGAAACTCCTGTTTGGTTTAAAGAACGTTGGGGAAACTTTTCAGAGAGCAATGGATTATGCTTTCAAAGACATCAAACACATTGTTCAACCCTATCTAGACAATTTACCCGTGCATTCATGAAATCAGACTGATCACCCAATGCATTTGAGAGCTATATTTTTACGCTGCTGACACTACAAAATATGCCTCAATCCACATAAATGTGTGTTTTGTGTTGGTTCTATTCATTTGCTAGGATTCGTCATCTCAAAAGAAGGAATTTGAATAGACCCCTTGAAGTTCCAAGCCATTCTTGATTTTCCTGCGTCATCAAATTTGCTTCAGTTACAGAAAATTCATGGAAATTCTAACTTCCTAAGGAGGTTCATACCCAACTACGCCGAAATGGCTAAAGGATTTACTCGGCTCTTGAAAAAGGGGATTCCCTTCCACTGGGACTTATTTGCACAAGCTTCTTTTGATGCTGTCAAGGATACTCTTGTTCGGGCATCATTAATGTATCCCTCAAATTATCAGAGTGACTATTTCTTATATATCGTCATGGGTGAAATGACCATCGCTATGGTATTGGTCCAAGTAGAAAATGGGATAGAACATTCGATCTATTATTTGAGTCGTAATCTCAATGATATGGAAGTGAAGTATTCGTATGTAGAAAATATTGCCTTGGCATTTGTTCAAGTTGTCAAAATATTTTGCCACTATATCCTATTCCAGAAGAACATTTTCATTTCAGATTGCAACCCCATGACATATATCTTATCACGTCAATTGCTGGGGGGAAAGTATTCAAAATGGATTTTCATTTTGCAGGAATTTGATTTGGAATTCGTCAAATCCAAGTCAAAGAAGTCTTTAGTTTTGGTTGAGCTTCTCTGTGAACTTCACTCTAATAGTACTGCTACTATGTTAGAACCATCTATTTTTGACGAGTCTCTATTTCTGATCAGATCATCTCATCCTTGGTATGGGGATTTTATCATTTATCTCCAAACCCAAAATTTTCGGCCTGATACCTCTCGCTCTGACCAACGACGTATTCGATACCAAGCCAAAGATTATTTGATCGCCAGCGATACAATTTATCGTCATGTTGTCAATACAATTTTAAGAAGGTACCTCACTCATGAGGAGGCTGAAATGGTTTTAAATGATTGTCATGAAAAGGCTTGTGGTGGACACTTGTCTAGATATGCTACCGTGTAAAAGATACTCTGCGCTAGTTACTTTTGGCCTACCATATTTCGCGACTGCATCCTTGCAGTCATAAGTTGTCATGCGTGCCAGATATTTTATCGTAAAATACACAAACCACCAGCGCCAATGCATCCTATTGTCTCTGTAGGACCATTCTCGAAATGGGGCATTGACTTCATGACCTGTAACCCTTGTTCGTCTGGGGGGCATGGCTATTTTAATTTCACAGTAGACTACTTTACCAAGTGGAACGAAGTGATTCCTACATTCAACAACACATGACAACCAATTGCATTATTTTTCTTTAATCATGTCATTGCACGATTTTGGGTCCCATAAGCTATAGTCACAGATAATGGTAAGAATTTTCATAATCACATGATGACTGAGTTGACTTCCAAGTTAGGAATTTATCATGATAGTTCTACTCCTTATTATCCAAAATCAAATGGACAAGTTGAGGCTATTAACAAGATTCTTAAACGAATGCTTCAACGAATGATAGGATTTCGTAAACGAAACTGGAATTTGATCCTGTAGTCGGCCTTGTGGCATACCGAACCTCGGTGAGAAATGAAACTGTATTTACCCCCTTTTCATTGGTGTATGGTCTGGCAGTTATCTTGCCAATCCAATGTGAAATACCATCGTTAAAACTTGCAATCGACTTGTTACCTGACACCTCAGATGAAGAAGCACATCTTTATAACCTCATCCATATTGATGAAAATAAGCAATACGAAAAGCATGTCCAACCTCGCATTTTCTCAAAGGACGATTTGGTTCTTATTTATGATCAATAAGCTAATGTAATAGGTACAGGTAAATTTGAGTCATTATGGCATGTCCCCTATATTGTCAAAATAGTTCTTGCTAAAGGCACCTACGAGTTGGTGGATTATGATGGAATTCCATTGGCACAACCTCGAAATGGGTTGTATCTCAAACGTTACTATGTTTAATCATGATTGTAGTAATATTTTGTATTATATGGTATATATATGTTGTTGATTTGCATTCCTTTGTCTTAGTTTTTTTTTTGAGTTTTCTTGACGTTAGTAATATGCTTTACATTTCATCACGGATAATACAGATATTTGGAACCATTTGTTGGGTATTATCTAAAGGCTCTTGCTAGTTAAGTGCGCGGAGACTATCCTACGCGGTGTGAGCCATTTTTTGCTCAGACAACGGGGATTGGTAATTTTCAAGGGATTTGTATCGGTAGATCAATAAACAATATCGGCGAGTATAGCACGTTGATCGAAATTCTCTCTAATGCCAATTCATTTGGTATTAACCACATAATTATAAGGTTAGACTCACAACTTGTGGTATTGCAACTTACTAGTGTTTATATTGGCAGAAAGGCAGAAATCCAACACTTCATCGTATGTTCCTAAGAGTTCGAATTTTGGAAATAAACTTTGATTTTATTAAATATCAACACATTTCCATAAACTTGAACACATTGAATAATTCTCTAGTGAATTATGTTATAAACAGACATTTGCAACACATGTAAAGATACATTCACATAATTGAATAGGATTACGCAATAAACATAGGAAAACACCGAAATCAAATAGATAGATAGTTATAGGCTTTTACAAAAAAATGTTCCCAAGACACATTGGTCATTCGACCTCAAAATGTATGCAACATGTCAAAAGTAAACTAGTGATTCTCATGGTAACATGCTATCGATCTAGACCTAAATCTACCTCGAAAATTTGCAAGAAGGCGAGTCTAGGGTAACATCAAACCACGCTTCATCTAGTAGCTAGCCCTACCAGATCAGGAGAGTGCTCTCTCTGGGTCAATCTCAGCAAAGATAATCAATAAGGCTTGAGATGACTTGAAATAAAGGCTGATTTTAGGCTAGGTATATAAGTAAAAGAGTTTGATCTTGATTTTGGGGGTTTTGTTGGAATCAAAGGGAAAGGCAGTTTTGGGTTCGGGGATGAGGCCTAGTTTTTGCAGAGTTCTGAATGGGGCAAGGAAGGCAATTGTTTTGATGCTTTGGATTGAATGAATGGATAGTTCAGACCGGTGAGGAGCTGAAGAGGGAAAGAGGCTTTCAAGAATCCTCTTCAAACAGATGAAAACATGGAAAATTAAACAAAACTGAAGGCAGAGCAAAGCAATCTAATGAATTCCACCTTTATAACTCATTTGTTTAATTTAAGAAGAAAGGAGAAGGGAAATGATACACATAAAAATCAATGAACTTACAATCACATAGAGAAACACACCATCAAAACACAGAGCCACATGGATCCCAAAGAGTGCTGCAAACCCTGGTCTATTCCTTTGCCAAAATTGCAGAGATGAAATGTACAATGAAGTGCCAAGAAATCCCAAGTGTCCAACCATGAAAATGACTGATGAATTACATGATATAGACAAGCCTAACTCATCCCTATGCCTCTAGGGGTCGAGCTCACCATTCTAGGAGCTGTTTCAACCATATCTAAACTAAGAACTGGAAAATAGGCAATGAAACAACTTGCCTCTATATGATAGGAAACTGATTCATTCACTTACATTTCAATTTTTGGTGAATGAATCTACTAGGATGAGTAAAAATGTGCCAAAATTACATCAAAGTCATGAAATTACATCAAGTTACATCAAGAGTTACATGAAAAAGTCAAACTAGCCAAAACTAGGCGAAAATCTGAGCTGCTGAGTGAAAAATAGGCCAAATTTCCCAATGCGTCGCGCCTAAAATCTATATGCGTAGCACAACTTTGAGGCTGATTTTGAGGGCCTTATGAAGTCAAAATTGAGTGCAGGATAGCTCATTGTAAATCCCTGCCTATCTACTTTCCAACCCAAGTGGAATTTCTGAATTTGGTTTCCATTTGCCCCTCCAAACATCCAATCTCCCAACACTGCTTCCTGTGTGTGCAAAAAGTGGCAGAAAGGTCATTTTTGAGGTGTTTTTGACCCTTTAGGCAACCCAGAACTTGATGAAATCCTTAGGTAATGGGTAGGAATGCATAAATTTTGATGAAAAATCCAGAAATACAAAGTTTTCCTCCAAAGGAGCTGCCAATTATAAGCGCATGCCAAGTGGCGCTACGCGTCGGGTAGGAAAATCTGTGTTTAGGCCAAGAAATTCAAAATTGACAAAAATTTTCCCAAATTTCTTGAAATTTGAGCTGAATGTCCAACATCAAGCACTATGCTGGGCCAAAGAAGCTTCGGCCAAAATTTGGAGTCTATCATTCCTTTTGCGACGTTTTAGTGCCTTCCTTAGCCTTGCCTTCAGGATCTTGATCCTCGCTTTGAAAACATGATTTCGGCCCAATAATGGTTCTTCATGTGCCTGAGCAAGTTATTTTCCTTGTTGGCCTTCTCCAACAGCTTCTCAAGATGAATGTTGACCCTCTCAAGCCAAGTCTCTCTATCAGCCTCAATCTCCCACTCAATGGGTGTCATCTCTATTTGGCTTCTCTGGGCAACTTTCTGGTTCTCACGAATGTTTTGCAACTCCATGATTGTTTGCTGATCCTCCAAATGTTTGTTCTGCTGCTCCTAGTATTTTATGATCCATTGGGCTCTTTGCAACTTGACAATCAATGTGTCAATCTCTTCTCTCTGCTCCTGAATGGTCTCCCTCAACTTTGAGCTTGGAGAGCTCAAATCCTCATCAATCAATATGAAATCAGTATCCTGGCCTCTTGAAGGGCCCTCATCCTGCATGGTCCTCTTACCTCTGTCCTGTACCTGTACCTGTGTTGCTGATGACGGCAACGAGACCCCTTCCACCTCAGGTGGAGATAGTACTCGTCGGGCTGCTGCAAATAATACTCTGATGCCTCTCTGATAAGTAACAAACACTGGCACACTGATAGGCTTTGTCTCGTGACCTTTAGGCTGATGTGAAGGTTCACCTAGCTCATGAACAACCTCCAGAGGAACCTGAGGTGCTGTGAAGAAATCACGAGAAATGAAATCCTCCCATGAAATGCCCTGCATTCCAAGCTGATGTACAACCACGAACTTGATGAGTGCATAGTGATAAATATTGTTGTACTACTGCTCGGGAGTTTTCTTTTGCACAAGAGTGGTCATCCTCTTGATATTTTGGCACATGAAATAAGGTATGTTCATCATCCTCACTCTCGTGAAATGCATCAATAACCTGATGTGGTATGCATAGAGGCGTGAGAACCGGCCCTCACAACTGAAGTATCTGATAATGAGTTTCATCAGAGGCACATAGGATTCCTTCAGGAACCGGAATGGGAACACTCGGCTGAGCTGCCTCACAAAGCTAGGCCTGATGTATGGTTCATAATGCACTTTTTCCACCTGATGTCTTTTGTTCCACTGTTCACCCACATTCGGTATCCCGGTTGCTTGAGAGATGGTTTCTAGTGTCAAAGTGAAATTTACACCAGCAAGAGTTACCTGACCATCATGTAAATGCAATACAAATAAACGAGCCAACTCCTGATGATGATGAATCCTAGCAATCATCTCACAATACTAATAGCATGACTGCTCTCGAAAACATGCCATGGCAAGTGGGCAAGCCTGCAATTGAGTCAATGAGGTGGGCTCTTCTCTCACATGTTTGCCACCTTTACGAGGCCTTCTAGGTGCATGTAGCTCAGTGGTAGAATCACTATCTCTGTCATATGATGTATCAGTGTCTATCTCCATGGTGTTTCAAGGTCTATGTTTGGCTTGTATGAGATGAAAATGAGAATTTGGTGCTTTGTTTTAGTTGCCAAATGTGTGTCAAAGGAGAGGGACTGTAGGAGATATAGGACAGTGGGAACAATGGGGTTTAATCAAATGATAACTTGCCTTTTGAAAGCTTTTGATTTGACAAACTTAGGGACAAGGGACAGCCACTAGATTTTTTGGGATTTGGGGAAATTTTGCAAATGAGAATAGGGATAATGGGAATGAGATGGTATGAGTGGCTTGGGATATAAGGGAATAGGGGAGGACTGTAGTGATGATATTACAGTGAGGGGGAGGAACAAAAAGGTGGGGAAATGGAGTATTTGGCACCACAATCAATTTTAAAACTCCAAATTCAAAACCCTAAAGAGAAATTTTTAACAAGGGAATAGGGTTTAATTTTTTTGGCATTCCAACTCTTATATTCAACCTCAACCAACACCAAACATTGTTAATGGAAATTTCAAAGTCTCATAAACTTACTTGGAACCAAGGAGGCCGATTCGTTTTGATGATTGAGGGAAATGGTAACAAATTTTGTGTTTCGGCCCTGTATGCCGCGACAGTGGCCCAGTGCGTCGCGCTCCTTGTATGCGCCGCGCTCCTTGTATGCGCCGCGCAGGTTCAGAAATACACGGTGAAAAACGGCCCTATGCGCTGCGCCCAACGCCGAGTGCGCTGCGACAGTTGCCTTCACCACAGTTCAGCCTTCCAAACACTGTTTGACTCTTCCACGATTTGACTCGGCTCAATGCTATCTCTTGGCTTGCAAATGAATTGTTGAATATGAAAATATCTTATATATATCAAAGAATTTGATTTTTCATTTGGAAAACCCACTTTCTAATGTTGCAGACTTTGGCACTTTTTAAATAAAATCTGTTTTGTTTCCTTTGTGATTTTCTGAGCTGAATGATGAATCTCTTGTTTGTATTTGTAGGGATAGCTGGCATGGGATTTTGGCAAAGGTGACCAGGGCTGCGCCTGAAGAACTTTACAACTGAAAAAACTTTGAAAATTACATTGCATTTGTTACAAACGAATAAAATAGATCAAGCATTATGATGACGAAAATTTTTGCATTGAAACCTTATTTGAAACTTCCTCATGTGCCTGCTGACATTATTAGGCATTTTGAAGACTAAATTAACGAAACCCTAGACCTAATGAGACTAGAAACCCTAAAATGACTCTTTATCAAACAAGAGGCCAAACATGACTGTAAATGACTTTAGAATTGATTTTGATGAACTTCGATGAACAGACACAGACCAACAGGTACATGACATGAGGGATATGAGTGACAAGACCCTACCGTCAGATGATCCATGCTCCTAATGGAATGCAGCTGATTGCGACTAGAATGAGACACCTAGAGTAAATGCAACGAAATTTGATCTACGACGGAGGGATGAAGATACGCAGAGCTCTAACACTATCGATCTAGCTATCCTACGAGTAACTGCATCCAGCGGTTAGGAATGCCAATAGTATGGCGCTGCAGTCACATGGGTAACTCTTCAATCCGGTAATCTAGAATCCCGAAGGTCAACCCCTATATGTGTTTCCAAAGCTCAGTAAGAGTCTCAACCATGTCTAAATCCTAAAGGACTGTTCTCCCGAAAACCCTCTCTGTTGGCTCATCCGCTCCATGCTCTTGTTCCTGTACTAGTTGAACGCGACCCACATCTGCATTACATTAAAAAACTAATTTAGTCTTAGGAAAACATAAAATTACAAAAACATGTATAAACCTTATAAAAATAAAAAAACATGGTCAAAAAATTCTTATCAATTGCACCCCACTAAGCACCTTCTGGTAAAGTTAAGTCTGGATCTCCTCGAAAATCGATGCCTACATATGCATACTCATCAATGGTGAGAAGTTGTCGCTTGAACCAGGTGAAGAATGTAGTTAAGAACATGATGGACGATTGGCCTGCATGTATAGCCATCAGTTCTACCCATATATGCATCCTTGGATCTCTAGGGTTAGCCACACCCAACATCACATGTTGAGGCTACATCAGTGGAATTATCTCTAAGGAAAAAGAAATGAGAATCGAACCATAACTAAAGTTTTTCTTCCTTCCTCCCTTTGCCTTGCTCAGTTTTTATTTTATCTAAGAGAGTAAATCTTCAGAATAGTTTAAAATTTTTGGTTCCATACACTCTAGCACATACTGCATATAAGATTTGTTCACTACATGTAGTGTAACGGTACCAGCATGATTTGCGATCATGAATAGAATGGTTCTCAATGGCAAATCACGAACGTCACGGATGTTTATTTTCCCATCCTTTTTTGGCTCTTCCCCTGGATATAAATACTGCAAAATATAGTCTCTCACTGTCTCTCCTCTGAAAGCAAACCTTGAGAGAGAAATGGGTAAGCCTCTCCTCGACAATCCTGTCAGAAAATATATGTCCTCCAATGTAATAGGAACCACTTTTTTCCTAATGTGAAATGCCTCAATTGCTAGATCCCATGAACAAAAAAGGAACTTCAAAATTTCTATTTGTTGCCTCATACCTAATAAGCAGAATTACTTTAACAACCCACAATCTCTTAGGGCTCTTACAATACCGGATCATTAAGGGAAATCATATTTTGTTCTTCATGCTCTCTTTCTGTCCAAGTAAGCGTCATTCTAGTCCGATGAATCCCTAAAAAATAATAATAAGACTCATTAGACTCCTTTTCATGCAAAAAATTAGGAAAAATTTGGGAACAATTCAAAAATAAAAAATGTGAATTGCGCCCAACGCAGTCTTGGTCAATAGACAGTGCGTTGCATATGCACCTAGGCTTCATTTTGAGTGCATTACAATGCATTTTTCGATGCCCAAGGGTGCGTTGCACTCTTTTGAAAAAGAATTTACCCTAAGGGTCCCAAATCCCTAAAAATTCGCAATGAAATGAATTTTTAAAGAAAGAGGGGGTTCATGGCACCAACCTGGATCAAACGATGATGTAAACTGTCCACAAAATCGATCACAATCAACAGCTGAAGTTTGGGGGAAAAAATAGGTTCACAACTCCAAAATGTAAATGGTAACTTTAAAATGGTAAAAATGAATAGTAAAACTCTTTTAATTTGCCATTTGATTATTTAGAAATCTAGTATTTATTGCCATGACTATGGTTTTATTCATTTTTTATCATGAAATGGGTATTTTTAATCCATTTGATGTTGTTCTAAATAGGTTTGCAACTGATGAGAAGATAAATCGTGCACATTTATTTCAAGAAGGATTTTACCACAAAGCATACTTTTATCCTTATTTTTCTAGCTTTGATAAAAATGAAAAAGGACTTGAAGCGCACTTTTATCTCTTTTTAGAGCTTCGATAACAGCGAAAAAGGAACCCCTAGAGTCTTCTTTTAGCTCTTTTTAGACTCCGATAATGTGAAAATATTTCCGAGCACTTGTCTTTTCGAGCTCGTAAAAGTAAATGAATTGATATCTACTCAGTATAAGTTTAACCTTTTTTCAGACTGAGATAGATTATTTATGAAAAAGGAATTTCTTAGTCGAACATGGCTAGGAGGTTCTCTCAGGTATTATTTTACACTTTTTTGGATCTGAGCAACAACTTTGCGAAAAAGTACCTATGGAGTTTTCTTTTGTCATCTTTTTCAAACTCTCTAAATAAGAAAAAGGACCAGGTTTTCACTATCGTTAGGCTCGTTAAAACATAAAATAGCGATGGGCTTGTCGATCATGGAAAGAATCGAGTTTCATTCATCGCTAGACTCATTAAATTATTAAATAGCGATACATTATTCACCTGAAGGGTTTAATTATAGATCAAGAATATGTTATCCTCCTCAAGCTTGTTAAAAAATTTAGAGGTACTGGTCGACAAATGACCAAGTAAAATTTGGGAAAGTGAACAAAAATTTTACGGTAGCAGGTCGCTCTTGAATATGACACTTCACTCCATCATTGTGACTATCTAGGTTGGGTAATATTCTTGATGGTTCATTCATACATATGGTTCATCATACATTCACTTCGGTTTTGGGTCAATGTTGCCAACTCATCTCAGTGTCACCGATATGTTCAAGAGAAGTCATCCAATGAATACTCATAAACCTTCATTCTCATGACAATATTCCCTCAACATTATTATTTCAAGTCACATTTTGTCTCCGAAATCAATAACTCATGTTTCAAAATAAAGTGACTTCTTGTCGACATCAAATCATCATCTAGGAAGTTCACTTAGAAACATCATCTTCCAGTACCATGAAGCTTGTTACAGTATCAACAAGATCCTCGCTTCCGGACCTTTGACCGAAAGATTTTGTTTTGCGTTCGACATCAAATCATCTATTCATGACTTATGAAATCTACTGCAATACCTTGATATCCATTAACATCAATGGTGGTTCTATCGCGACTTGTACCTGAATGATCGAGTGAACGAGATAAGAAGACCCCGGATCTAGTTTCAGCCATCCAGGCTGCAATTTTAGGATTGTGGTACACATCATCTATACGATGACCTTACATACAGATCGTCATCCTAACATGGGCCTATATCTGTAGGCATGTCTGTATTTGGAAACATTCTAATGTAGACAAATTTCTGCACTATGTACATGTTATTAGATAGTTTATGTGCTGAGCATGGGAATGCCTTCCCTGAGGAAGTCGTGATCAAGAGGATATCTCATTATGTAATGTATTGTAAGATTGATGGAGGTCACCACTCCGTTTCAGTACCAGCCCATCACATCATAAAGCATCTCATTCAAAAAATATTGTTATTATTCTGACTTCATGCTTTAGGAGGAAACTTTTATAGGTAAATGTGCACGATTTATCTTCTCATCATTCCAAATGACCTGGTAAAACTAGACATCATCCCCAAGACCAATGAAATAGGGTCTATCATCCCCTATCATTTCAGTTGCTACATTCCCTAAGACAAGAACAAACCATCCATGACTTCTATTGCAAGGTTTCCAAGGTTTTAAGTATATGTTTTTATCACTTATGAGCTCACCAATGCAGCCTCTCAAGGGACTAACTGCTTTGCATATCCAGCTCCCTCCATTCAAGGGTGCTCTACAAAGCACTTCCCGACATTCAAGAGTGTGTTGGTCAAATAGGAGTGAAATTCTCATTGTTCCAGAATCTCCACATGGCCAGTGCCTTCTAGAAAAGTCCATATGTGTCAAACTTCGAATCCATGTGTCCATCTAACACCTCTGAGCTTGGGAAAATGTCTTTCCTATTATTAGAAAGTCATTGATTAAGAAACTAACTTCAGTTGCCCTATAAATTGAGCACAAATCCTAGTGCTATGGAAGGAAGAAATTTGGTAAAGAAATTTTGTTGGATTCTCAATTGAGTGTGTGATAAGAGTGATATGTTGCTGGTGAGATGTTTATTGTGATGAGGCTGGGATGATGCTAGAGTAGGTGACATCAAATCGATCGCTGGTTGTAACCTCCCCCTTCTATCCATGAATAAAGATTGCTGCTCATTTTCCCATATATGTATCTGTTTATGTTTCTACTTTTCATATGATGGATTCTTAACTGATATATATGTTTCATGTTTAATTGATTTAACTGATTAATATAAATAGACATATGTATATTGCAATATCTTTCCTGTTTAGTGTTTATACTTGCAAGAACTACTCTAGCAATCTAAGTTGGATTGGAAGCTACAACAAGAGCAACAAAAGGAGATTAGGAGGTGCTCTGATCACAAGTAAATTCCTCTATCTTTCTGTATTTCTATTTACTCTTAGAGAAAGTGTCTGCAAATTCTTTGATATGTTGTTCTAAATGCATAGCACCACATTTAGGGAATGTGTTTTATCCGTAATTCATAATTCCGCATAACAAAAGGTATCCTCAAAGTCAATCCCTTCAACCTGAAAGTACCCCTTAGCCACAAATATGGCCTTATATTTCTCTATGCTTCTATTTTTTTCATGCTTTACCTTGAAGATTGATTTCGAACCCACAACTAATTTATCTGTTGGACTTGGGACCTCTTCCCAAATACTATTCTTTACAATGTATTTGTACTCCTCCACTATTGCAACAACACATACAGTTTTCTCTACTACTTCCTTGAAAGAGGATGGATCAGTATCTACAAGCTCAGTCATTAGAGCCATGTAGCCAATGAATCGATATTGTGATCATCTCTTCCTTCACATATTTGAAGGAGTACCCACATTCTCCCTCACATCCTAAACAATTATCTCAGCTTCCCTGGTCCTTTTTCTTCCTTCTCTGGATGGTTTTTCTTGAGTGGTGGTCTCCACTCTCTACTCCTCAATTTGTGGTTACTCCACAACTTATTGAGGTTCCTCCTTTGGAGCTAAAATCTCCTCTTTTGGTGGGATATGAAGCTCCATCTCAAGAGAGAACCACATCACTTTATCGTCATTTTGGCCTGAGGGGTCCTGACCCAGGTTCAGAGGTTAAGGTTTGCCAACAAACCCCTATACTACTGGCCCTTTCGGTAGTGACCTACTAGCATAGGCCAAAGTCTCACCCGAAGCAGTATGGGAGGGCATTGGAACCAGGTTTCCACACCCTGAGAGAGAGAGCAGGTAAGTCAAGCGGGTCTGCATTCCCATCCTATCGAGTTTGCATTTTACAGATCTATTCGCAGGCTATAAAAAAAGAGCTACTATTAGGCATAGATCTAGTAATTACCTTCGCATCCACATGCATGATACCAATCTATCAGTACAACAAACTATAATCACAGCAATTAACTAATTACAGATTCATATAATAGAAGCAAAGATACTTTCACAGCTATCACACAGATACTCTTGCAACTCAATCATTCACATTGATCATAAAAAAACAGATCCAGATAACATCAGATATCCAACAGTATTTCGCATATATATTAATACCAAAATCCTCTTACAATCCCCAAAATATTGCTTGTGCACACAGCCAGCAGGGTCCGTACACAGCAGGACTGAGGATCTCCATGCACAAAGCCAACAGGAGTCCTTACCCAACAACCCAACTACAAATCTAACAATTCGTTCTTCGCATCAATCTCTATCTTTCTCTGCCTAAGACTCAAAAAGGTTCATCCATTTATACCGATTTAGCCTATGCATCCAATGGATGCAAACCATGGTTTGTGGACTCTTGGTCTACCCTTGACCCATTTACAATGCATTAGGGGCTTTGACCCACCCCAAAACCCCTGCGTTATATAAAAACATACAAAAACATACAAAAATGAACAAAATTCACAACCTTTAGGAGACCTTGCTCCAACAGTTCCCCAACACAATCTTGTGACTCGTCCCGAGTCACTGTGCTGGTGGGGTCTTGACATGCGCTTGCAAAAATATGATCGCCTCAGCTAATGGGGGCAGCACGCCTTCACTTTGGGCAACAAAATTATGTGCAATTTTGACCATATTTTCCGAAATCGGTCCTTCCATCGCGACAGTGACGCTCTCCAGAGTCTGGTTTAGCTGCTTAATCGCGACATTGACATCTTATGAAAGCTTGAGGGCCTCAGCAGCCCAAGGCTTCAGGCAGTCGCCAAGGACCTTCTTTTTCTGCTGAAGTTCATCAACATCAGCTTGGAGGGCATGAATGGTGCACAACCGTGCCAAACATTGAGTAGGAACTAAAGTGGGCAGGGTGGCTTCTAACGTCTCGAACTCCTCTTCTTTCTACTAGAGGTCCTTATTGATGCTTCACAGGATCGGGTCGCATTGGACCTTGGTCCATAGCTGCATGGTTGTTTCTAATAATTTGGCACCTTGCACGATTTTCCTTGTAATGGCATTCGTAGACGTAGTAACCAGTGCAGTTCATTGGGCCCGTACCTCCGGAGGTGTTTCAGGCTGCAACTTAACCTGCAGATAGGTGATCTGCTGCTCCATCCATGTATTGGCCACCTAAACTTCTACCCTGGAGGCCTTCAGTGTTGCGACCAACCTTTCAACCTTAGCCTGAGGGGTAGCCATGGCTGAGATTTCTACAGTAAAATTTGCACAGAGTTGGTGAATCACATTTTCAAGCTCCATTTGCTTTGCGGTGGCGAGGGACACTTCATTGTTCTTTTCTGCAATCATCTGTTTAGCCAGACCGAGTTGCTGGAGAACTTGCATGTCTCGATGTTGAATTTCCGGAAATAAGGAGGTGTGGAGACCTTGCAGTGCCTCCCGTGGCAGTCTAGATATATTGAGCTGTACGTTTGTGCCAACCTGGACTTGCATTCCCAGGTCAGGTGGGCTAATCACAAGGGTTGCGCCAGGTAATGAACAGAGGCAACTTTATTTGGTAACTAGTGATGCACTGGTGGTGGCTAAGGGTGTTTGTTCCTGAGTCACACTGGGCTGCAACGTATTAGCCTTTAGCTATAGAGCACGGAGCTAAGATTGAATGGTGTCGATCGCAGCTTTTTGCTATTCTTCTAATGCTAACCACCTGTCCTCTGTGGCCAATGTGACTGCATCAGCAATTTGTTTGAGGTCTCCTTCGTTCAGCATGATTGTCTCATCTCTTGTCGTCCGCTGGGAGCACTGCTTCTTTCGGGGTTCTTTGACATGATTGCTTGTTCTCTTCGTTCCGCAGGGGGAGGCAACTCCACCTGCAGACAATCCCTCGGTACCCAGGTCTGGTTTTAAATCCGGCTGGGGCTCTGGATCTGCATCATTTTCAGTGGTCTGTTGTTGCTTTCCATACTTTGCAGTGGCTGGCTTTGGCTACGTGCCCTTTGGTGAACCAATGCTTCCTGCCTTGTCACTTCCTTTGCTTGAGCTGCCCATCTCCTTGGTTGTGGTGGGGTTGACCTTGGTAACAGTTGCACCTGTAGTGCCCACCGCACTAGTCTTGAACCCAATCTTCCACTACGGAGGCCATGTGGTGACTACTCGATCAATATCTTCATCCGCAGCCATATATGGGAGTGAGACCCAAGTTTTATCCTTATGAGCTCTGATATGGATGTTGTGCATGGTGACCTGGAATGCCGCAATTCCCTTGTACCAGTCATAGATTGTTGGAGACAACCTTGGTCGGGAATTAATGGGTGTAGCTAAGCTACTCTAAAAAGGGACCCAGAAGACTTGGTTGTCTTCGATATGCTGCATATCCTTAGAATCCCACAGGTTTGTATAGCAGGCCCCCTTACACATGTCTGAGTTGAGTTCTGGGAAGACTGATTCCTCAGGTGCTTCCCATGCTATCAATGCTATAAGAAATAGCAACCAAGAATAGAAAAATGCTCATCCCTGCTCCTGGGATTCTTGGACATTAGCTAGAAACTCATTACACAAGTATTGGGACCAATTGAAGTAAGATCCTTTCTCGCATTGACCTACTAACTGAATGACATAAGCAGGGAAAGTGTTGACCTGAAATTTTCTCATCATCTTGCATGCCAACAGGATGGTACCGAACTACGTGGCAGGATCATTGATGGAGCTTATCATAAAGCCTCATGTATTCTGCTCCACATGGTATTTTTGCCACACATATTTAGCAGTGTCAACTTCGTACTTCTTCCCCACATGCAGCAGAGGGTCTGACCCTTCCATAGGAAGACCCGTGATTCGATGGGTAAGCATTGCGTCGATAAGGATACGGTCTTGGATCCATAAACACCCATCGTGAATCAAGGCAAGAAATTGACGCACCAGACGGTCCGTGATATTGTAGTGGCTAAAATGCGACATCCTGAGCAGGTTTAGGAGCCCGGACCCTGCCACTCCGCGTATCCAGCTTACAGGGACAATTTTTATCCCCTCATCTTCCTGAATTATTTCAAGGTATAATTCAGGTACCAACTCAGGGAAGGCCTCCAAATTAGCCAAGTTGTGATCGTCAAATTTGATCTCATGGAACATCTCGAAAGGCTCACCAATGACAGGGACTCTCCTGGGGTCAGTGGCATCTGCAGATAGGTGATCAGCCTGTCAAGGTTCTTTGGCATGCGCATCGATGGCCTACATGGCCAAATGAAGGGAGGTAACCAATTGATCGGGTCAGCGGGATGGGCCTCCTCCTGAGCAACTCGTACCCAGGGCATCTCCCGCGGGGATTTTACATTTCTCAGGGAAGTACAGGGCTTTCCACCCATATATTTTGTGGGGTTGGGGGATTTCCATGAGCCTCCTGCCTTTCCCTTTCCCTTCATTGTGACTGGTGTGGAGAAAAATTCTTCATCTTTGGACTCAATCTCCACTACTTCCTCAGTTTCTTGCTCGGCCGAGATCGTAGGTGCCGAGGATTCAACAGGACTAGGAGTCATCATTCTAGCATGAAAAATGAATCCCAACCTTGGGTGCCTACTTTCGAAAGGTGTAGGCTTCTCATACATGAAAGGGACACTATAGGCATGAAAATTCTTACATCACAGATTCATTAAGGACAAATATGCCAAGTACACGCTATTCAAGAGATACGAAACCCTTTTCTGATCTATCCTACCCTTCTTATAGCTTCTGTGAGTGCCAAACGGTAGGGTAAACTGCACTTATAACTTACCATCAGGAAAACGGTAAAAAATTAGCAGAAATAGCCTCATTAAATGCCAGCCAGTCATTCCTTCCAACGGTAATTTTTTTGTTTTACCCGATTTGACTATTCCAATAGCTATTTTTCGCACCCCTAGTGCATTCAGTGCACCCCTATGCTCCCATCACATCCCTGCGCTTTTGGCATACATCCTTTTCTCCCTACACTCCTGCTACGTTCTGGGTTTATTCCTATGCCTCCGTCGTACATGTCCCACAAAATCGATGGCCCATTTGTCAAAAGCTTGCAGGGCCATTTGTGGTTGATGGGAAATTTCATTTCTATGCGATGGCATTAGTGTCTATTGGCATGTATCACAGACTTTAAAATAGTCATAAGAGTTAGTATGCAGGGTAGGCCACCCTAGGCTAGCTCTTAGGATCTTTTGCGCCATTGCGTGCCCTACGTGGTGACCTCCTACTACCTCGTCATTGGCTTTTTCTAAGATTTCCTGTCGTTCATGTTCCATGGCGAGCTACCAACTATTTCTTTTGTTGTACCGAATACTTCGCAGGTGCCATGCCTGTAGTCAAGAATTGGATAATGTTGGCGAAGTGCGCAGCGACTAACTTAATAGCAAACAAATGTGCATCAGGCAGTCCTTCCTCCAGGTTGGTTGGTTCCTCACCTCTCTCAAATCAGGACAAGCGATCTGGTCCAGCGTTCAACCTCCCTGGCTTGAAAATGATCTCAAAATTGCAAAATTTTCACAGATCATTGGATTTTGAAGTACCTGGTGAATAAGCCTGTGTTGGGGTGGGGGGAATCTATCGATGGCTTCTGTAATGCATAAACCATGGCCAATCCCTCTCACTCCGTAGCGGCATAGTTACGCTCTGCACTAGAGAGTTTTTGACTAGAAAATGCAATGGGGTGATCAATGTATTTGTCCCCAGGCTGCGTAAGGACTGTGCCTAGGGCGATTCCTAAAGCATCAACATGAACATGAAATATCTTTGCCCAATCAGGAAAAATAAGGATAGGCGTAGATACCATATTTTCCTTGAGTAGCTCAAAGCTCTTCTGGCACTCGTCATCCCAAAAAAATGAAATGTCCTTCTTTAGCAGCTTTTATAGAGGTGTCATGGTCTATGCGTATCCCTGGATGAACTTTCGGTAGTAGCCTGTGTGTCCAAGGATAAAATGCAGTTGTTTCTCAATTGTAGGTATTACTAGATTGGTGAAAACAACAACTTTCACAGGGTCAAACATCAACCCCTGTTGACACACTATATGTCCAAGCAAGATTCCACAAGGTACGCAAAAGATACATTTCTTGATGTTTAGGGAGATTGGGTGCTTTCTATAGGCATCCAACATCATGCACAGGTTTGAAACGTGTGTATTTACTAAGCCGAATACATTCCATACAACCAAGTACACCTCTAGAAATTTGTGGATGAATTCTTTGAACACTATGACAACCACACGTGAGAAGATAATGGGGGCATTCTTGAGTCCAAACGACATGAATGTATACTGGAATGATCCCCATTCAATAGAAAACGTGGTTTTGCTGTGATCTTCTAGTGCAATTCTGATCTGATGATATCCTGAGAACCAGTCAGTGAATGAGTATGCTTCCTGGCCTCCTATGCTATCCAGGATCTCATCTAAGAATGGTGTCAGAAAGGGATCATGTATGCAAGAATCATTCAACTTGCATAAGTCCACACAGATTCATATTTCCCCCTTCGTCTTATTTTCCTGAACCACAATCAGACTTACCCAATCCAACTGCTCGACTGGTTTGATAATACCTGTGGCAAGCATTTTATCTATTTCTTCCTTACCTTTTTGCTTATACTTAGGTTTCAACCGATAAGGTCGCTGCTTTATTGGTCGCGCATCTAGTTTTAGCATGATGCGCATAACCCCCAGATCCCCTGTGATCCCCTTGAGCTTTGAAAACTTCGTTGGGAATAAGTCTTGATATTTTGTGAGAAATTTGAAAACTTTGCTTACAGTTTCATCATCCCAGTAGTCCCCAATTTTAGCCAACTTAGGCTGCTCGGTCATGCCAGTGTTGACTTCCCATAGCTTTAGAGGCTTCATAACATCCACAGTTTGTAGTGGAGGTCTTGCAACTACGCGCTCTCCCTCTGATTCAGGGATAAATACATTGCGCAGATCCTCATCGCACTCTTCCATAGTTATATTGCGATAATTGACAATGTCTTGCATCTGCATTTCCCACGTTGGTGCCCCGAATGTTGTGTCGGGGCTGGATTCACCAAACACAAATGTATATATATCCTGCAGAGCTTCGTCAAGCACCTCCGAGTCCCCTTTCAATCCAAGTGTTCCTATGAATTCATCCTTCAAACTCTCCAAGTGGCGGGTGCATTGATGTAGCTTCGCATCCAAGTACCATGCCGTGGGGGTTGGCCCCAACTCATGAATAAACAAGTGAACCCATTCCTCTGTAGTCCGATCATACCATTTTTTCATCCAAGCGAACAAGTGTTCACATGGATCCCTTGGGCAGGGGAACGTCTTGACACGCACATCAACCGGAGGTTCAAATCGCAGGATCATCATGTCCTGACATTCCTTCCAATCCTGAAATTCCACCTTATGCGTGTCCCACCACCTTGTAGGTGTTCCCCGCATGGCTAGATTAAGGGCCCACAACCTTCGTTCTCTTGGAACCTCATCTTCAAATCACTCTTTTATACTACCCAAACCATCAAAGTAGGGTATTTATCTTACCTCTAAGGAGATGCAGTGGAATTCCCTTGTGATTCATAGGCAGTACAATGTAGAGACATCATGTAGCAGGTTTTGCCGATTTTCTATTTCTTCGTCAGATTCAAAGAAGCATTCACTATCCTTTTCCCAACAAAGCACACCATCAGCTGTAGGATTAATCCAGTCTTCATCCTGCATGGTCAACTTATAGATGTGATCCACCTCTTCTTCATCATGCACTGGCTCTGTGTACCTCCCTCCTTTTGCAGGGTCTAGTGGTATTATCACCCATGTTCCTTCACTTTCAAACACCATGCTTCTTTTCTTCAAATTGATAATTCTAGCCACATCTATGGCCCAGTCCAATCCTAGGAGCGCGGGATAGGGGTTCGCATCTTCTACAATCTGAATGACTTCAAATTTAGCTTGGACCTTAACCCCTGCGATATCTACCACGACCTTAGATAACCTTCCCAACAGTATGATCTTCTATTGATTGCCCATGAGCAGCTGGATAGTGGACCATTATAACTTATGTTCTCCCATTCACTGCTAAGTATGTTTGGGTAGTACGTTCGCATCCAATCCTAGGTCTAGAATAACTTGATCCATTTCGTAATCACCAATCTGTGTGGTTAGCTACATCTCTCGACTAGTGAGTTTCTTATGCTTATATAGTTTTTGCACATCCTTAACTTCCATGACTAGCGTTGTTCTTTCTGTGCAGCTGTTGATTAGGGCTTGGAGGTTTTCTACGGCCGACTGATTGCGCAGCAGCTTTTTGCATGCCTGCAAGAATGGTTTGACCTCGTCTTCAGCTCTAAGGTTTGTGGGCTTATGATAAGAAGATGCCTCGATCTGAACAAAGTCTTGCCGAGCTGTGACAAAGGTTTCCTTCTTCTTTTGTAAGTCCAAACCTTCCTGTTTAGTGGCTGCTTTACGGATAAGAGGCTCCACCTCAGCCTTTTCTACAGGCCCTCCGGTGGCCATGTTGTTGTCTGTTATCACATTAACGCTTTGCCCCTCATCTTGAGGTTCTGCCTTAACCCCTTGTATATTCTGCGTAGGTGTCTGCTTCTTTTACTACACCTTGGCTATCAGAATTGGGTAGTCCTCGATCACATGGTCCAGATGTCTGCAATATCGACAAGATTTCCATGTTGGGTTCGTGCAGTCTCTCGCGAAGTGACCTACCTCCCCATAGTTATAGCAGATCAGTTGGCCTCTACCCCTACCTGCGCTTCCACCTCGGCCCCCTCCACTGCCCCTAGCTGGGGAGACTCCTATACCTGTAGGGGATCTTGGTGATGAGGCATCCAACTGTACCCTATATAGGTTTCCTCGATCTATCATCAGATCATAAGTTCAGAATTTCTACTCATCATATCCTACAGACCTACAAAACCTGCACCATTATTTTCTTACTTCTGGGATATATTCGGCAAGGCAGGGGCAGTGGTTGGTATCATGCAACCCCGCAACGCGAAAATCATCACACCATAGCGTCGACCCACTTGGTCCCATAGCTTCCCTAGGATGCAGCGAGATGGGTCCCCTGGCCTGCATGTATTATGCTAGTAGAGGATAGTTATCCTTGATGTGGCCATTCACCCTGCATCGTATGCACCATATTTCAGGGATAGCCTTTGTTCCTCATTCCTTTCGTAGATTCTGGATTTCCATATGCATTGCTTCTATCTGGCCTTGTATTTGTTGTACTCCTAACTGGGTATCATCCCTTGGCGCAGCCTCCAGCTTCATAGCAACCTCCAAGGCCTTCTCATGTGATTCAATGGATTGATGACCCATTGGCACACGCAAGTGGGGTGACAACATAGCAATGAACCATTCCGTGTGCTGCATGTCATCATACTGGAATCCTTCTTCTCTGATAACTTTCTTTAATCATTGATCAACTTCCCACATGGACTCAGATGGTCCTTGCTTGAAATCTTTCAGGTCATTCACTATCTAAGAGTAGGACGTAGTCTTCTTGAACTGTTGTTTCAAGGCATTCTTAATTTCCTTAATAGTCGCATTCGAATACTGGTCGATGTATCCCATGTACTAGTCCAAGTCTCTTCCTTCAAAGGCAAGGGATAACTGCGACCTTTTCACCGCATCACTAGCCACGTTCTGTGCAATCTATACCGATCCTGCAACAAACCAGAACCGGTCCATGTCTTCATCCCCCACGCCCTTGAAGGTAGGTAACTTCATGTGCGAGGCTATATTGTCTTCTAGTGGTGGTGGAGGTGAGTTCTTACCCCTATGAGGGTTCGAAGGTGGCGTAGATGGAGAGCTATGCGCAACAAACTTTCTTACTGGATTGTAGACAGATCGATCTCCTTCTTGATTAGTTTTGTAGTACTTACCACTGCGTGTTTTACCCTCTCTTTGATCGAAGCTCATTCACTCTGTATGGCTACACAAAATTCTTTTTTTGCACAATAAGATCTTAACCAGTAATGGAAAAGTTTTTAGAAATTTACCCCAGAAACCCTTGAAGAACCTTTTCTCTGCTTCTGAGTAGGACACAAATTGTTCGATTGAAAATTTTGTTACAAATCCTCCTATCACACTGTCCACCCAGTGATCTACAGTGCAAGTGATGGTGTTATCAGTCTTTTCTAATTTCTAGATCAGCTCTGGGGTCCACTGC
This sequence comes from Pinus albicaulis, assembly GCA_034641835.2. Taxonomy (NCBI): domain Eukaryota; kingdom Viridiplantae; phylum Streptophyta; class Pinopsida; order Pinales; family Pinaceae; genus Pinus; species Pinus albicaulis. The sequence continues at coordinate 64,568 of JAXQQM020076062.1, forward strand.
GTGACCCGCTCGTCTTTCCAACACTTTTGAAACTCGATAAGCCTCGTGAGCCATTCCAGTAGCTGGATCGAAATTTTCACAAAGAAAATATCATATATCTCCATTAAAATGTACTTATTATTCCACTCCTCTGTGGTCAACTTTGCACTGCGATTTTCTTTTACTGCAAATTCCTAAACTTTCTTTTCAAACCACTCGTCAATTTCTTTCTTCTCAGGTTTCCAATACAGTCTTGGAATTACCCCATCTCTCTCAAAATGCTCCCAGTCCTGGCAACGGAACCATTTTTTGGCTCAAGGGGTCCTCACCCAGGTTCATAGGTTAAGGTTTTCTAACAAACCCCTATAGGACTGGCCCTTTCGGCAGTGACCTACTTGCGCAGGTCAAAGTCTCGCCTGAAATAGTATGGGAGGGTGATGGAACCAGGTTTTCACTCCCTGAGAGAGAGTAGGTAAGTCAAGCGGATCTATGTTCCCAACCTATTGAGTTTGCATTTAACATATTTATTCGCAGGCTATAAAACAGAGGTACGATTAGGCACATATCTAGTAATTACCTTTGCATCGACGTGCGTGACACTGATCTATCAGTACAGTAAACTATAATTGCAACAATTAACTGATTACAGATTTATATAATAGAAGTAGAGATACTTTCGCAACTATCACATAGATACTCTTGCAACTCAATCATTCACATTAATCATAACAAAATAGATCCAGATAACATCATATATCCAACATTACTTCACATATATATTAATACCAAAATCCTCTTACAATCCCCAAAATACCGCTTGCGCACACAGTCAGCAGGGTCCACACACAGCAGGATTGAGGATCTTCGTGCACACAGCCAGCAGGAGTCCTTACCCAACAACCCAACTATAGATATAACAATTCATGCTTCGCATCAATCTCTATCTTTCTCTACCTACGACTCAAAAAGGTTCATCTATTTATATTGATTTAGCCTACGCATCCAATGGCCCACAAACCGTGGTTTGCAGACTCTTGGTCTACCCTTGACCCATTTACAATGCGTTAGGGGCTTTTACCCACCCCAAAACCCCTGCGTTAGACTAAAAAATACAAAAATATACAAAAATGGACAAATTCGCAGCCTTTAGGAGACCTTGCTCCAACACGTCATCAAATTTTACATCCCTTCACATTCTACCATTCTGAGGGATGGAAAGTACACACGGTAGTTGTGGGGAGTTTCTTTGTAACCCACAAATACCCTCAATTTTTTTGTCAACTCTAGATTCTTCCTTGATTCGTTGGATACATGGCAGTAAATAGAGGCTACCAAAAATCCTGAAGTGCGACACATCCGTGGTCTCATGCACTAATTCCTCAGATTGGAGAATCATGCCCAGTTCTTATGATGAAACTAGTTCTACAAATATACTGTTGTGTTGCATGCTTCGACCCACAAGTGAAGAGGTAGACATTGGTCATGGAACATCACTCATGTTGCTCCCACAATGCTATGATTCTTTCTCTTAGCCACCCCATTCTACTGTGGGTTCTGGAGTGTTGTCAACTCTTATTGAATTCTTTCTTTTACAAAAATAAATAAATTCATTCAACACATAATCACCTCCATTATCGTTGTTGAGATCCTTAACCTTATTTCTTGTTTCTTTCTCAACCAGTGCCTTGAATTCTATGAGCTTGGATAATGTCTAATATTTCTTCCACTTGAAGAATATCTAACACTTTTGTGATAATTCATCAATAAAAATGAAAAAATATGTGTGCCTGGCAGTGTAGGATATCAATAAAGGTCCACAAACATCGTAGTGGATCCTTTATAGGACTGCATGTGCTTTGTTGTCCCAATCATGAAATGTGGATTTTGTGTACTTCCCCAAAGTACATCATTTGCATACATCCTGCTTCTCAAGTGCTCCTTTGGGGAGGCCCGCAGTTATCTATTGTGTAATCTTCAGGGTTCCATGACACAAATGGCCAAGTATTTTATGTTAAATTTCATCAACTTCATGTCTTTGCACCTTCTCTACATTTGTGCTTAATGCAACACAATATTCCACATCTATCTTATACATGTTCTTCACACAAATCTTGATCTGCTTCACCTATTATGTGGATATGTGTCTCAGGATTTCCTTTCCTTTTTTGAATATCACATCATAACCACTATCTTCCAAAACTATAGTAGAGACGATATTTTTCTTTAGGCCCGGAATGAGCATGGCATGCTTGAGCCTGAGGGGGGAGCATAACTCCCTCTGAAAGGTGATTGTACCAATATTGGTCACATTCTACATTTCATCATCCCCCATCTCGATGTGCATTTGCAATTATTTCTCCTCCAGGTCACTGAAAAAGTATCTACTCCCTGTCATCTGGAATGATGCACCTGATTCCAACTACCGCATGCTCCCCATCACTGTGTTTTCAATGCACGCAATAAGGGTAAAGTCAAGATCAAACTATGAAGCCAAGGCTTCACCTATTTCTCCTTATGAGGTCTTCTTTCTTTCATTTTTGTGTTGAAACTTCATGGCATATTGTCTGAATTCATAACAATGGAAGCATTTAATTTTTGATAGATATTTCTTCTTCCCCCCTTTACTAGATTCTAGTTATGATTGAGATTTCTTCCCTTTTCCCTTCTTCTCAATCCATCCAATGAAAAGTTTTCTTCATCCTCTCCCTTGGATGAAGTCACATCTCTAGTATTCTTCCTTATTTCCTCCTGTGCCAAATTAGACCATAAGCACTCCCAATTTGGTACTTTCTCCCTCCCATTCATCGAATCTTGATAGATATTCTATCTCTTGGGAAGGCCCAAAAGGGACAGGATTACCAAGTCTTCCTCAGGAACAATTACACCAACCATGCCAAGTTTAGCATGACATTACTTTCTCAGATACTGTGAATAATATCATTCTTCTACATTTTGATACTTCGAAGTTTATCCTTGAGCACCAACTTCCTATGTTCACTATTATTCTCAAATAATTCTGTCAGTGTTTTCCACATTGCGAACAAATTTTATTTTTTCATGGATGTTTGAGACAATGTGATCTTGTACTCCATCCAATATTATTCTGCTCACCTTGCCTATATCTTTCTTCCACTGAGCACGGTTCTGGGCATCATATTCCAGTGGTTGTGAAACATATGTCTTGATGTATATTAGAAATTCATTTTCATCCAATACCGCCTTCATGTGATCCCTCCATGCAACAAAATTATAGGTTCCTTCCAAGGCATACTCTATCCTTAGTCCACTGAAGGCCATCTTCTCAATTATGAAGAAATACTGCTACAATAATCTCCAAATTCAAGCCTCTTGAGAAACAACTTCGAAATTTATGCTCTAATGTGAATCCTGCTCCGATACCATGTAGAAATTACGATGTAGATTTGCAACTTTTGAAGTTTTAATAAAAATCACAAGAAAAAACCTACTCTACTGCTCCGCGGACATTAATTCAAAATTTAGAATAAAAATATCATACATTCAATAAGAAATCATACACATGAAAAATTCATTTTTCCTGGGGAAAGCACTTTGCTAAATTGCATTAAATAAGGAGAATAGAGATGTATTACGATTTATTTTCTCAACTGAGCACAACCTACAAGTGCATAAGCTATATCTATGTTCACTAAGAATATTTGACCCAAACTTAGTCAATTTATGCCTTTTCCTGAGCTCCTATTTCCTTGTGTTGTTTCTTGAGAAGTTAGGCCCCTATTATTTAGAAATTTCTCCAAAATGGATTGTGAAATTTCTTAGGTTTATCATCTGACTGCATGCAACACATGTACACTCAATATGAGTCTACAATTGATTTCACAATGCCTTGGAATCTACACCAAGCCTTGGGAACTATTTTGCGTTGATAAATAAATTAACTGGATGATCACTGAGTTTGACTGAAGTCCCACTACACAACTTGACCCTGAACTAGTTCCTCCAACAGTTGGAACTAGTTTAACTGAAAACAACCTTAGATAATTGACCTTGATTTGATATAAATTAGCAATCACACATGCTTAACTAAAATCTAGCTCCCCCAACTCAAATTTACTGAGTAAGCTGGGTGACACAAGCCATGCCACAAAAGTTAACATCATCCAAGTTGTTTGTTGATGTGGAAATTTGATTTTTCTAAATTTAATAAAGGAAAAATCAAATTGAGAATTTATTGTTGAATTTTTCAACAACAAATTCCTGATAACAATAATGAAAATTTAATGTTAACTGAAATTTTACCATTCTTAGCTATTTGCATCTGATAGATGTTCCACTTCAACATTTGAATTGATAATCATTGTCTTAGACATATTCATGAGACCAATGAGGAAAACTTAGATTAAATTTAACCAATATTAAATTTAATTGTATTAATAAATAACAATTAAAAAGACTTGAGTTCATGAATACTTGAATGAGATCCTCTCAGTTTCAAGAATTAATTATTGGAGTAGTTTAATCTTGGGGAAAACCTCCCTCCACTGGATGAAGCAACAGTGAAGTCAATATTGACTTTTTTGTTTCTATGTTGGATCGAGGGTGTTTTTTCTTCAAGATGATCCAAATCCTTATGTATTATATATTAAACAGGGCAACCACATAAAGTAAGAAGCTCTCATGCCCCCCCGCTCACATCACTCTCAATTCCCTAGTACCCAATCTATCTACTAGGAAATAGTTGAAAGCAAGACATTAAGATACATAAAGAAACAAATAACAAACACATTCATTCATTCATATATCCACAAAATATTTCATCTCAATAAATTTTATCACAAATAATATGTTTACATAATATGAACAAGGTTTTTCCAATTATATAACAAGTAAAATAATTTATTTTCCAATATCTTTCGCCTTTTTAGGAAGTTAACAAGGATGTATTCATCTCCTTAAATTTTTATGGGCTCTCTATGTCTTTCTCCCGACCTAGTCATACGTCTATGCTACTACAAGGGGGGCAGAGAATCAACTGCAATAACAAAGAAATGTGGAATTCATATTTATATTTATTATTATTACAAGTGTTTTATTAATAAAAGAGTAGTAGAGTGTTCTTTACCTATTTTGGTAATGGAGGGAAGTTGAGTACTTTTGGACATGGTCATATGTCCTTGCTCTTGTCTAGCCTCATCATGTACATGCTCTACAGTAGAAACAAGAAATATTATAATTAATACACCATTTTCATTTAAATATTTTTTATTGTAATCCATACTATACTTTTTTTGTAGCACATGAAATACCTCTAGTACTGAGTTGCACATCAGTTTCAAGAGGCACTCCACCGTCCATGGCTCATGTGTTCCATTATTATTTGTGAAATTTGTATATACATTGCTTGATTTCTTTTTATACTCAAGCACATTACTTTATCGCCAAAAATAATAACTAATAGATTGTACAAGTAATAATCTATAAATTCTCTTGTTTGCCTTTATTTACCCGTGTCAAGTTGGGTGTTAGAAGGTTGTGTAGATCCCAAACTTTTCATGTGTTCAACAGGAGATTTATAGTCGTGCTTGTAAGAAATCCTGACCTCTTCCTTCATGGGAGCCTCTTGAATTGTGACCCCTGCAGTTTTGCATGAGAACATGAATATTTATTCTTCTTTGATATTAAATTAAAATTGTCAAGAATATATAAATTGGATGCAAAATACTTTTTTTTTACACTTGCAATTTTTGCAACCAGTTTTGAGCAACCACCTAGGCCAAGATGATGCTTCCCATGTTTAGCTATTCTTGCATTCATGGCTTTGGATTTATCTAGGATCCTATATTAAAAATATTGAAAAACTTAATTAGATGTGGCAATGATTATAAAGCATCATAATTACATTACTAAAAGTGCCTCATACCTTCCTGGTTTGGGTGGGGACTTCCCTTCTTTTTGAAGCGCCTTCTCGGTTGCATCTTCCATGAGGGATTTCCACTCCCTCTCTATAATCATTGGAGGGTGCTTATACTTACTGTTCTTTTTCAAATGAACCCTATATTGTTCCTACATATTTTTTAAATGTAATCCTACCTTGGAGGTAACTCCATTTTTTTGAAGGTAACCTCACTGAACAAGGAAACCACCTTGTTCATAATTTCATCCTTCAACTTAGAACTTTGGGATTTCAAGTTTGTGTGAATGGAGGGCCCAAAGAGTTCCAAGGTTATTCCATACAAGTGCTTATAGAATACATCATTATCAACAAAATGATATTATCATTAGTTTAAAATAATCACACTCTATACATAAATTTGAATTAGATTGTAGTTAATATTTAAAAAACTTCTTAAATACCTATAAGGTTCTCTAATTTTGTGGGGACATGTCCATAATCTGCCAAAAACATAATCAATAGTGTTCTTGTGCTAGTAACACGATAATATTCAAGAAATCACACTTAAAAATGTGAAATGGGATCATGCTCTGCATCCACATCATCATGTGTAGACCTTGGCATATGTTGTTCAGGGGGTGCATATCCTGGCGTGTGTTTTTCAAGGTGTATACTGGTTGAGTGATTGGTGTGTTACTCACAAGGAGAGAAACAACACTACTACCAACATCGACCCTCGTAGTCACACCATGAGGAATATACTCCCTCAATAACTCCTGTAAAATAATTTGTTTTTTATTATAAATGAGGAGATAATTAAAATCATAAATAAATAAATCGAATAATTAAATGAGTTGATTAACCCATAGTGATAAATTTGGCCCATCACAGTTTTGATTTATCTATCCTACCTGAACTTCCATGATCACTCGATGAAGATAGATATGAAAAATAATTGTTTGGTTGAACGTCCTATAACACTCCATCAAATGAGAAAAATTTTTAGTGAGTGTCATAAGGGATGTTGAGAAACGTCTTGATGAAACCACAAGAACATTATAATAGTACAAGTGACTTACAATGAATTTGTTTGCGTTTAAAATATTCAAGTAATATTTAAAAACTTGAGAACCTGAAAACATATTCATCCTAACCAATGAAATCACTCACTAAATTGAGGACTCAACATTTTCTAATAGCATTTAATATTCCATTACAAAAAAAATACCAACATAACTCGATATGTTAAAGAATGTAACTAGTTTTGGTCCTCATAATTATCACTTGAATCATGTCATGATGTAATTGATGAGCTCCATCATTAGACATATTTGGAGGGGTTAATAGTTACCTTTTTGCCTTCTTAGATATCTTTTTCTTGCATTTTTATTATTATTTGGTTTTATGATGCTAGTATAGGTGGTGATTAAGGCTAACATACTCTAAGTGCCTAATATAAGGTTGAGTGCATAAAATCATGAATTGTTAATTATTTTTATAAGTATTTTATCATAAAGACTCAGAGGAGACAACAAAGAGGAATTATAGGAGGATTTTCCACCCTCAAATGCAGTCGAAGGATCCCAAATATTCTCTCTAGCAATTCGAATTCCAAAAGCAGCCAAAGTATCCCCAATGATTCTCTCTAGCAATTTGAATTCCAGAGGAAGCCAAGAAAATCAAAGAGGAGTGCACCCAATCCTTGTTCACTGGTAGTCAAGTGGACTCAATAACCATTTTCTAGGGAGTTTTTGATAGCTACCCTGTAGAATAAATAGAACAAAGCTAGAGCTAGGAAGAGTTAGTCTATTCTAGTCTCGATTCCATTCAGAACTATTGTTGTGAGCTATTGAGATTTTTTTTTTATTCAGTTATCAAACTCTCAGAGATGTATGTAGTTATTCTTTTATGGAATGATCAGACTGATTCATTCGAATGATTTAAGTTTAAGAGGGCTAGGCTCATGGGTTAGGACCCAATCCATGTGCCTCAGCTTCTCTGGTGTTACTACCTTTTCCTTTCTTTCATTTAGCTAGTTTTTCTTCTGCCATTTAAGTTATATTTGCTTCTCATAGTTTCATTGTTGTTTAGTTTTTGTGCTGCTGTAGTTTTTTAATTTCTTGTGCATAGTAAAATAGAGTAAAAACTCCAAAAATTGTGGTCAAGCCTCCCCCTCTCATTTCTCTCAATATATTTCGAGTAGGGTAGAACTTTCCACAAGCCAAAATTGCTTTCTGTTTTATTTTTGGGAAGAAATTACATTACCAAGTCCGAGTCTCTCTTTCCCTGCTTTATCAAGCATTTCTGTCTATTTCCCATGCATGAATCCGTAGGTGTGTTTCACTTCTGAGCACTACTCTTATGCCTCCATTCCCCTCCTTTCCTTAACACTACACTTAACCATTTTCCTAACACACTTAAGCCCTTCAAGCCTTATTCCTTTGCTTTTCTCCATTCATGGCTACCTTACCTTTTTTTTTATGCAAAACACATGAAAAACCATTCAAAACCACTGAAAACCTGACCTTTGCCTTTGCTCCTCGATTCTACTGCCACCGTACATCGCACTTCGCAAATTGAAAATTTATATTTTACCTTTAATCACTTATCGCTTGTTCTTGCGATTGTGATATTACGAAACCAGACCCCGCCGTCGGTCCCATTACCACATCACCCATTGCAAATCACACTTCACACATTTTAGCTTTTACCTTTAAACACTTACCGCTTGTTCTTGTGATTGTGATATTGCAAAATCACAAATTGAAAATTGCACTGTTTACCTTTTCACATAACAATTACTGCTTATTTCACTGATGTGATAACTCCGCCATGTCACTCGTCGCACTTCGTTGAAATAACCACATCGCAGATTGTAGCGCGCAAATTTTACCGCATCGCAAATCGCACTTTGCATCATTTAGCTTTTCGTAAATCACTTACCACTCATTCCATCGATGCGATAACTCTACCACATCACCAGTCGCATTTCGCACTTCGCTGAACTTACCACATCGTAGATCGCAACCCAAAACTTTTACCGCATCACAAATCGCACTTCGCACATTTTAGTTCATTCTTATTAATCCTTACTGCTATCCCTTTAAAATTGTGATGTTGAGATTGTGAAATCGCATATCACAAATTTCGTCCTCCATCGCATGTCGCCACGTCATGCATCGCAAATCACACTTCGCACATTTTGTTCCGTTAACCTTTACCAATATCCCTTTAAACTTGCGATATTGCGATTACGACATCGCACATCGCAATTTTTGTCCTCCATCACACTCCTCCATCGTATTTTTGAGTTTTGTCCACTCCAAAGTCATTTCTCATTCTATCATAAATTTTCATAATGGTTTAACCCCCTCTTTCCTATTCCAACCCTCGTTTCATGTGTTAAACCCCCCATTAGCCTCTTTTAGCCCTTTTCTTCCCTCCAAGCTGAAAATTAACTCTTTTTAATTATAATAAAGTCATGGATAGCCTAGTTGCATGAATAGAAGAATGGTAGATATATCATAGGATAAATAGAGTGCATTTAGCCATTTGGCCAAGTTAAGTGTGGTTTAGGATTAGTTTCCTTGCTACTATTTGTTTTTTGCAAATTAAATTAGTTTCCTTCCTGACATTTATTTTCAAAAATTTAATTTAGTTTCGTACAATCATTTCCTTCCTGCAAATTAAAATGGTTCAATTTATTTCATTTCCTTTCTTCAATTTAGTTTAGTTTCATTGAAGTGTGACAAACTTCACTAAGAACCCTAGAAGTAGCACCCTTTTATAAAGAAGAAGAAGATGACATGAATAGAATGCATCTGCTATGTATATAGCACTCTCACCTCAAATTTTGTATGAAAACCAGGTTGATAAAGTAAAGTAGGGCTGCCTCTGGGAGTTGCAGCACTCTTGCTGCAATGCCAGGGCTAACCACTTTTTGGCGTTGTTTCCAGGGAGGTGCCTAGTAGATGTTTTGATTTTGTTTTTAGCATTCTTTTCTACTTTCCTTTCTTTTCATGTAATTTCATAAATATTATAAAAAATACAAAAATATATGATTTTCATGCCTTGTAGGACTAGGAATATGCAAGGAAAAATCTTACCTAAAACCCCCACATCACCTCCTAGCCACCCTTCACTCTTCTTCAGTGGCAGTGAGATTGAACCTCCTCTAGGAGAGCCTTCTGAATATTTTGAGGATCCTATTGGGGAAGAAGAGAAAGACCTTGTTTTAACTGAGGGACCTACTTCACCTATCTTAACCATGGTTGGGACACAGAGAGCCTTTCCCATAAGAGAGTTAGATGGGGAAACTAAGATGAAAAAAATTAGCCCCTCATCTCTTCTACACTTCCATGGACTTACCTCTGAGGACCCTAACACATTCATGTGTGAATTTGATATTGTTTTTAGGAATTATGACTACACCTCTGATGATCATAAGTTGAAGTTATTCCCATCCACCTTTAAGGATGCAGCCTTGCGCTAGTTCATGGGGTCTACCTAGGGATAGCATCACTACCTGGGCACAGATGGAAGAAACCTTCAGCATCAAGTGAAAATACTATTGTAGGTCCAAGGAAACTAAGGATGAGATATTTAGCATGAATCTAGGGCCTGATGAATCCCTAGAGGATTATGAAGAGAGGTTTCAATTGAACTATAAGAGAGCCAACTATACTCTTGATCCTAACTCACTTAAACTTGTACTTCTTCGAGGGATCAGTGAAGAGATGATAGAAACCTTGAATATGTTATCAGGAGGGGCTATCTACCAAAAACCCTATGAAACAATCAAAATTTTCTTTCAGAACCATTCTAGGGCATTTAGGAAGAAGGGAAGAGCTAGCCAAAGTAAATCCAATACCCCTTCCTCTTCCACCTTCATAAAACATGAGATTGGAAACATGCTAAAGGACTTCAAGAGTGACATTCTGCACACTTTTTCTTTGCAATTGGACACAAGGTAGGTCAAAAGGAAGCAAGAGGAAGCAGAGAGAGCCCTAGCCATATTTTGACCTAGATGTACTAGGAAGCACCCAAGAAATGAATGTCCACTAAATTTCACAGAGATTTGCTTAGTATTTGAAGAGAATCATGCCACAGACAAGTGCCCCTCCTTACCTGGACTTAAATCTATATATCAAGGTGGGGAAACAATGCCAGAGCAACTCTGTTTCATCAACCAGAGAAGGCCTCAAGGCCCTCATCCATACCAACAAGGTATGCAAGGTGCACCTTACTCTTACTATTACAACAATCATAATGCAACCATGCAACCTTGGTACACCCCCACTCCTCCATCCCAATCTACACCTCCTACTTGGCCTTCCAACCCTTCATATCATCCTTAGCTAGTAAACCAACCATTCCAATAGTATGTTCCACAACAAACTTAGTGGGGCAATCCATCCCAAGGGTGGAGGCCTCAAAAAAATTAACTTACATGATCTAATGCCTCCACCCCAACCTCAACCTCAGCATACTCATGTTTCTCCAACTAGGCTACCTATACCTACACAGCCTAATCTGAACCTGAATAACATATAGACACAGCAGGATCCCAATGGAGAAACATCCCATTCAGCTTATGTTGTGGAGATACAGAAAGTTAATCGCAGGTCAAGAAGAGTACTCTCAGACAACCATCCCCCATCTCCACATGTAGAGGTTGAGGAGGAAAAGGAAGAAGATAACACTCAGATCCAACAACCACCTTTTCCCAAGAGCTTGATCCACCCTAGTCAGCACACCCTAGAGGAGACTGAACTCCTAGGAGAATTGGAAAATTTGTGTGTAAATATACCACTTCTCCAGTCCATTAAGGATGTCCCTATCTATAATAGGCTCATCAAAGAAAATTTCTTCAATAATCTTGGGAGAAGGAATAGAAATACCCCCACCATCAATGTGGTAGGACAACTGTCTAACTTGATTTTGAGGAAGGTGATATTTCCAAAATACCTGGACCCTGGTAGTCCAGTTTTTTATGTGCATATAGATGGTGTCATGGTCCCCATGTTGAAACTTAATCTCCAAGGGACTTTGAGGAAAACCACAATAGTTATGCAACTTGTAGATCAGCCCACAATAACTCCAGAAGGAATTGTTGAGGATGTTATGGTTACCATGGACTCTTGGGAGTATCCTATAGATTTCCTGGTCCTACAACCAAAAACCAAGTTTAATGGTTATCCTCTCATCTTAGGAAGACCTTGGTTAGCCACTACAGATGCTTATATTAGTTGTCGGGCTAGAAACATGACTATAAAAAATGGGCCTTTGTCTAAAAATCTAGTGTTATATCCTCTAGCCCAACCTTCCATTGATCATGATCTCCCTATATGGTTGGAGGATGTAGAAGATGATTTATATAACACTTCCTCTATGTGTACCATAGATGCTATTCTTAGAGGGGGGAGACTGATGAAGATGAACTCATCGACCATGCCATTCAAAACTAGTCCTCCACTAACACTCCTCTTGAAACCTTAGTCAAAGAGTCTGAAAGCCAACCTTGGATGGAAGATCACTCAGTTGAGACATCCTCTGAAACCACCAAGGCTATTGATTTTGGCCCATCCAGTTCTCTGAAAATCAACCCAAACCTCTCAAATGAAGAAAAGAAGCAACTATGCTAGCTTTTGGAAGAAAATCTTGAAGCATTTTCTTGGTATTACAAGGACATGAAAGGGGTGCATCCTTCATTATGCAAGCATCACATTTACATCAAAGAAGGATGCAAGCCTATGAGACAACCCCAAAGAAGGATGAACTCGACTCTGAAGGACACAGTCAAAGAAGAGTTGCAGAAACTATTGGATGCAGGGTTCATATATCCTATATCCGACAGTGAGTGGGTATCTCCTCTTGTCCTAGTCCCAAAGAAGAATGGGAAGTGGAGACTTTGTGTTTACTATTGAGAGCTTAACAAATCCACCATGAAATACCATTTCCCTTTTCCCTTTATAGACCAAGTCCTAGATGGCCTTGCAGGGAAGAAGTCTTTTTCCCTCTTAGATGGGTTCAGTGCATACAATCATATTCAAATCAGCCCTGAAGACCAAGATAATACTACTTTCACCTGCCCTTGGGGTACCTTTGCTTATAGAGTCCTACCCTTTGGGTTATGCAATGCCCCAGCTGCCTTCTAAAGGGCTGTCCTGAGAATATTTTCTAAGTTAGTCTATGACTCTGTCAAAATCTACATGGATTATTTCATACCATATGGGGATGAATTCTAGGAAGATATCTCCAATTTGGGTAAATTAATAAGAAGGCGCATTGATATGCACATCTCCTTGAGCCCAGATAAGTGTGAATTCCAGAAGAAAGCAAGGGTTGTATTAGGACACTCCATATCCCAAGCAGGAATACAAGTAGACCTGAACAAAATTAGTATCATCAAAAGGGTACCTGCTCCTCAAAAGCAGAAAGATGTCAGAATTTTCTTAGGCTTAGCTGGTTACTATAGAAGGTTCATCAAATATTTCAGCAAGATAGCTTCACCATTAGTTGGGTTATTGGCCAAGGATTATGATTTTATTTGGTTCAACCCTTGTCAAGAGGCTTTCAAGCTCATTAAGAAACAATTGACGACTGCCCCCATCCTTCGAGGTCCAAATTGGACTCTCCCTTTCCACATCCACACTGATCCATCTAACAAATATGTAGGGGCAACATTAGGAAAATTACAGGACAAAATCCCTTATGCCATTTATTTCATCAGAAAGAATTTGTCAAAGGCCAAGCTGAATTATATTGTTACTGAGAAGGAGATGTTAGCCATTGTCCATGCATTGAACAAATTCAGGCATTATGTCACTGGATATCAGACCTTTGTCCACACTGACCATGCAACCATCAAGTATTTAATGAACAAACCAGATGTAAATGCTAGGATAATTAGATGGTTGTTACTTTTGTAGCAATTTGATTTGACTATTGTTGATAAACTTGGAAAGGAAAATGTTGTTGCAGAATTTTTTCCCAGGTTAGTTCTCCCTGCAGGTGAAGAAGGAATGGTGGATGACCAACTGCTAGATGAACACCTCTTTGCCATATCAACACTATCACCATGGTTTTTTGATATAGCCAACTACTTGGTTGCTGGAAAACTCCCTCCTAATCTTTCATTCAAGGAGAGGAGCATAATCATCAGAAAAATTGTCCCTTTCACATGGATTGGGGGAAATATTTTCAAGCTAGGCCCTGATAAAATCCTAAGGAGATGTGTGAGGGAGGAAGAAGTTTTTTATATCCTCTATGAATGTCATGAAAACCCATGAGGAGGCCACTTTGCTGCAAAGATAAATTCTTACAAAGTTTTGCAGGCAGGATACTATTGGCCTACCCTTCACCAAGATTATAGAAGATACACCAGCAGGTGTGAACAGTGCCAAAGGATGGGGAAACCCACATAAAGGGATGAAATGCCTTTACACCCTCAGGTGGCTCTTGAGTCATTTGATAAGCGGGGCATGGAATTTTTTGGACCTATCGATCCACCATCTGGACAAAAGAAGTATATCATAGTCTGCACTAATTATATGAAAAAGTGGGCTGAAGCAAAAGCAGTGAAGGTAGCAACCAAGGATAAAGTAGAAAAATTTCCGAGGGAGAATTTGTTTTACAAATTTGGATACCACAAAGAAATAGTCATTGGTTAGGGATCACAATTCACCTCTCACCTCATTGAGAATATTTTGAGGAATCAAAATATTAAGCATAGAACTTCTACTGCCTATCAACCTCAGGTGAATGGCCAAGTAGAGGGAACTAATAGAGATTTAGAGAGAATCCTCACCAAGGTTGTGAGCAGCAGTAAAAAAGATTTGGTAGATAGATTGGTAGAAGCTATTTAGGCCTACAACACTACTTGGAAGACAACAACAGGATACACTCCTTATGAACTAGTATATGTTAAGAAAACTCTACTTTCAGTTGAGTTTGAATTCCATACTTTAAGAATGGAAGCTGAATTAAATCTAGATCTATCAAATGCTCAAAAAGAGAGGTTGCTGCAACTAAATGGATTGGATGAGTTCAGAATGCAAGCACTTCTTCACACAGAGGTAGTTCAGCTACAAAGGAAGGTATGTCATGACAAGAACATCAAATAAAAGACCTTCAAAGAAGGAGATTTGGCATTGTTATATGATTCAAGGTTTAAATAGTTTAAAGGAAAGTTTATGAAAAGATGGTTATGACCTTACACAATGGAAAATTGTTTTGATAATGGTGCAGTTCAAATTAGAACCATAGATGAGGAAGGAATTCCCTTGCTTGTCAATGGTCACATACTTAAAATTTACAAGAAGCCTTTGTCAAAAGCAGAGTTCATAAATTCAATAAGCAGAGAGGTGTATGTGATGGGAAAATCCATAGTTTCCCACACCTCCTAAATAAAAAGGAAAAAGGAAAAAAGAATAAGCTTGTGGGTTGAAAACCTCGATGGAGGCAGCTCACTTTCTCAAAAAAAAGAGAAAAAGAGAATAAATATCCATGGGTGAAAACCTCTTTGAGGTGCCCAAGGCAAGTTTGTGGGTTGAAAACCTCCATGGAGGCAACCCACTTTCTTTCAAAATAAATAAATAAATATGCATCTATGTGTTTTCTGTGTTTGTTGTTTTGCAGGTTGTTAATGGTTTATGGAAACACATGGAGGAATTCATCTTCTTTTCCCTTCTTCTATCTTACCATCCATCCCATAATTCACTCCATTCATCTTCATAACTTCCTCCATCACCTCCATACACCACACTCCTCCATTCCTGAGCACAATGTAGCAAGAGAAGCAACACAAAAACATCAAGAAGTTCCTTAAAAAAAAACAAAGTTGTTCATGGATGACCAAGAAGAAAAAGAAGTAAAGTCGCATAACAGACTCCAGGAGAACGAGAATGCCACCTGTTGGCTTGTGATTATTTTGAAGGGATAAGGAAACATCAAAGTCAAGAAAATGAAGAGGTGGAGGGGTAAGATGAAGGCCCAATGCTTCAAGTGTGGGTTGGGTGGCCCCCACTTCCGCCACGCCACATCATTCTTCGCCCATCATGGATTAACGCCCATGCTAATCGTCAGGCGAGAGTTATAGAAATGAACAATAATCCCATATCAGCAGAAACTCATGGGTAAAAAAAACACACAAGTTATCAGTGTTGGTTCCTCCGCAGTTGACTTCGCTAGAATTCTGCTAACCATAGATATACGGCTCACGATAGCTGCGGGGGAAAACCTCCGATGGGTGCGTCGTACCCTAGAGCACCCCCGTAGTGATGTAAGCAACCCATCATCCATCTACCACATCACTTCCGCCCATCGCATATCTCTTACAACAAATTTTAACATTTAACCTTCGTTTCTCACACATAAATCTTGCAATTTGCGATGTGCAGGCGACCCCACCTCTGTCCGGCCATCGCACTTCACACATCGCACTTTTTACCATTTACCCTTCGCTGCGCACACATAAATATTGCGATTTGCAATGTGTGGGCAGGGCCCCACCTCTGTCTGCCATGTCACTTCTTCCCATCACATATCGGTCACCACAACTTTTAACATTTAACCCCCACACTTCACAAAATATAACATTTAACCTCTGACTGCTCCCACATAAATATTGCAATTTGCAATGTGCGATATGAGTTTGGGTCCCACCACCTTGCCACGTCATCAATAGCCCTCCCATGGCCTTTGTTCTGCTCTTTTTAGTGTTAATAAGTCCCACTAACTCCACTTCAGCTTCTACCATCCTGCCCTCAGTTCCGCTCCACATCAATACATATGACGACTCATAATCTAAAAACTTAGAAACAGGTTATTCCTTTATCTTGAAGACTCATAATATATTTCTCAAGCTTGTCTTTTATGGGTTCCTTATCCGTTCTTTCTCAACGCCTATGCATATTTTTAAAGCTTCTAATCATTGTTTCATACTTGGCCCATTTGAAATCCATTAATCCTCACAGCCTCTTGAGCCCTCTCACAGTATACGGAATTCATATGAATCGACTCCAAGGTTTTCTCCATCCTTGAACCACCAAAACCATTATTTTCTTATTCCATATTTTATTAGAGGCATTCTTATGGTTATCTACATTTAACCTCTGATTTTAAGATGTCCTAGGCACTGGTATTTTGCAACTCAAGGTTGTCTCTAGGAGCTACAACACCACCCATGACATCTCAAGCACCCCACACGACATCTACAGCAGAGAGAAACAATAAGAAAATATTAGCAACTCATTTAGGAAGATGCTCATTCAGCAAGTTGCTCATTCAGAGTACAGGAATATGGTGAGGAACACAACATCTAAAAGGCTTGTCTCCAACCTCCTGCTCCTGCAACCGCCTTGGAAACAATAGGTAAAATTAGGTATAGCTTCTCACCCCTTGCTGTGCATCCATAATATCCAACAATAATTAATTTGCAGACTTAGAGTTTAAGGCGCAGAAAGGTGGCCAGTTAACTTGACCACCACCATGAGGTATGACTGGAATAAAACTAAAAGTACATGCTAGCTGGGCATGAAAAAGAAAATAATTTAAATCAAGTGGAGTAGAGGAGAACGAGGGGAATAAATATGCAGTCCATCATGAACTAACAAGAGAAGGAAAAAACTGTTTACAATAGTCCGGAGCTGAGTCGAGTTACAGAAGAACTCCAAAATTAGCTGCGCTATCTAATAAAAGGAGATGTCATCTCATCCAAACTAGTAGATTGAAAATTTTTAAAGGGAGAGAGACCGACGGAAGCACACAGTGCTTAAAAAATAAGAGGAAGAACCAGTAGAAATAAGAAAAACCAGAAGAAGAAGAGGAAGAGACAAAGGGCCAAAGAAAAATAGAAGAGATGGCCATAGAATTCATGGAGATAGCAGAAAGTGGGCGAGAAACAGACTCACAACACATCACCACATCCTCTCAATACCAAAATATAGTTGCCACCATATCTCCTCTGAGCGCAAAGAGAAAAAGGAATACCTCTAGGTATTCCAAAGTTGACAAGAATTAGAGAGAACCAGAAACTTCTCCCACAAGCTTGATTATCATTGAAGAATCAAAGAGATAATTTCGAAGGAGCAGCTGCAGAAGGCATAGGCAAAGAATGTAGCACTGAAGGAGAAATTGTAGAAAAAAGAGGATAAAGTAGCCACCATGGTAGACTTATGCATAGAAGCCCTTTAGCACAGATTTCCCTCTGACTCATATATTGTGTACCTCAAAGAACAATGGCTCCTATTTCAAATAAAAAATCTAGCCTCCTATGGATCACTAACTTTCCAAGATTGTAGGAAATTCATGAATTCCTACAAGCAAGCTAACATGGTTGATCATGAAAATATGGGAGAGTTTTATATGCATAACTTCATGCTGGAAAATCTAGATATTTGGGACCCCAATCCTAAAATGGGGGATATGCAATTAATGACTCTAGCATCTTGGATGGTGAATGAAGACACTAGAGAAAAAGAGATATGGAAGGTCATGGGAAGAAGAAATAGAGAACCCTTATATATCAAACCAAAAATTTTCAGCCCAAGAGGAGTCATCCTTAACCATCGAGAGATTGAAAAGGACCCTGCACTGGTTGAAAGCTACCTTCAAACTCAAAACTAGGTGATAGGCCACTTTGATGATGTCTCTAGGTGAATAGAAGATGAGTGCATTATGGCCAGCCAGAGGAGATGGAACCACCTCCCTCACAACCTCAAGAACAGGGAGTACCATACTCCAGAAAGACTGAGGGTTGAATTGGAAAGGGAACCATTATAAAATAGGGCCATGCAGGCCAAAAAAATCCAATGGTTGGGACTAAAGCTCATCCCACCTTTTCTATTGGGGCTGACCGATGAAGAGGACATAGATGCACAAGATAGAGAATGGGAGAATGAAAAAAAGAATAATGGTTTTTACCCCCTTGGGGAAACTCCCACACTTCTTCCTCAGGAAATTAGGGGGGCTATTAGAGCCTTAAAGGAAATGCAGGAGGAGGATTAGTTTCTCATAGGATGAGCAACCATTCAGTGGGGGGTGATGATGAGCTCCATCATTAGACATATTTGGAGGGGTTAATAGTCACCTTTTTTCCTTCTTAGATCTCTTTTTCTTGCATTTTTATTATTATTTGGTTTTATGATGCTAGTAGAGGTGGTGATTAAGGATAACATACTCTGAGTGCCTAATATAAGGTTGAGTGTAGAAAATCATGAATTATTAATTATTTTTATAAGGATTTTATCTTAAGACTCAGAGGAGACAACAAAGAGGAATGATAGAGGATTTTCCACCCTCAAAGGCAGCCAAAGAATCCCAAATATTCTCTCTAGAAATTCGAATTCCAAAAGTAGCCAAAGGATCCCCAAAGGATCCCCAAGGATTCTTGTTCACTGGGATTCAAGTGGACTCAATCACATTTTTCTGGGGAGCTATTGGTAGCTGCCCTATAGAATAAATAGAGCAGAGCTAGAGCTAGGAAGAGTTAGTTTGTTCTAGACTCGATTCCATTCAGAACCATTGTTGTGAGCTATTGAGATTTTTGTTTTATTCAGTGATCAAACTCTCAGAGATGTATGAAGTTATTCTTTTATGAAATGAGAATACTGATTTCATTCGACCGATTTAAGTTTCAGAGGGCTAGGCTCATGGGTTAGGGCCCAATCCATGTGCCTCAACTTCTCTATTGTTACTATCTTTTCCTTTCTGTCATTTAGCTAGTTTTTATTTTTCCATTTACATTAGATCTTCTTTTGATAGTTTCATTGTTGTTTAGTTTTTGTGTTGCTGTAGTTTTTTAATTGCTTATGCATAGTAAAATAGAGGAAAAACTCCAAAAACTGTGGTCAAGCCTCCCCCTCTCATCTCCGTCAGTAGAGTTCGAGAAGGGTAGATCTTCCCATAGGCCAAAATTTCTTTTTGTTTGAGTTTCGGGAAGAAATTTCATTACTAAGTCTAAGTCTCTCCTTCCCTATTTTATGAAGCATTTCTGTCTGTTTTCCATGCATGAATCTGCATGTTTGTTTCACTTCTAAGCACTGCTCTTACGCCTCCATTCCCCTCCTTTCCTTCTCACCTTAATGTTGCACTTACCCTTTTTCCTAACACACTTAAGCCCTTCAAGCCTTATTCCTTTTATTTTCTCCGTTCACAGCTGCCTTACCTTTTTTTTTATGAAAAACATGTGAAAAACCATTCAAAACCACTAAAAACCTGACCTCTGCCTTGCTCCTCGAGTCTCCTACCACCGTACATCGTAATTCACAAATCACAACTTTTAGCTTTTACCTTTAATCACTTACCACTTGTTCTTGTGATTGCGATATTGCGAAATCGTGCCCCATCATCGGTTCACTGCCACAACACCCATCGCAAATTGCACTTCGCACATTTTAGCTTTTACCTTTAAACACTTACCGCTTGTTCTTACGATTGCGATATTGCGAAATCACAAATTGAAAATTGCACCATTTACCTTTTCGCATAACACTTACCACTTATTCCACCGATGCGATAACTCTTCCATGTCACTCATCACACTTTGCACTTTGCTGAACTTACCACATCGCAGATCGTAGCCTGCAACTTTTACCACATTGCAAATCTCACTTCGCATAATTTAGCTTTTTGCATAACACTTACCGCTCATTCCACTGATGTGATAACTCTGCCACATCACTAGTCGCACTTCGCACTTTGCTGAACTTACCACATCACAGATTGAAACCCACAACTTTTACCGCATCGCAAATCACACTTCACACATTTTAGTTCGTTCTTGTTAATCCTTACCACTATCCCTTTAAAATTGTGATGTTACGATTGCGACATCGCATATCGCAACTTTCATCCTCCATCGCATTCTACCACGTCACGTGTTGCAAATCACACTTCACACATTTTTGTTTGTTTCGTTAACCTTTACCACTATCCGTTTAAACTTGCAATATTGTGATTGCAACATCGCACTTTTGAGTTTCTTCCACTCCAAAATCATTTCTCACGCTATTATAAAGTTTCATAAGGGTTTAACCCCCTCTTTCCACTTCTAACCCTCATTTCATGTGTTAAACATCCCATTAGCCTCTTTTAACTGTTTTCTTCCCTCCAATTAATTATAATTAAGTCATGGATAGCCTAGTTGCATGGATAGAAGCATGGTATATAGATCATAGGATAATTAGAGTGCATTTAGCCGTTTGGCCAAGTTAAGTGTGGTTTAGGATTAGTTTCCTTGCTACTATTTGTTTTCTGAAAATTAAATTAGTTTCCTTCCTGTCATTTCTTTTAAGCAATTTAATTTAGTTTCTTACAGTCATTTCCTTCCTACACATTAAATTGGTTCCATTTTTTTCATTTCATTTCTGAAATTTAGTTTATTTTCATTGAAGTGTGATACACTTCACTAAGAACCCCTATAAGTAGCACCCTTTCGTAAAGCAGAAGAGGATGCCATGAACATAATGCATTTTCTGTGTGTATAGCACTGTCACCTCAAATTTTGTACGAGCCTTAGGTTGATAAAGTAAAGTAGGGAATCCCTTGGGAGTTACAGCACTCTTGGTGCAATACCAGGGCTCACCAGTAATTCTTATGTGACTATCAAATGAAAAAGGAAATGATTTTTGTCAAGCATGGATTTCATGCTCAAGTCACTTTTTCATTACTTCAAGCATCCATTGAATGTTCCTAGGGTTTTTCATGAGTTAAGATAAATTGTCACATTGTAAAACACCCTTTCATGCATTTTTATAAAGGAAAGGAAAAATATTTTGACATTAGAAATGTCTAGAAGGATCCCAAGACCAAGTCAGTCAGCCAAGGAAAATTTGGCCTAGATAGGGCTAATGGAGCCTCTTGGAAAGTCTATATAAATATCAATATTCAACCTATTAAGAGATACATAAAGAAAATATCCTTAATTTCGATATGCAATTAGAGAGGAGTGTGAAAGTCCTAGAAAAGTAAAGAGAAGGGTAGTGAAGGAAGAAAGAAACCCTAGAAGAGTTCAAAAGTCTTTAATTCATATTCTATTGTTCACACATGAAAATACCCTAGGGTTTCTAGGGTTTTCTTAGATCCAAATTTGCAGGTGGTGCTGCAGGTTTCCTTGGTGAGTACAAAAGTCTAGAAGAGACCTCATCTTGAAGATATATTGTTTTGCTTCCATTGGAGACTTAGTCTTGCATTGAAGATGAAATATTGGTTGGTTGAACTCATTATTTTTGATGGGGATGGTTTAGGTTTTGGTCTTCGAAGTATCTTTTGAATTGATTCTATAAGAAGAGAAGTTATTTTTGGTTTTTCCCCTTAGAAGGGTTTTTCCCTGGCTTGGAGCCTATATATTGTGTTCATTTTTTGTATGGTTCTGATCTTCATTGCTTTGGCATTTATTTGATGATAAGAACATAATATCATAAATATCTATGAATAAAGGAAAGGTAAAAATAAAATGTTTCCCTAATCGATTTTCCAACATGGTATCAAAGCTAAGGACAAGAGTATAGGCAGCTGGAAGACCATTGGAAGAGTTTTGCATTACTCCAAAAAGGAAAAAAGAAGGGATTGTATGCATATACCTTAAAGGAAGAAATGACTAGAAGTGAATCTGATCAAGAGAATATCATCCATATAATAGGACAACCCTATGAAATTAGTTCAAATTTTTGTTTAGTATTGTACCAAGGGTTTTGAAGAGGCTAAAATTGTTCACTTCAAGAAGTGACTTCATCATTTCAGGAGACCTGAGAAGAAAGTTAATAGGCCTATAATAGTTTGAGGACACTGCAAGGAAAGTCGTGACCTAAAGGAAATATGATACTTCTCCTAGAAGCATCCTTTAATATAACGAATAAGTCTCCTTGAAGAAAAGAAAGAACAACATTTTTTTGGACGGTATTTTAGGCCTGTTTACGAGATATTTTTAGTGGTTATCAAAGCCCTAACCACAAGACTGAAGTTACCATACAAAATTAAAAAATATTGAGATATATAAAACTTAATAAAATGCCATGAGGTTTTAATAAGATGGGTCGAGATCTATAACCTCATTTATTGTGGAATCTAGGGCTAGTAGTAGCCCTACAGTCCAGCGAAGTAAGGTAACTTGTAGAAGATATAATACCACATATTGAAGAGGAATTTATAGTGATTGTGGAAATACGTAACTAGAAGGACAAAAATTTCATAATGATAGCATAAATCTATCATCAAGGGAATTGAAGTAAGAAAGTATTGTTGTGTCTCATACAAATCCTGTTTGAAACAAGGGGTTGTAACAAAAGTCTAGCTTGAAGATATTTAGAAACATATACAACACACATAAAAAATAGAAGTACTAATATATCTATGAGATCAATATTTTATCCTTGAGAAGAAAATGAAGTCATCTAGAGACCAATTCTTTGCAAGAAAGGATAAGGTGAAGCTACAATGAGGGATGTATAATTTTTCTTATACTTATCTAGCTTAAGTTAAATAAACGGTCTACATAATTAATGACATGGAATGCATTAGGGTTTTAGGGTTTGTATAATTGACTTTGTTGAAGGTTTGTGGGTATATAGGGATTGTAAAACCTAGATAATATTTGGATCATGAAACCCTAACCCTTATATGTTTTCTCCATCACAGAAACCTTATCTCCTCACTTCTAGGGTTTGTAGATGATCTAGGGTATATGATAAACCTTAGTGAGGGTGGAATTGGATGAAATCTAGGATATTATATCAAAACCCTAGGGCTAATGTTTCCAAGGGAAATATCAAGGAATTTAGGGCTTGTGTCTAAGAACCATAGAGTATACCCTCTAAGAAACCATGGAAACCCTAGATTGTCATCATGCTCTTGTATATGTATATCGTTCTTGGTTGTACTTATCGGTGAATATTATAGGTTCAAAATGAAGGAAGAAAAATGAGAAGGATGGCTAAGAATAGCAGTTCTTGTGCTTTTTGATGATGAGTGTGATAAAAGGAGGGAACTGTAAGGACCTTGAAGGAATTGATTCTTACAAATTCATTAAAGGAGTAAGCATGCATCATTGTGTTTTCTAGATAAATCTTGATTGAGTATGGAATCATATATAGAAGAATGTGATAGTAGCATATTTATAGTCTACTTGATTTAATTGCTTTGTAACAATCATCTAGTCTTTCAAGATGAGAATTTTGGGACCATTGTGCATAAGGTTCATCCATCCGTTATCTAACATTATGGTATAGGTATATTTATTTTTCTAATATGGATCCTCAAGATCATATAAGAACCATCATTTTGTAATTTCTTGGAAAAATAATTATAACAAGGATTAGTATATATTCCATATTGTATGGAAACAATACTCTTAAAAGCATGAAGGAATGTAGTTGGTTAAATTGCAATCTCATTATGTAATACATATAGCTAGATGATTGTGTGAAAGATTAGGAATGCATAAAGTAACTTTTGGGTAGGATTCATATAATCATGTAAGAAAGGGTTGGTCATAAATTATGCATAGTGAATATTTCATTTAGTTATATGATTTCTAAGAAGAAGAATTTGACTTACTCTAGAATGAATGAATATTTAGGAATAATGTCATAATTATTATGTGTGGTAAGGAAATAATTTGTATATGTTTAAACATATAAGGAGAAAATAATATGCTACATCATACAATAAAACCCTAGATCCAAGGGTTAGATCTATTAAGTATAAATCCTCTTGCGCTAATTCCACACAGGTCTTAGGATTAAATTTCATTGATAACCTTTGGGGTTCCCAGCCATCTATGCAATTGGTTGTCAATATGTCTTCCATTTGGAATTTCTAGGAAAAATTGGGAGAAATTCATGAAGTTTAGAATGATACCAATACCCATATTATTTTCTTAATTATATGGGGGTGAGGTGAGATTTTTTCCTTGAAAAATAATAATAGAACCTTTACTCATTATGGTACAAACATAGCTAGAATAAAATTATTCCAACTAGGTGAACGAGACAAAATTAATAACTATATCTGTGCACTAAAGAAAAATAACATCCATTATTAACTCAATATTATCATTAATCTACCCTCGCTAATGCACCAAACATAAAAGGCAAAAATAACATACTGTATGTAAGACAGATATATGATTGGTTGTGAAATGGCTAATAAACATATTTACATTAGTATGATATAAATAAGTTGGTTTAGGAGCATTATATCTCAACCTCCCTGGTGGCATCAGAATGTGCAAGAGATAGAGGAGGTGTGTTTATGGTGGTATCAAAGTGTGAAAGATATAAAGGAGGTGTGTTTTAGGATTTGATCAAAGAATAAAATCTCCAAATACTCCTACTTTAGGAGACCAAATTGGAAGACTATGAATTTTTCCAAAAATACAATAGCATTTTGCATCTCAATTATTGTTACACCAATTTTTGGTCATCTATCAATTTACAATTAGATGGATCGAAGTACACAATATAAAACCAATTTTACCATAGTAAAATTGCTTTCATTATAAGAAATAATTTAATAAACCATATTTTATTAAGTTATTTCTGGTCCAAACAGGAAACCCTGTGAGGAAAAATTAAATAAATCCTTATTTATTTGATTTTCCTTTAGGAATAATTAATTAGACGGTTGTTTAAATAATATTCCTAGTCATATTTAACCCAATTAATGATGGATAATTATACAAATCTTTATTTATCTTATTTTTCTCTAGGAATAATTAATTAAATAATTATTTAGTTATTATTCCTTGTTAAATTTGACTAAGTCACCTAGAAATAATTAAACAAATCATTATTTGTTAAATTATTCCTTAATCCCATCCTTGAAATGATAAATAAATCATTTATTTTTTATTATTTCTAAATAAATGGATTTAACCAATTTAAATTCCTTTTCCCTCCAAAAAAATATAGTAATAATCCAAGCAGTTAGATCTAGATCTTGGTTAATAATATTTTATTATTTGCCATTATCGAGGATAACTCAATATTTTGTTATAAATAGGAGTGTTTTCCATTCATTATTCACTTTGATCCTTTTTTCATAGTCATACTTTAATCACTTTCATTGTCGTGCTCTGATCATTATCATTGCTGCTACTATTTTATTGATTTTTGAGTTCCCATCGAGTTCAACACGTCTTGGGTTTTCTACACCATTGAGAGAGAGAAACTTCTGGATCTGAAGCGTTGAGGAAAACCAAGAATCCATCCCATTGGGGGGGATTGGTAACATCATTCCTTGTTCCCTTCCCATGTGTTAATACATATAAAATTATTTATGTATCTTGTCTTGTCCATTGGATAGTTGGAGCGTATTCTTATTTATTTTTTACTATTTAACTGCTTTTACTGCATAGATCTAGTTTTTTGCAACCATCTATTGCATATCTAAGGAATTTAAGCAACCATATTTGTTGTTAGGGTTATTTTTCACACACAGCTAAAGTGATCTCTTTTGGTACATTTGCGTTAATAATTTACGCTAACAAATGGTGACTCCACTGAGTTTTATTCAGATTCCTACGTGACCATATGCTCCAATAAATAGGTCTTTTCTTCAGCTATTTTTAGTCTCTTAATGTTTTTTTTTCTTTTATTCCCTAAAACAGTAAAAATTTAACTTCTTTGTGTTTTCAGGTGTTTTCCACAGGTAACATGTATCAGCCGTGCCAGAAACGACATTTTTTTCTGCAGCTAGCCGCTCGAGGATCCCAGATCTGCAACTCGCACTTTTCAATCCAGAACCTGTGAGTTCAAGCTCAAGTCGCACCTGCTAGGCCAGAAAATGTGATTTCAATAGCTAACAGATCTGTACCTGCGAGCTCCAACTTTTTGCAAGATTTTTTGTGTCTGTTAGGGTTTTCTACAAGCACTGTTAAGGGTTTTTTGACCTCTGTATTAGCTTTTATTAGGCCTGGATATGCTCATTTTGTCTCCTTGAAGTAGGACCAAGCCCTCAGGGTTTCAGTATGCTTCCACCTTTTTAAGAGGGGTTTAGCTGAGTAGATAGTGTGAGATTTTGTCGCACTTTTAGCCATTGTTTAGGGTCTGATCTATCCTTCTTTCAGATCCTTTTAGATCAATATTATTCCATCTAAAACCCCCTCTTGTATTTTTTTGGTCTCTCCCTTAGGGTTCCCCTTGTTTCCCTTAGGGTTGTAACCTTTCGCCTCCCATTTTAACGCAGTTTTCCCTTTGGTTTCTTGTTTTTTTCTGCACCTTTTCTAATAGGTTTGAGTCATTAGATCCTTGTCCCTTAGACCTTAGAAATTTTTTCCTTCCTGTGTGTTTTGAGTCAATTTCACCCTCCTCTTAGAATAGCTGTTTGGGAATATTTCTTTTGGGTTGAATTTATGCATCTTTAGCTGTTTATTTGACTATCGTTTCAGTTTTATTTACAATTATTCAGAACCTTTTCTTTTTCTTTATACAACTATCTGGGCTTAATTAAAATTAAAACATGGCTTACAAACATGCACACCTAAATCGAAGAGCGCTTGGTTTACACCTCCAAGCCAAGACATAAACATTATAATTAATTTATCTGCCCCTATGAGCCTTTGTTTATCACTCTTCCATATTTTCGTGCCATCTGTCTTGCCATCATTACACCCCCAAGGAATTTATCCTGGAAACTCCAAGGCATTTATCCTCAATTTCCATTAGGAAGACTTACTCCAAAGCATATAATCCAAGCTAGTCCTCCACCCAGTCCCCATACCGACTTTGATTCTGGTTCATCGGGTCCTTCCTCTGATTCTGGACTCGGTTCTCCCCCATCTCATTCAATCACCATGTCATACGCTAATGTATGTGCTGGTCCTCAAGTTGGTGGTAGCATCGACCCTAATTCTGGAGCTGCTACTAGTGGAACTGCTATTGGAACCGTTCCAGCTACTCCTTTGCTACCTTTTATGGCAGTTTTAAACCTTCTCGATTTCAACCAGTTAATTAATGACCCTATACTCCACAATCTAGGTCACGACCTATTATTCCAACTAAGATTCCTTCAAAAATCCCTAATTTTGAAGGAAACACTGGAGAGGACCCTACTAATCACGTTCTCTCCTTTCACATGTGGTGTTCATCCAATTTTATCACTAATGACTCCATCCATATTTGGTTATTCCAACGTATGCTCATTGGAGAAGTTGAAAAGTGGTATGTCGACCAGACCACTACCTCACATTCCACTTTTGTGAATCTTGCTAAAGCATTTTTTTCCTACTTCCAACTACCTCTCCGATATGATACTAGTATCGAGTTTTTGACTACTTTCCATCAAAATTCTTCCACCCTGTTACACATCATTTTATCACCATGAAATTTTATTGTTCATATGGGTTTATTACCATCCATATCATGTTCCCTTAGAGGTCAAAAACACTGATGTTCCTAAATCAAGTCTTGGAAATTGGAGAAAATATCTATAAAACCTCTAAAAGTCTTCCTGCGCGGTTTTACTAGCCTTTCCCTACGCATGCGCTGATGATCCTTCCATTAGCCACGATGACCACCACATTGCTTGCCATTAATACCTGCGCACCCCAGTGAAAATAATTAAAAAGAAAAAGTAACTTCTAGAAGCCTAGTTAGTCGAATATTATCCCAACTGGAAGCCTCTAGAGGCACGTCTGTTCGAGATTTATTCCTCCACTCATGGAGCTTATCCCTTGGTCAAAGGAACTCAAATCCCTTCATGAGAGGAATCCATCCCCATATTTATGGAACTAAATCTACCTCAATCTCCCTATAAATTGAGCTCAAGTTTCAGGTTCAGGTATTAGGAGAAGGTAGATTATGAATGATAGAAACTGATCTATATAGTTTCTAAGCTAAAGAGAGTTCATAGAGTGCATACTTTCTATACTAGTGAGCTATTTTTGCCAGATCGAAGATCACACCTTTGTGCCCATGACTTCATGATGGTTATTTTAGAGAGGAAGGCTTATAGGACTGAAGGAGAATGATTTCTCGGACCGCGGGAAGAATCTGTATAACATCAACACATATGGATCTTTTTTTCTCATTGGCTTGTTTCTGTATTCATGGGAATAATTTCAATACTTAGATTCCTTGATCACTAAGTTGGATTAGTACATCTTGATTATTATATATTTCATATGCTTTGATTACTTTTCTTGTCTTTGATTTCAGGTTCTACTCATCATTGGAGAACTAATTTGGAGTGACGAGACAAAGGGCTACATCATATGTTTGGATTTCAAGGTAGGAGCATGTTCTCTCTACTTTAATATGATCTTAAATACAAATAATCTAGAGAAAGAGGTATTCAAATGGATATTTGTTTCTAGTTACTTGTTGGAGTAATAGGGAGATCTCTCTTGTTCGCAAGAGGGATTAATCCTCGTAACAAATTGGAAACTCCACGGGGAAATTTTGAGTTTAGTTTTTTTTTTTTTCATATTCAGTTTGAAATCTTATTTTTATAATTTTGACTTCTCTGAGTGTGGTCGGGTAGATAAATTTTTAGAATCTCCGAGAAAGAAAAATGATCTTTTATATGCGCACTATTGTCAACTGATATGCTACGCACCCCCTGGAAAAATTTGAAAATTTTAAATTTGTCTCTTTCAGAAGCAGATAACAAAATTCTTGAACTTTTCCCTAATCTATTCTAGTTGTCAAATCCTGTGTGAGAACTCCTTTTCAACAATTTTGAGTCTTGTGTGGATTATCATCTTGCTTGCATTTTACAAGTTAGGGTTTTCCCTGGTTTACTGCTGCTCTGTATGGAAGATACCTTCATTTTCCTTAGCTTACTAGTTTTATGATTTTTTCTTCTTGAGCCATCAGGATTATTTCCAACCTTACTTTTATGAATATTTGTTCTTTATTCATTTTTCAAACTAGAAAAAACTTCTAGATCACTGAAGCCTGATTCAACACCAAGAACTCTTTTGTGACTTCGTTTCTGCTGAGATAAGTATAAATTTATTATTCTGATAATAACTGAGTGAAATAATCAAAAAAAAATTCCTATGTATCCTAATTAGGATTCAAAATTATAATTTTGATTTGATTTTAAAATTTATACTTTTTAGGGTTTTTAGGAAATACTTTCTTTTGGGAATTGATTAATTTTTGAAATTGTATTTTTTGACTTGTTTTTCAATGGAAATTTATGCGAAAAGAGAAATTGATCATATTTAGAAATTTAGTTCTTAATGAAATGGTCTTCTTTTCATAAAGGATTTTGTTTATGAATGAGGAAGTTTTTGTTTTGAATTCAATAAATCTCTCAACTTTCTCCTAAATATAATTCATTGAAAAGAAAGAGTTTCATTTGTCAAATAGATGCATTTAGGGTATTTTTTGTCAGGTCACAACATCATCAAAGTTTTAACTCCATACCCTTTGTGTTAAATAATAGCCAAATCAATGCAACGCCTAATAAAATCAATCTAGACATTTTTAAATTTTCTAGGGCTCATTCCACCAATATAGCTTAGGCTAGTGTTTTGGAATAGGTTGTAATAAACTTTCCAAAGTAGTTAAAACAAAAAAGTAGAATCTTGCGGTAGGAAAATCCAATTGTCGTGTTTGTACTCTAGGAAGCTCTTCATAAAAGAGTCAAGCACAAGATAATGTTAGACCCAGTGAGGTAATCATACCTATCTCATTGGCAAAGATAGAAGATGTGCACATAATAAAAACCTCAGGTTAACCATTGTCGAGGAGCCTGGGGTCACTTGTTGGAAAACCTTAGATTTACCATGTCGAGGAGCCTTTAAGGGAATTGAGATTGATACTCTGGAGTCCACCCTTGCATGTATATCAGATCATAGACTGTTCCCCCAGGTGAATTTGTCTCCGTTGGTGACCTTAGTGGCCATAATATTTAGGATTTTTCCTAAGGTGATGGTGGAGGGAAGGTCCCACTGTACCTGGAATAGACGTCGGCTGGACTCACTTGGACTTTCCATAGGGTACTCTTCACTTCGAGATGGCATAAGTGGAGGGACTTGCACCAGAATGTTTCAGTAAGTAGGTCGTCGGGGTAACTATTCCAACCACCAAGGTTTTCACATTAACTTCTACAACATTGGATTTCATCACCAACTAGTGTTTTTAGTGTGGAAACATACTGTTTGTAAATGGTTTTTTTCTTAGATTATGTAGACGTGTGTTCAAATTTCTTGTTTTCTTAGCGACCTTAGGTGTGTTTTGTTGAAATATTTTTTGATTTCATGTGTTAAACATTAACCATGGTTTAATTACCAAGACACTCCCGTAGAATGCAGGGGAGGCTCCCTGAGTATACACCGAGTCAATTGGAAAATATTAAATCTGAAAGAGGTCAACAATCAAGAACTAGGTCAATTGAAAATGGGGAAACATCTGTAATAATACATCCTCATTACCAAGTAAATCAACCTCAGACAGTAGGAAGAAATCAAGAACAACCAAAAATTTCAGAAGTAATCAAAGTTGAGGCTGCTACCAGTGAGTTATTAGATACTCAACTTATTGAACCCGAAATATCTGAACCTAAATTTGAATCTACTTCATCTAAGTCAACTTCGAAGTTCATAGCCTGAACTCCTGGTCGTCCTCATTCACCTTGAGTGAAGCTTCGTATTACTGAGAATATTCTTCCAGGCCTGATTAGTATCGAATAGATTACTAACACAGAAGAAGAAATTACAATTCCTTCGTGTCAAGAATCTTTAGATCTAAGGTATAGTGAACTGATTTTCCCTTATATTCCTTTTAAACCAGACCCTTGGTATCAACAATTTACCGACTGTCTAAATAACACTCATCTCAATTATTTACCACGCCGCATTCCTTTTTGCTCTATACCCAGAGGTAGTTACATGTCTTCATTAAGCATGTCAGGTGAGTCAGCCATGTTTTCTTCATCGCCAGAAACTTTTTGTATGGTGGTCCATCAGTTCTTGTTGGATACCAATTTCTCTCTAGTACTTTCTCAAGAGCATCTCCTTCTCCTGAAAATATTACGCAATCAACTGGTCTTAATGAATCTAATACCAAAAATTTGATAATGGAACAAGTCTATATGATGTCTGGAAACATTCATTCAATTGATTCTCAAGGTGGCAATTTACTACCTGGTGGGCAGTATACTCCTCAAGGACAATCTCTTCAAGGGTAGTACCCTATGCCAGGGCCATAGCCTATTCAAGGGAAGTACCCTATTCCAGGGCCACAACCTATTCAAGGACCAAAACCTCGTCAAGGGAAGAATTTTTATCAATAGAAACCATCCTTTCAAGGAGGTAAACCTTTTACTGGAACTTATCTAGAAAATGATCAAACTTATGTTCCAATACCTCAAACTAGTTATGGCCAACCGTATGCAACACAACAATTAATGGGAGCTCCTTACCCAGGCATTAATGCTATGTGGAACTCGTCATTGAATCAATAAAAATTGCAACCTACTGTACAAGTACCTTATAATCAACCTGGTCAATCAACCGGACAATTTGGTTATACCTAAGTCCAACAACATGTTCAACCCTCACTTCAAATTACCCCTAAGGTATCTGTACCTATTAGTTAGCAAGATGGTCTGAGTACTACAATAAATCCTGTCCAATCTGCTATGAAAACTTATGTTCAACAACCAAGTACACCTATCCCTAGAGTTTCTCAAGTCCCAGTTGCTACAACCCTTCAAACAACTGCATCAAATGTTACACAGGCAATCCCTCAAGTCACTACTCATCAAGAGAAGACCCCTAAAATCATGTCATGACTTATCATCTTTGGTGTGCATCCAACTCCTTAATTGATGATTCCATTCAATTGAGACTTTTACAAAGAACGTGGACATGATAGCTGCAAAGTGGCATATCAAATTACCGCGTGGCTCTTTCAATAATGTCAATGCTTTAGCAACATATTTCCTAACTCACTTCCAGTTTCCATATAGTTATGACGATGGCATGAAAATTTTAACTTCATTAAAACATAGTAATTCTATGCAGATTTTAGATCACATACACGAATGGCGACGTAGATGAAGTTTAGTGAAGGTTTTCATTCTAGATCAAATTTTGGCGGAATGGTTCATAAAATCATTACTTCCAAAGATCACTAAAGATGTAGCTAAGGGAGGTTTTTTTACAGAAGAACAGGTCATAGCTCAAGCGTAGTACTTAGACCTTGTATACACACAATCTGGTACTCTATATGAAAAAATTCCTAACTTACCACACCCAGGTCAAATTACTGCAACTCATTTTTCTCATGATGCAGATGGTGTAATTGGTACAATTAACACTACAAAGAGTAAGAAGAAGTCATCTAAACCTACTTCTCCCATAATAACTCTACTAGATTCACCTAAAGGAGATTCTTCCCTCAAAACTTCTGCCGAAATTCATGTTGTAGATTCATCTACGACTAAACCTAAATCTGGTAATAAGAAGAAAGGAAATAATAAAAATAAACAAAACGCATCTCCTAAAGAGAAAACATAAAAAATCGAACCATCAGACGAAAAGTGGAAACCTCATTATTCTTGTCTTATCTGTGATGAAGATCACTACACCAAAGGGTGTCCACATCGGGCTGAGGAATCCAAATTTGTCAAAGGTTCACCCACACCTACTATATTGAAGGATCCTTTTCCATCTCAAGATATTAAAATGATCGTATCTTCTTTAAATTCATCTACATATATTTTAATGATTTCTCAGGCCATGGTTGCGACACGATCTCAAGACTATGGATCTAAAAGCCCTGTAACTAGTAAAGAGACTAAATCTTCCAGTAAAACACCAACAACAAATACTTCAGTTTCTGAACCACTTAAAATTGAGAAAACTTAGCCTAATTTAGTGATTAAACTGCTTGCTAAAGTTGTACTTCGAAAATCAACTTTCAATCCACATGCGAGAGCTACTCAGAATTACAACATTGTTGAAGATTTGGCCATATCCCCTTTCGCAATGTCGGCCTTAGAAGTGATGCAATCTTGTCCAACACAAAGGAAATTAATATTATCAGCCATCAAAGCTATTGATCCTTAGGACTCGAACCTAATGGTCATTGACCTCAAAAATTTTGTACCTAGAATCCCACATCAAATGGATTTTCAGATTCCAGTATTAGTCAAATCAAGATGAGTTTTTCATACTGTAATTTATGAGGGGGCATATATGTATATAATGTAGTTAAACTGTTGGAAAACCCTTGGTTCTGCAACACTCAAGCAAACACCAACTATCCTTAAAGTCTTTGACGAAAGAGGATTTCATCCATATGGAATACTCCAGGATCTGCGTATAGAAGTAGAAGGAAAAACCGTAAACCTAGAGGTGGAAGTTGTTGATGCCCCTCTTGAGTACAACCTTCTTCTAGGTCACAATTGGTCTTATGCAATGACTGTTGTTGTTTCATCAGTCTTTCAGGTAATAATTTTTCCTCACAAAGGAAATATTATTAAAATCTATCAGTTTTCATACTTTTCTTCAAACGCTAATTCTATAGATAACATCCAGCATGTCAGAAAATCAGTTATCCCATACGAAGATGTTGGTGTAGGACTAATGAAGGATTCCTCCCTCATGGGAACTTTCGTTATGCCCTCACCCAACATACTGCGAACAATTTCCAACATAAATATGATCACATCAAGCACAATTCTGTTAGATGACACATGGAATGTGCCTTTAGAATCAAAATTGGACTCTTATAATGGCAAGATGCCTTTAAATCCTTTTGAATTGGCATATGTAGCAGTACAATCATATTCTGACAACCCATCAACTACTGATCAATTGAATGTGGTCATATAAGAATCATCTTCTATATCAAGCTCAACTTTGACATCATTTCTGGATCCCTTTCAACATGTATTCGCAACTGATGAAAGCATTCGAGAATTTTTGTCATCAGATAAATTACCATGGGATGATATTCATCATCGATATTCTTTTTTTCCTGATCTTGATAAATTTGAAAATGATTTTTCATCTATATTTACAATTGATTATTTCTAGAAACCTGAGAATCCCACATCAATCACACATTCAGATTCTGAGATAAATTTAGGAAATATTTTTACAACTATTCTTATTGACATATCGATTAAACTTGGAATTATTGAAAACATTCATGTAGGTGCTTCTTGTTCGATTGACGATATTAAAACTTACAAATCCCTATTTCAAGAATTCTGAGACATTTTTGCCTAGTCTTACGAAGAGATGCCAGGTATCGATCCTAAGATTTTTATTCATGAAATCAAGACACACCTAGATGCTAAGCTTATTAGACAGAGATTACTCCAAATACATCCACGAAAAGCTACAACAATTAAAGTTGAAGTTGAGAAACTATTACGAGCAAGATTTATTTATCCTATTTCTTTGACGAATTGGGTATCTAACATAGTTCCTGTAATGCAAAAACAAGGGACTATTAGAGGATGCATCGATTATAAATATATTAACAAGGCTTGTCCAAAAGACAACTATCCTACACCCTATATCAATCAAATTTTTTATGATTGTTCTGGAAACGAGATATTCTCGTTAATGGATGGTTTTTCTGGCTACAATCAAATAAACATACTCCTTGCTGATCAACTTAAAACAAATTTTATATGTCCTTGGGGCACGTTTGCATATTTTGAGTTACCTTTTGGACTGAAAAATGTTGGTGCAACTTTTGAAAGAGCTATGTATTATGCGTTACACGATATCAAACATATTGTACAACCTTACCTGGACTACTTACCTACTCATTCTTTACATAGAGAAGATCATCCTACGCACTTACATGCTATATTCATGAGATGTAGGCATTATAAAATTATTTTGAATCCACAAAATTGTGTTTCTTGTGTACAATCAGGACGTTTACTTGGATTCGTCATTTCGAAAGAGGACCTTCGTGTAGATCCATCGAATGTTGAGGCTATCATCAACTTATCTCCTCCTTCCACTCTTCATCAACTCCAGAGTTTGTAGGGGAAAGAAAAAAATTTATGTAGGTTTATCCCGAACTATGAAAATTTAACAAAAGGTTTTACCTAGTTATTGAAACGAGATGTTCCATTTTTTTGAGATGAGATTGCTGATAAATCTTTTGATGCACTTAAAAAAGTGTTAACCCATGCATTGTTATTGCATCCGCCCAATTACCACCGGGATTACTTTTTATACTTAGTTGCCTCTGATTCCATGATTGGAATGGTCTTGGTTCAGGAAGATGAATCTAACAACAAACATGTGATCTATTACCTAATTCGGAATCCCAACCCGATGGAAATCAAGTATTAACATGTGGAGAAATTGGACTCGGTGACAGTTCAAGTTGTCCAACGATTTCGTCATTACATACTGTTTACCCAAAACCATAGTGATATCTAACTGCAACCCAATGATGTATATATTGAAAAAACAATTGCTCGGGGGAAAATACTCCAAATGGAATATTATCCTGCAAGAGTTTGATTTGGAGCTCGAAAAGTACAAGTCTAGGAAATCACTAGTGTTTGCCAAACTTATGTGTGACTTTCCCAATACTAAATATGAAATGGTGGTAGAGAATCTTATCGTGGATGAATCTCTATTTCTAATCAGTACCTTAGATCCCTGGTATGGAGATATCATTATATATCTTCAGACCCAAACCTTTCACCCAAACCTTTCACGATCAGATCGATGGAGAATTCGGTACCAATCCTAGAAATAAAATATCGTTGGAGACACTCTTTATCATCGCGGTGCCAATTCCGTGTTTCGACAATGTATAACTCATGAAGAGGCTGAAAAGGTTTTGAATGATTTCCACTCTGGAGCGTGTGGTGGTTGTATGTATGGGTTTGACACAACCTAAAAGATATTGCGCACTGGTTATTTTTGGTCGTCTTTATTCAAAGATTGTATTATCACAGTTTGAAAATTCCACAATTTCCAGATTTTTGATCGAAAGGTGCGTGCACCTCCAGCTCCTCTTCACCCAATCATTTTTGTTGGTACTTTCATTAAATGGGGCATCGATTTCATTACATGTAACCCTCACTTGGACAGGGGGCATGGGTATATTATTCTCACCATAGATTACTTTACCAAATGGGCTGATGCAATGCCTACATTTGTGGATGATGGCACAACTGCAACTACTTTCATATTCAATCATGTGATTACTCGACTTGGTGTCCCTCAAGCTATCATTACAGACCATGGGAGCCATTTTTGAAATATTATGATGACCAAACTTTCTGATCAACTTGACCTATGCCATGATAATTCTACACCATATTACCCACAGGCTAATGGTCAAGTTGAAGCCGTCAACAAGGTTTTAACCACCATGATTAAACGGATTGTCGAGACTCATAAATCTAATTGGCATACCATGATTTTTTCGACATTATGGGGTGTTGGAGTTCCCATGTTTTGGCAAGTTTGGCAATACCAAAAGATGAGACAACATCAGAACCACTTTTAGACCTCAGGATCTAGCCCTCCTAGGTCAAGAGAGGGACCTCTCTATATAGGCAAAGGTATATGTCTTTGAAGTTCAGTTTTAAGGTTTTAGGCTAGTTATAAGGCATAGGGTTTGTTTTGTTTTGTTTGTTTGGGTTGGGAAACGGGAATGAAGGGTTCAATATAAGACCAGGATGAACAAAGAGGATTTTAGGCAAAGGAGAGATAATTCAAGGAACACTCGAGACCATTGGGCAATGGAGTCAGGAAAGGTTTTAATTGCTATTCAGTATTCAAGGCTTTCAATTGGGCTAGTCATCTAAATCATAGGATCTTAAAGATGATAGTGTGGTATGGAATGATAAGGAAAGAAGGTGAATGACAAGGAAAACTCCAAGGTGACCGGTTAGGAATCAGATCTAGGGATAGGACATGCCATTAAACACCTATGATCCACCTCCTAAAGGTTAACTGTTTAGACAGAGGCAACATTAAAGATTTAAACACAAGGTGAAGGTCTGAGATCAGAGAAAGGCTTTGAACTTTCAATGCTTCGACATCCAACTTAAGGGAACTTAGAAAGGTTTAATTGATTGAAAAATACCCTAGTGAGACAGAATCAAAATTCTAAACTCCTAGTATCCCAATTCTTTCAATTAAAACCCAACAAGAACATCTAAGAACAGATTCATAAATTCATACATTAGCTAGCAGTGAATAACAGCTACTACACTAGTTAAATTATCTTGAATTAGTTCTTAGATAACATAATCAGTAGAAAAAATCAAAGGTAAGGAGAGCAGAAGAATTAGGGTACCATGCAAGGGTATATCCTAAGCCAGATTTCTGATGCTTACCACAGAAATGAAATGTAATGAATTACAGAAGGAAAACAGAGACAAAGACAAAAAACATCACCGCTACTTTAAATCAGGATCCAAAGAAATGTTCTTGTCATATTAAAGAGCAACACCAGTCATGTACAACATTGTCCAACATCTTGATATTCAGTTTGAAAAAATCTTCCTCAGCCTGTCTTACAACTTTACACAGAGAACTATATCTCAAGAGAAACAACTTACAATTCACAATTATCCGATCAATAATCAACAACAACCTTTACAATGTGTTTTTCTTGAGTTCTTATAGCTGAAAGAGAGGCATAGGAGGTAGGTGAAACACTAAATGAACATTAAAACAGAATTAGAAGAAGAGGGCTCGATGCCCATTCTGTCTTAATATCTATGCATTAATTTTCAGTACTCTTTGGATGAAAGAGTAGTCTTCGACAGACTGATATTACTTCTGGGTATGTTCTTTAATGTACTTTCGGCTGCAGTACTCTGTAGTACTCTGATGATAGGAAAAAAGGCAGATAAATGACTTCAAGGTCTGCCATACTGCATAACAAATGCTCTGGTAGCATTAGGACTTCTGTGAGGGTGGAAATCTTCTTAGGAACACGATATAGAATAAAAAAAGTATGGGTACTTTGTCCTTTCTCGGGAGAGAAACTTCTGTTGATGTGAAACACTGATAATATTGTTTTCTGTGCGTTAAGCCTCATTAGGCCTTCTGTGTTAATCAAAAGATATTCAATTTATTACATTTTCCCTTTGAACATTGAATTAAGGCTCAAAATCTTCAATAATGTGCATTAGACCTTTTAATCCTTCATTAATACTCTTTGCCGCTTCATGACTGTCTCTGTCTATGAAAATGGAACTTTAATGGCGCTGGAGGTTTTACGGAGTTTAAACACTGGTTCTTTGATGAAATATTTTGTTTAGAAACCTTCCCAAACATTTCTCTGCAATATCAGGCCCTGAAAATGGCCTTCCCTGCACTTTGTGCCACTAAGATAGTGACTGTGAACAATGGCGGTTTCCACTGCCTGTAACCCTACAAAACACACAAACAATGTTAAGAAATCCATGTGGTGGGGGGATGGATGCAGTGGAAGGCTGTGAGAATGGCAGTGTAAAAAAGGTGAATTCTATGGATGCAATGGAAAAACAGCTGAAAAATGCAGTGTAATGGTGAGAAAATGGTCTGGTGAAAGTTTGGTGGAGGAATGATTATGGGCCATTCGATCAGATCTGGTGGCAACGATCAACGGTTATGATTAAATGACGGAATGGTTTATGAAGTTAGGTGGAATGATATAACCTTTTAATGTAAAACATTAAAAGATTAATGTTGGTGGAAGAAAAGGTTTTTTTTTTAATGTAAATCATGAAGTTTGGACCTTTGAACGAAATACAAAGGAAATGCATGAGAATGCAATGAAATAGGCATGAATGGTGGGACCCGGTCATGGGCGGAGGGCGATTTAATATGGACTGTCAGATCTCAGGAGGAGATCAACGGTTGAGATGATGCGATGAAGTTCTGTGGTCTCGCGATGAAAAAAAAAGAATGGAACGTGAGATAAATGGTGGCCCGTTGATCTATATAGATCAACGGTCGAGATCTGTAGATGAAATTTCGGAGGCAGGAAGTGGGGAAGTGGTTTTTCTGAAGAAACAACTATTTTCGCGCGGCAAAAGGTGGGTTAGGTGGTTTTCACTTTTCGAACGCGATATGGGTCCCCGGCTGACACGTGGCCTTTTAAAACTGCCTATATCGCGTGAATTTGAACTGTTAATGTTCAGACGAGGAAACAACGCGATATTGATGCGGGCCATTGGATCTGGGACTGTGAGATTCGACGGCAGGAGCTGGAGTGCGATATGATAACGTGCACGGTCGGTTAAGGTGGGGGCCAATCAAAGGTGGTTTGATTGTGGACCGTCCGATCAGTGCGATGGACAGCTAAGATCTGCAGAGGAGAAACACAGGCGGAGGAGTTGGTTAGTGGTCGGGAGAAATCTAAGCCGTCGGATCAAGAGGATTGGACGACGGAGATTTAACGATGAGGTGGAGGTAAATGGGCCATATGAATGGGTGGGAGTAATCCTGGCCGTCGGATCAAAAGGAATGAACGGTCAGGATCTAATCGGAACCAGCAGAGGCAGGGGCCAAAACTTTGATGGGATGAAGGAGAAATTGCATCTGGACCGTTGGATCGGCGGCAGATCAACGGTCGCGATTGGATCAGAGGGTGACCAATCGAGGAAGCGGGGCAGAGTAAGAAGAAATCTGGTCGTAGGATCAGAATGGATGGATGGTTCAGATTCAATCGAGGGTCGGCCAATCGGGGCATTGGAGGGTGGCACTTTTTAAAACTTCCGATTGGCGATGAGCGCAGCTCTGCGATGGCCATTGGATCTAACTATGAATCAACGGTGGAGATCATCATCGGAGGGTTTTCAAAGGGAGCAGGCGGGTGCGGTGAAACAAGCGTTGAGCCGTTAGATCTATTCTGATCAATGGCAGAGATCGTTTCAAAGGCCGACAGAACAAATACACTATCACATCGGAACTTTCATTTTACAAAGAGAATAAGCGCTTTGACCAATCCTTCTGATGCGATAAGTTCTTTATGCCTTAGCGCTTGGTCTTAGCACTTATTTGCATGGAGGGGAAGTGGTTAAGGGGCTGGCCGAAAGGGGCTAAGCCTGTTATATGTAAAATGTGGGTATTTTGGCCTAAAAACAGAGTTTTTAAGGCTAAAAAGAGGCTTTCGGTAGAGGGAAAAATGGATTTTTAAGCCAAACAAAGGGTATTTGTGAGGTTAAAAGGGGAGATGGAATGATTTAGTAGGCTTAGGAAGGGATTTTTGGAGTCAAAGGGGAAATTTGAGAAGGGGAAAAAAGGGGTTAAAATGGGAAATATGCAAGGATACAAAGGGAAAATGGAGGCTTTTCTGAGCATAATTTTTTCACAGACAGTGAGGCTTTTTGGATGGAAACAACAATGAAGATCTTTTCAAAGGCAAAGGACACACAGAGGCTTCAAGGATGAGATATTTTCATAGGAAATGTATCTCTTGAAGGCTCATAAAAATATTTAGCCACCTGTTTTCTTGACAAAAATTTCATAGGTGGCTAACAGTGGCTCCACATGGAGATGGCATCTTCTTGAAGGTGTCAAGAATTCAGAGAATAATCTTTGGAGTAGGCCAAATGCCTGATCTTTGAACCATCTTTCTTCTTTGATTCAGCTATTACAAACATGATGGATATTAATCAGCAGAAAACATTCCCCAAACAATCTACCTACCCATCCTACAGTCCTAACATTTTTTCTTCAAGGTGCATTTGAATTTGCAGACCTTCTTCATCATTTTTTTTATTGAAAGCAGAAAACAAACTAGTCTAATTCTACCCTTATTCCTCCATGGACTTTCCTCCATGAGACCGTATTAAACTCATGGCCTCATAGTTTCTCTACTTAATCTAATATCTCATAGGATTAAACTCTCTGCCTAGCGTATTTCTTTCTACATTCTCTATAATAGAAATTTAAAAATAGTCAAACCATGATTAGATGTACCGGTTGTTGTGGGATCCATGGCATAAAGATAGCCGCACATGAAACGACCAAAATTTGAAAAAATCTTGAAGGTTTGAAATCTTAAAACTTTGAAGCATTTTCTTTTGTGACTCAAAGTTTTGAGTTTGTTAGAGTCACTTTCTTCCTCATTTCAAATTTCTCCGGTTTTGGGCTTGTTAGGTTTTAGGAGTTTATCCTCCTTTTCTCCTTTTGTTGGTTCAAGTTTTGAGCATGTCTGAACCTCTCGTTCTCTCTTTTTTGAAACATTTTCTCTTTTTCTTTGAAAAAAAAACACAACAATGGTATTTACAATGGAAATGAAAACTACAAATTGGAAATCAGTAGTAGTAATGCTTGAGCATCCTGCCATTGATAGGACCCCCAAACAGATCTGTACCATCTAGCTCTTGCATAAAAAAGGCATTTGGACCAATGGTGGATTGGATGATGTAAGGACCCTACCACAAACTATCAAATTTGCCATGCTTTCCTTTGTCTTCTCTCCTAGAGTCCCATTTTAGAACCTTATCTCCAATTTTGAAGTCACAAGCTTTTGTTCTTTTGTCAAACAACTTCTTTATGTTTTCCTGCACTTTCAGAGCTTTGTTGTAGACTTCTTCTCTTGTTTGTTGGAGATGAATTGTTTGATTTATCCTCCTTACCATACTGTCCTCTTCTGTCTGAATCTCTTGGACTAGTTTAATCACTGGTACCCCTAGGGTGGTAGGAAATACTGCCTCTGTTCCATAAACAAGCTGATATGGTGACATTCCAATGGATTTCTTTGTTGTTAGCCTGTCAGCCCACAAAGCATGCACTAACTTGTTATGCCATGATTTCTTATTCTCTTCAAGCAGATTTTTGATAATGGTCACCAAGCTCTTGTTTGATGTTTCAGCTAAACCATTACCTTGTGGGTAATAAGAAGTTGAATGACCAAGTGCTATCTGATACCTGTGACAAAAATCAATCATTTTCTTGGATCCAAAAGCAGCAGCATTATCAGTGATTATCTTTCTAGGGTAGTGAAATCTAGAGAGGATGTGGTCTTCTAGGAACTTAATGATGACAAAATCTGTGGCATTCCTAGAAGGTATGGCCTCTATCCATTTTGTGAAGTAATCTGTGGCTGTAAGGATCCACTTGTGTTGAGCAGAAGATGCAAGGTGTATTTCTCCTATCAAATCTAGGCCCCATTGTTGAAAGGGAGCCTCAACAGTAATGGGTTGTAATGGTAAAGGGAGGAGCTTTCTTTTGCCCTAGAAAATCTGGCACTTATGGTAGGCAATTATCATTTTATGGATGTCATTGAAAAGTGTAGGCCAGTAATAGCCAGCTCTGAGTATTTTGTTAGAAGTGGCTTTCCAGTTTAAATGGCCTCCACACTCTCCTACATGGAACTCCTGTTTAATCCTCTCTGCTTCAGTTTCAGGCAAACATTTAAGCAATAGACCATTTGCATTTTTCCAGTATAAACATTCATTCAGTATGAAATAGTTTCTGGCTTTTAACTTTAGGAATCTGGCCTTAGTATTTGATAAATTAGGAGGGGCATTGAGGTTTGTGAGTACATACAAGATATCAGAATACCAAGGAGAATTTTGAAATTGTTCTTCAACTATAGGATCAGGCAATCCTTCATGTTCATCCAGGGCATCTACCATGTTTATGTCAAGGGCTTGCAAGTTAGATTCAACCATTAGTTGAGCTAAGCCCTGACCTTTGATCAGTTTTGTGGGTTTTATTTCCAGGTCATACTCTAATATTACAACAATCCATTTTCCCCTCTTTCCATCAGGATCCTGGGACAAAATGTCTTTCACCACTATGTTTGGCACGTAGGCAATGATGTGAGAATGCAATATATACACCCTAAAGTCTTTCAAGGCCTTTACCAAGGCATAGGCCTGTTTTTCCATTATGTTATATTTTAAGGGTGCATCCCTCAGAGCTTTACTGAAGAAAGCAATGGCCTATTCCATTCCCTCTGAATTTTTCTACAGTAGGACTGCAGCCACTGTATGCTCAGAGGTAAAGGAAAATATCAAGAAATATTTTGAGAAGTCAGGGCTGATTAAGATAGGAGCCCGGGTGAGTGCAAGTTTAATTGACTCAAAAGATTTTTTGGCCTCTACAGTCCACTTAACTCCTACACCTTTTTTCAGCATGTTTGTCATATCCCTGGGGTGCTCAGCTAAGTTGGGAATAAACCTCCTTAAGAAGTTAATTTTCCCAATAAAGGACTGCAACTCTTTTATGTTTCTCGAGTCAGTAATCTGCAATATTCCCTCGACTCTTTGCAGATCTATCTTAATTCCCTTCTTTGATATAATATGGCCAAGAAGCTTACCTTTTTGCAGGCCAAATACAGTCTTCTTGGGATTTAAGGATAGAC
The DNA here is from genome assembly GCA_034641835.2 of Pinus albicaulis. NCBI lineage: Eukaryota > Viridiplantae > Streptophyta > Pinopsida > Pinales > Pinaceae > Pinus > Pinus albicaulis. The sequence continues at coordinate 108,683 of JAXQQM020076062.1, forward strand.
CAAACCTTCTACATTTTTCAAAAACTCTTCTAAGATGTTTTAGGTGTTCCTCATCATTCTTGGAATAGACTGTTATGTCATCAAGATAGATGACAATGAAGTGCCCTATTTACTCCGAAAAGTCTATGTCCATTGCTCGTTGGAAGGTCGCACCAGCGTTCATTAGTCCAAAAGGCATTTTTACGTACATAAAGGTGCCCCATGGAGTAGTGAAAGCTGTCTTGAGTTAGTCTTATGGGAGTACTAAAACTTGGTTATAGCCTGAAAAGCCATCTAACAGGGAGATCCTTTTCGAGCCAACTACCCTCTGTAGGATGTGTTCCATCTTTGGTAATGGGTAAATGTCTTTAAGTGAAGCTCTATTAAGGTTTCTGAAATCGATGCACAGTCTGATATCACCTGTCTTATTTCTCACAGCTACAAGGTTAGAAACCCAATCAGAGAATCTCACAGGCACTATAATTCCTGCCTCATACATCTTCTTGATTTCCTTTTCGACTAGAGGCAGTTGTTTCGGGTTAATTCTATGAAGTTTTTGTCTGAAGGGTTTTTGGTTTCTTTCAAAGGGATTTTGTGCTGTATAATGTCTGTATCGTAGGCCTTTAAGTCCTCATATCTCCATGCAAACACATCGATGAACTCTTTAAATAAGTCAATATATTTCTTCTTCATGTCTGCGGGAAAGGATTTAGCCAATTTAATCATCTTAAGCTTATCTTCAGTACCTATGTTGCATTCCTCGACATCTGAGTCTGAGTGTTCTACAGTGGGTTTTTTGGCTACGTCATCAAAATCAAAAAGGTCCTATAAAGGTGCCAGTCCTCTGGGTATATTCTTATCTTTGGACTGCAGCACCTCCATTTCCTCTTTTTCTGTGTTCTTATATTCTTCGATTTGATTTCCAATTTGTTTAGTTATCATGTTTATTTCTACATTATGTGGTGATTTTTCTTCGTCGGGGGGCTCTTCACTCAAGTAGCCATCATCGGATTTAGAGTCTGAATTAGAGAATTCAAACTCATTTCTGCCAAGCAGAAAATCCTCTATCTGCTTGTCGCCCTCAAAGACCTGCCAATATTTCTCATTATCAAGCACTGCAGGTCTGTATTTTGTCTGAATCATGATTTTTTTGTCACTAGGTGTTTTATTATATGAGCTAGCTATGCAGGCTAACCCATTCGCAATTATGTTATGACTCCTAGGAACAAAGACCAGTTCATATTCTACAAAGGTTTTCAATAAATCCATAGCGTCATTCCTATACACTCTCAATCTAGGGTGTTTAGCTGTATACTCTCTGTTCACTTGTTTTATGATTAACTCAAAGTCTTTGTGCGCAGCTATCCTTCGGGCTCCTAGTTTCTTCAAAAAATTCAGGCCTAGGATGAGAGCCTCATACTCTGTGATATTGTTTCTACATTTGAAGCTCAGATTGAAGGCATGACTCTCTGCATAGTCACTGTCTGTGTTATGTAACCATATAGTCACTCTCTGTGTTATGTAACCACACTCATGCCCCTGCAGTGTTTCTAGTGCGAGACCCATCGAAATTCATTCTCCATAAGGGGTCGTTTTCAGGTTTATCATCATTTTCCTCCCTAATGTTGGTTTCACTGTTATGATGTAATATGGGGTCTGCATCGTGGTGTGGAGGGTTTTGTTTTTCATGATGTGTATGTAGTTCCAAGAGATGGCTAGCCTGTTGTTTGTAGTCTTGTTCTTGTTCACTCTGAGTTTCTGATTTAGTGCACTGTCCAAAGGTTTCTTCTTCGTTTTCTTCTAAGTCCAAAGTGGCCATTATTTTAAAATCTATGGACTCTACCCTCTTGTGTGTTTCTCTGTCTCCTGGCTTTGGCTCGTCTATGAATTCATCGCTGCAAAGGATAAAGAGTCAAGATCCATGTGTATAGAGTACAGAGGTGAATTTTTAGGTTTTTCAGGGCTGCTAACCATGAACTTCATTTGTGCCTCTCTATACAGTCTCCTAAGTTGGCTAAAGACGGGGATTGTGGCATATGACCCATCCATCTGCATTGTACCTTGCAGCTTGGCTCCCCATGACCTGGACAACAGCATGCCATACTTAGGTGGCACATCTGCCACCACATCATCCATAACCATGCATTTTGCTAGAATCTGGGTCAGGTTCACACAAAGGTCTTTGATTAGGCCAAGGCACTTCACTCTACTAGAGTCAAATGAATATAAATCTTTATAAGGATGGGTTATCTATAGGCCTAACCTTTCCATAACTACCTTAGGCATTAGGTTGTATGATACCCCAAAGTTATGCATTGTGTTGTGAAGGATCTTGTCATGGATATTGAGGCTGATATAAAAAGGAGGTACTACCCCTTCCTAAAACTTCCCTTCTATCTTTGAACCAAACAGGAGGGCTGGTTGGTCATCACTTAGATTGACAGTGTCACTGTTTTCACCTAAATTTAAAGCCTTCAAAATTTGGCCTTTATATACATCCTGAGTGGCTAGCTCAGAGAGTGGGACAGAGATTTTAATTTTAGCAATCTCACTCTCCAAATTAAAGGGAGATTGACTCTTTGTAAGACTCAACTCTGTCTTGTTAGCCACTACTTTAGTGGCAGAATCAGTGTGTTGATTCTCACTATGTACAGTGTTTGTAGCTATTTTATCAGGAGCATTAGCTACAGTGCTAGTGTTGCTAGTTGGTTGGCTTTGTTTATCAGTATTTTGGCTATCTTTTTCTTTGTTCTTCCCGGAACTCTCAATTGTTGATTTTCTACTTTTAGCAGTCACCTTAGAATTTTTCTCAGGCATTTTCTTAATGGTAATCTCAGAATATTTTGGTTTGGAATTGTCTAAGCTCTTTTTGCTTCTAAGTTCATACTGTTCTTTGACCTCCATGTTGGCATTTTAAAATCCTAACCTATAATCCTCAGATCCTAACCTTTACTCATTCCAATGTGAGTGTGAGGTCTGATCATCTTCTGTGGAACAGTTGTGGATTGAGTTGTTTGTTTCCAACATGTTTATTGTGGTTCCCTCGGACTCTTCTATTATCCCCTCATCTTCATCAAGGAAATTCTCTTGAAATGGGGGTATGACTTGTTGATCAGAGTCTCTTTGTCTGTTTGGGGGATTGTTTCTCCTAAAGTTCTGGTTCTGGTTATGATTTTGGTTTCTGTTCTGGTTACTAACTGTGACAACCATTTTTTCCATCATTTTCTCTATCCTTTCCATGTTTTTGGATAGACTTTCATACTTGGGATCGGATGTGGAAGCTGATGTGTCATCCCTATATGTCACATTTTTCTAAGATCTCATTATGGCCCTTTTTTCAATCAGGTTAGCCTCTACACTCACTGCTCCTTTTTGCATATCTTCCAATGTGTTGTAATCTCTCTCCCTAAGCTAGTAGGCCATGTCAGCATCAAATCCTTTGGGATATTTGACTAAAGCCATACCTTGGGGAGGTTTCATATGTGGAGGAAGAGCATTATAAACACTATTAAACCTTGTAGAATAGTCATGGACACTCTCTCCTACATTCCTTTTAAGATTCTTGTATTCTGCTAGGATTTGGAGAGGGTTGGTCTTGACTTCCCATTTGTTTATGAAGGATTGATATAAAGAGGGAAGATCATGGATACTATTATGAGGTAGGCCTTTAAACCATTTCTTCACATCACCTCCTAAACTCTGGGCAATGATTCTCATCTTTACTGTCACATCATCTATCTCCATATAGTCAAAGGAATCTTCCATCCTATCTACATGGTGTTGGGCTGTGGTAGACTCTTTTGCAGTGAAGTGAGGGATTTTTTATTGATAATCATTAGGTAAAGGCACTAGAGGTTGTGGTAACACCAGAGGTCCATACCAGGCTACCATGATGATGTTCTAAGGGGGTACAGGATTGGCTTGAACAGTAGGTATGTGGATGACAGGAATACTAGGACCAGCAACACTCTGTTGAGCTGATTTAGGGTGACAGAGCCCCAAGTTTTGAATGAAATGAATATCGGGGGGTGTAGATGGAGGGGTTTCTCTATCCATAATGTCTTGACCACTGTGAGATGGTGAAAGAGGAAGCTCAAGGTCTGACTAGTCTAGAGCACTGAATGACCTAGTTCTAGGTAAACTGCTTGGTAATTCTAGGTCAAAATGAGTGTCTGATAGAGCTATAAAGTCTTCTGGTGCAAAGTTAGCTCTATGGATGTGACTGGAAATAGTTGGCCTTCTAGCTGTAGGATATTTCCCAAGGATACTCTTAGGGTTTTCAACTATTTCAGGTGGGTTTGGGTCAGGATAAGCTCTTGTATGAATGGTTCTTGAAGCCAGTATGTTGTCTTTAAACAAAGAAGCTTAATCCTACTTGTTGCTTCTAATATGGCTGATGTTGTAATGAAGGTTGGTCTTCCAGTGGAGTCTTGTGAAAACCAAGATAATCAGCAGGCCTACTGATCACCAGTGGATTCTTTTAACCATTGAAGAGCTATGGAGTCGCCAGGTGGAAGGTTTTGAATGTTTCAAGGAGGTATACTATCCACCACAGTGATTAACCACCAAACTAAGGCTACCACCAAAATAAGGCTACTATGGTCTTCTTTGAGTCTTTGAAGTGTTTAAAGGTGTGTTTTACTCAAAGTTCCCCAGCGGAGTCACCATTATGTTGGAGTTCCCATGTTTTGGCAAGTTTGGCAGTACCAAAAGATGAGACAACATCAAAACCAATTTTAGACCTCAGGATCTAGCCCTCCTGGGTCCAGAGAGGGATCTCTCTATAAAGGCATAGGTATATGTATTTGAAGCTTGTTTTGAAGGTATTATGCTAGTTTTAAGGCACAAGGTTTGTTTGTTTTGTTTGTTTGTTTGGTTGTTGGGAAACGGGAATGAAGGGTTCAATATAAGAAAAAGGGTGAGAAAAGAGGATTTTAGGCAAAGGAGAGATAATTCAAAGAACACTCGAGAACATTAGGCAATGTAGTCGTGAAAGGGTTTACTTTCTATTCATTATTCAAGGCTTTCAATTGGGCTAGTCATCTAAAACAATGGATCTTTAAAGATGATAGTGTGGTATGAGGTGATGAGAAATGAAGGTGAATGACAAGGAAACCTCCAAGGTGACCAGTTAGGAATCAGATCTAGGGATAAGACATGCCATTAAACACCTATGATCCACCCCCTAAAAGGTTAACTCTTCAGACAAGGAAAACATTAAAGATTTAAACACAAAGGTGAAGGCCTGAGATCAGAGAAAGGCTTTGAACTTTCAATGCTTCGACATTCAACTTAAGGGAACTTAGAAAGGTTCAATTGATTGAAAAATACCCTAGTGAGACAGACTCAACATTATAAACTCCCAGTATCCCAATTATTTCAATTAAAACCCAACAAGAACATCTAAGAATAGATTCATAAATTCATACATCAGCTAGCGGTGAATAACGACGACTACATTGGTTAAATTATCTCGAATAAGTCTTTAGATAACACAATCAGTAGAAAACATCAAAGGTAAGGAGAGCAGAAGAATTAGGGTACCATGCAAGGGTATATCCTAAGCCAGATTTCTGATGCTTACCAGAGAAATGAAATGTAATGAATTACAGAAGGAAAACATAGACAAAGGTAGAAAACATCACCGCTGCTTTAAATCAGGATCCAAAGAAATGTACTTGTCATATTAAAGAGCAACACCAATCATGTACAACATTTTCCAACAGCTTGATATTCAGTCTGAAAACATCTTCCTCAGCCTATCTTATAGCTTTACACAGAGAACTATATCTCAAGAGTAACACCTTACAATTCACAGTTATCTGATCAATAATCAACAACAACCTTTACAATGTGTTTTCCTTGAGTTTTTATAGTTGAAAGAGACGCAGAGGAGGTAGATGAAACACTAAATGAACATTAAAATAGAAGTAGAAGAAGAGGGCTCGAGGCCTATTCTATCTTAATATCTATGCATTAATCTTCAATACTCTTTGGGTGAAAGAGTGGTCTTCGACAGGCTGAAATTAACTCCAGGTAAGTTCTTTGATGTACGCTAGGATGCAGTACTCTGTAGTCCTCTGGTGACAGGAAAAAAGGTAGATAAATGACTTTGAGGTCTGCCATACTACATAACAAATGCTCTGGTAGCATTAGGACTTCTGTCAGGGTGGAAATCTTCTCAGGAACACGATGTAGAATAAAAACAGTATGGGTACTTTGTCCTTTCTCGGGAGGGAAACTTCTGCTGATGTGAAACACTGATCAGATTCTTTTCTTTGCTTTAGGCCTCATTAGGCCTTCTTTGTAATTCACAAGGTATTCAATCTAGTACATTCGTCCTTTGAACAGTTGATTAAAGCTCAAAATATTCAATTAGAGGCTTTAAAACTCTTTAATCCTGTACTGATACACTTTGCCGGTTCATTGACTATCTTTGTCTGTGAAAATGGAGCTTTAATGGAGTGGGACGGTTTTACAATGTTAGACATTGTTCTTTAATGAAAAATTATGTTCCAACACCTTCCCAGGCATTTTCTCTGCAATCTCAGGCTTTGAAAATGGCTTCTTTTGCTCCCTATGTCACTATAACTATGACTATGAGCCATGGCAGTTTCCACCGCCTATAACCCTGCAAACACACAAAAAATGTTAATAAATCCATGCAGGAAGGGGGGTGAATGCTATGGAGGATCATGGAAATGGCAGTGCAGCAATGTTGTATGCTGTGAAAAATGGCTAAGAAATGCAATGAAACGGTGGAAATATGATTTGGTGAAGGTTTGGTGGAGGAATGATTATGGACTGTTCGATCAGATCTGGAGGTGGTAATCGACGGTTATGATGGGCTGATAGAATGAATTTAGAAAGGTTGGGCGAAAGGAATGAACTTTAATGTAAAACATTAAAGTTTTAATGTAATTGGAATAATATGAACCTTTGATGTAAAACATTAAAAGTTTAATGTTGGTCGAAGAAAATGTTTTTTAATGTAAATCATGAAGTTTGGACCTTTGAAAGGAATACAAAGGAAACACATGAGAATGCAATGAAATAGGCATGAATTGTGGGACCCGGTCATGGGCGGAGGGCGATTTCACACAGACCGTCAGATCTCAGGAGGAGATCAACGGCTGTGATGATCCAATGAGGTTCTATGGTCGCGCGATGACAAAAATGTGAATGGAGTGCAAGATGCAATGAGGGCCATTGATCAATATAGATCAACGGTCGAGATCTGTTGATGAAATTTCGAAGGCGGGAAGTGGGGAAGTTTTTTTTCTGAAGAAACAGTTGTTTTCACATGGAAAAAGGTGGGTGAGGCGGTTTTCACTTTTCGAATGTGATATAGGTCTCCAGCTAACACGTGGCATTCAGAAACCGCCCATATTGCATGATTTCAAACTGTTAAACTTCGGACGAGGAAACAACGCGATATGGATGTTGGTCGTTGGATCTGGGACTGTGAGATCCAACGGTGGGAGATGGAGCGTGATATGATAATGTGCGCGGTCAGTTAAGGTGGGGTCAAGGCGAAGGCGGTTTGATTTTGAACTGTCTGATCTATGCGATGGACGACTAAGATCTGCAGAGGAGAAACAAAGGAGGAGGAGTTGGTTAGTGGGCGGGGAGAATCCTGGCCGTTGGATCCTTGGGATCGTTGGTGGAGATTTCCAGATGAAGTGGAGGCAAATAGGCCATATGAATGCACGGGATGAATCATGGCCGTTGGATCAAAAGGAATGAACGGTCATGATCTAATCGGAAGCAGAGGAGGTAGGGGTCAAATCTCCGATGGGCTCATGAAGCGATTGGCTCTGGACCATTGGATCGGTGGCAGATCAACGATTGCGATTGGATTGGAGGGTGACCAATCGGGGAAGTGGGGCAGAGCAAGAAGAAATCTGGGCCGTAGGATCAAAATGGATGGACGGCTCAGATTCAATCAGGGATCGGCCAATTGGGGCATCGGAGGGTGGCACATTTTAAAATCTTCGATTGGCGATGAGCGTGGCGATGCAATGGCCATTAGATCTAACTGTGAATCAATGGTGGAGATGGCCATCGACGGGTTTAAAAAGGAGTGTGATGGGGCATGGAAAAATAAGCGTGGACCTTCAGATCTATATAGATCGATGGCTGGGATCGCTTCAAAGGCCGACAGAACAAATACACTATCACATCGGAACTTTCATTTTACAAAGAGAATAAGCGCTCTGACCAATCCTTCCGATGCGATAAGCACTTTATGCCTTAGTGCTTGGTCTTAGCGCTTAGTTGCATGGAGGGGAAGTGATTAAGGGGCTAAGCCTGTTATATGGAAAAAAATGGGTTTTTTAGCTTAAAAACAGAGTTTTTAAGGCTGAACAGAGGTTTTCAGTAGAGGGAAAAATGGATCTTTAGGCCAAACAAAGGGTATCTGTGAGGTTAAAAGGGGAGATGGAATGATTTGGTAGGCTTAGGAAGGAATTTTGAGGGTTAAAGGGGAAACTTTGAAAAAAGGGAAAAAGGGTTAAAATGGGGAAATTTGCAGGGATACAAAGTGGCAAATGGAGGCCTTTCTGAGCATAATTTTTTCACAGATAGTGAGGCTTTTTGGATGGAAACAACAGTAAAGATTTTTTCAAAGGAAAAGGACACAAAGAGGCTTCAAGGATGAGAGATTTTCATAGGAAATGTATCTCTTGAAGGCTTAGAAAAATACTTAGCCACCTGTTTGCTTGCCAAAAAATTCATAGGTGGCTAACACTAATAACATTATCAGTCATCTTTCTCTATTTTCTAAGTTAACCTCTCTTTAGACTGCGCATTCACTTGTACAGCTGCTTCGGCAGTTTAGCAGTTTTGGGGTTTTGGCAATTTTAAGTTGTCTTGAGCATGGGAGGCCTATTTAACTAAGCTAAAGGCAATTGTTTCTGAAAATATTTTGCATGCATGTCCTATATTGTCCATTCTAAGGGAAAAAATCGTTATTTTCCACTTTTTTAACTCAATATTCAGAAAATAACATTTTTGAGGCAAAAATAGTTGCTTTTCCCCACTTGGTGAACTATATAAATGCATAGTTTGTTGTTGTGATTGTTATTATGATGGATATGTGTTCAAGCACATTATATGAGTTGATTACTTATTGTTCTCCAACTTGGGAATACCTTAAGGTATTCTTATTGTTGTAGAAAATTCCAGTTTTTGGATATTACATAGTATATGCTGTTGTGTTATTGGTTTAAGTTGCGAACATACTTGTGTACTTATTTATGCTGTGATCTAGGTTTGTTCTACTTGCTTCATACAAGGATATCTAAAATAGCTGTGTATTGTTATATGAATTCTCGATCAGTTGATTTCTGTGAGTAATATTGTTGTTGCGTACGTGGATGCGAAGGGAATCTAGGCTTGGCGATACTAGATCGGGTCACAATCAGGGTAAACGCAGCTCTGTTTGACTTACCTACCCTCTTCTATGGTGCAAAAACTTGGTTCCAGCACCCACCCATACTACTTTGGGTGATACTTTGGCCTACGCAAGCAGGTCACTGTCGAAAGGGCTAGTAGTATAGGGGTTTGTTGGAAAACCTTAAACATCCGAACCTAGGTTAAGACCCCTCAAGCCAACAAATGGTTCCATTGCCGAGACCTGGAGCATTTTGAGAGAGGGATTGGGTATGGCAAGGCCGTACTAGAAGTCGGAGAGGAAGGAAATTGATGAATGGTTTGAACAACAAGTTCAGGAATTTTCCATAAAAGAAAACCGCAGTAAGAGGTTGACCACTGAAAAGTGGAAGAATAAGTAAATTGTCACAGAGATCTATGAGATATTCTTTGTAACAATTGCAATAGAGCTCCCAAGGAGTGGCTCACAAGACTGGTCGAGTTTCAAAAGTGTTGGAAGGACAAGCAGATCACAGATTGGACCCCCGTACTAATCCAGCATCTAGAAAATACTGATAACACCATCACTCGCACAGTGGACCATTGGGTAGACAGCATGTTAGGAGGATTTGTAACAGAATTTTCCATCGATCAATTTGTCTCCTACTCTGAAGCAAAGCGAAGATTCTTCATAGGGTTCCGAGGTAAGTTCCTGAAGACTTTGCCATTATTGATCAAGATATTATTATGCGAAAAGAGTATTTTGTGTAGCCATACCAAGTGAATGACCTCTGATCTGGACGGGAGCACAACACGGAGTGGCAAGCACTATAGGGCCAACCTAGAAGGATATCGATTGGTCTACAGTCTAGTAAGGGAAGCAGCTTCATAGATTCCTCCAGCGACACCACTTTTGATTCAGCCTAGAGGTAAGAATTCACCGACCCCTCTGCCACCGGGAAGACAACATGGATGCGCACATGAAATTTCCGACCTTTAAGGGTGTAGGGGATGAAGATATGGATCAGTTCTAGTTTATCATAGGATCGATATAAACTATGCAGAACGTGGCTAGTGATGCGGTGAAAATGGAACAATTGTCCCTTGCCTTCGAAGGAGGAGCTTTGGACTGGTACATGGGATACGTCGTCCAAAACACAAATGCAACCATTGAAGAAATTAAGAATGCCCTGAAACAACTATTCAAGAAACCTATGTCCTACTCCCAAATCGTGGTTAATCTAAAGGATTTCAAGCAAGGACCTTCTGAATCTGGGTGGGAGGCCGATTAGCGACTAAAGAAGGTGATCAGAGAAGGGGGATTCCAATATGATGACAGGCAGCACACGAAATGGTTTATTGCCATGTTGTTGCCTCACCTGCATGTACCTATGGGGCACCAAACTTTCAAATCGCAAGAGAAGGCCTTGGAAGGTGCCATGAAGTTAGAAGCTGCACCTCCGGACGAGACTCAGCTAGGCATCCAACAGATCCAGGGATAATTGGAAGTGATGCATGTAGAGATCTAGAACCTACGAAAGGAATGAGGGGCAGAAGCCAGCCCCGAAAGATGGTGCATACGATGCCGGGTGAATGGCCACACCAAGGATAACTGTCCTCTATTACCAGATTATGTGCAGGCCGAGGGACCGAGCCCATTATGCCCTAGGGAAGCTATGGGACCTAGTGGGCCAGCGCTCTGGTGTGATGATTGTCGCGCCGTAGGAATGCACGATACTAACCACTATCCCCGCCTTGTTGCATATGTTCTAGAGCTAAAACAGAAATGGTGTAGGTTTTGCAGATCGGTGGGACATGATGAACCGAACTTCCAGACATATGATTTGATGATTGATCAAGGAAACTTATACAGGGTACAATCAGACCCTGCATCACCAAGGACCCCTGTAGGTATAGGCGGCTCCCCATCAAGGGGCAGGGGAGGAGGATGTGGTGGAAGTGAAAGATGAGGACAAGGTCAGCTAATTTGCTATAACTGTGGAGAAGTAGGAAACTTTGCAAGAGACTACCCAAACCCCACTAGGCAATCCTGCCAATATTACAGACAGCTAGACCATGCAATTGAAGATTGCCCGATCTTGATAACAAAAATGCAGGAAAAGCAGTGCACACCTATGTAGAATGTGTAGAGAGTTAAGGCTAAGCTGCGAAGCAAGGATCTGAGTGTGAATGTGGTGACGCACAGCGGGATGTCCACCAGGGGAGCTGAGGAAGAGGCTACGATGGAACCTGTGATCCATCAATCTGCTATCAAACAAGAAGGCCTGGATCTAAAATGGGGAAAATAAACATTTATCATAGCTCGCAAAGACTTTGCTGAGACAGAAGAAACTACTACCCGGCCACCTGCGAACCTCCAGGAAGATGCAGAGGTTGAGCCCTTTTTGTAGGCATGTATGAAACTATTGCACAACTTAAAGGCTATGGATAACCTTCATGCATTAATAGATAGATGTGTAGCATGACAAAATCTAAACCCCGAATTCAAGGATGTGCACAAACTATATAATTATAAGAAACGCACCAAAAGAGAAATGTGGTTTTCTGCACAGATCGGTGACTACGAAATAAGCCAGGTTATTTTGGACCTAGGGTCGAATGTGAACGTGTTACCTAAGCAGACTTGGCAACGGATGGGAGAACCTATGTTGGAATGGTCCACTATTCAGTTGCACATGGAAAATCAACAGAAAATCATCCCGTTATGAAGGTTACCTAAAGTTATGGTGGACATCGCAGGAGTAAAGGCCCGTGCTGATTTTGAAGTAATAGAAATTGTAGAAGATGCGGACCCCTACCCTGCGCTATTGGGATTGGACTGGGCCATAGATATGGGCGGTATCATCTACCTAAAAAAAAGAAGCATGGTGTTTGAGGATAACGGCACAAGGGTGATAGTACCATTAGACCCTGCGGAAGGTGAACGATATACAGAGCCGGTACCCGATGAAGAAGAGGTTGATCACCTTTTCAAGTTGACTGCACGAGACAAATATTGGATTAACCCCATGGTGGAAGGAGTACTCTGCTGGGAAAAGGACAGTGAATGCTTCTCTCACTCTGACAAGGAGATGGAAAATTGGAAAAACCGGTTGCATGATGTCTTAGCGCTGCAGGGTCTTCGAGTCACAAGGGACTTCCGCTACATTTCCTTCGAGGTAAGACACCTACCATACTTTGATGGTTCTTGTAGCATTAAGGAATTTTTGCAAGCCTTTTAAGCAAAGGTTCCTAAGGGATGAAGGCTATGGGCACTTAAGCTAGCCTTGCGTGGAATACCTGTGCGCTGGTGGGAGATGCATGGGGAGGCGTTCCAAGCTTGGGAGGAATGTCAGAATATGATGATCCTACGATTTAAAGCCCTGACTGGCCTACAAGTCAAGACATTCCTTCGATCGGAAGAACCACGCGAATATCTTTCGGCATGGGAAAAATAGTGGTGCGACAAGACGAATAAGGAATGGGTTCACCTGTTGATTCATGACCTAGGACCAATCCCATTTGCATGGTTCTTAGATGCGGATCTCCATTGGCACACCTCCCACTAGGGGATGTTGAAAGAAGAATTCCTGGGAACATTTGGGTTAGTAGGCCGGACCGTGGTGCTTGATGTAGTCCTGTGAGACATTGACACTAGGGAATGGGGCGAATCGCACCTATTCCTCGCACCAGAATTACCCACATGGGAAACACAAATACCAAGCGAGGTTAACTACCGTAGCCTGGGCCCAACGAATAATAAGGATGATCCGCGGACTGCATTTAACTCAAAATTGAAAGGGGTGCACATGGCTACCGAGCCGCGCGGGGGTTGCAATGGGGCGCACCTTACATTAAATAGGAATGCAGATACAAGAGGCAAAGTTATCATAAATGCGGTGACTCTCGCAATAAGAAAACAATTGCGGTCACTCCTCGGCTATGCAGGGTATTACAAAAAGTTTGCTTGCAAATATGCGCTACTTATAACGCCTCTGAAAGATTCGTTCTCGCAAGGGATCCAGTGCGGTTGGGAGGACACATGTGGGAAACACATATCTTTGGTTGTAGCATATGTTAGGAACAAACCTGTGTTGGGGGGGGGGGGGGAGGCACAAGAGGCCCGGATGTTTAGTTCAAGCTCTGCAGGTACGTAGAGTACACACGGGGAGCGAAAAGTGACAGGGAGAATAGTAAAATCAGGTAAAATAGAGAAGTTACCTAGCATTTCCCTTATAAGAACCCAACTCCAAATCGATGCAGTAGTCCACTTGGACCTGGCTAAGTTTCCCACTGAGGCATTGCAAGGCCTCCACGCCTCCGTAATCCAGGAGACCCACCAGCGAGACTTGGAGGTACATCAACAACTTGATATGGCCAAGTGGGCCCTCAAATGGAAAGATGCAAAAAAATCCCTTACTATATCGCATCAGGTGGAGCTTGAACTAGCAATCCACCAGCTCTGCACAAAGGTCTTGGACAGAGTCCCGGTCATAGCTACACCTCAGGCCAAGGTAGAAAGTATGGTTGCAGCCATAAAAGCGTCTCGGACAGAAATACAGACTGTTAAGACACAACTGGAGAAGTAACTCTCTGACTTACAGGCTGCCTTGCAGCCTGTCACGCTGTCGGAGGTTCGAGCCCAGCGCACTACGTTGGTGGCCGAAGAAACGAACTCTATCTCAGAACAAATTGCTCAGGGCACCCTGTTGCTTGAAATAGCCATGCAACTCTGGACTGTGGTCCAGTTTGACTCAATCCTTTGAAAGGTCAGTCATGACTTACGACAGCAGGAAGAAGCTTTCACACAGGTCAAGGATACCTTGCCCACCTTGGTGTCTGTGCAACGGTTAGCATAGTTGCGGACCAGCAGCACTCTCTTGGACGTGATTGAGAAAATCTGTTGTCAGAAGCACATCCTTGAAGAGAGATTAAATCCATGGGCTGCCACAGCTCTCCAGCTCTCACAAGATGTCGATAGCGCAATCACGCAACTCAACTAGACATTGAAAAACGTCACTACGGCCACCAAAGGGCCAACATTCCAGAAGCTCGTGGATATTTTGTAGCGTGTTGCTACTCATAGCCAATAAGTACTACCCCCGCTGATTGCCACCATCAACACACTACGTACCCAAGTGGAGACCCCACCATCGCAGTGACTCGGGACGAGTCACAAGATTGTGTTGGGAGACTGTTGGAACAGGGTCTCCTACAAAGCTGCGAAACTGGTCCATTTTGTATATTTTTTATTATATTTAGTATAGTGCAGGGGTTTTGGGGTGGGTCAAAGCCCCTAAAGCATTGTAAATGGGTCAAGGGAAAACCAAGAGTCCGCAAACCACGGTTTGTAGACCATTGGATGCATAGGCTAGAATAGTATAAGTAGTTGAACATTTTTGAGTTGTAGGACAAGCTAAGAATGATAAGAGATAGCTACTAAGTGCAAATCAATAGATCTTGTCAGGGTTTTCGGGTAAGGAATCCTACTGATGTGTGTGCAAAGGGCCTTTGTCCTGCTTGGTGTGGACCCTTCTGATGTGTGCACAAATTGGGTTTTTGGGGTTTTGTATGAAGATCTGAAAGATTAATGAATGCAGAAGTATTGTTGCTTATCTGAATCCACTGGAATTGTTGTGATATGAATCTGTGACATCTTGATTACTTAGTATATGCTACCGTGTTATTGGTTTAAATTGTGAACATACTTGTGTACTTATTTATGCTGTGATCTGGGTTTGTTCTACTTGCTTCATACAAGGATATCTTAAATAGCTGTGTATTTTTATATGAATTCTTGATCTATTGATTTCTGTGAGTAATATTGTTATTGCGCACGTAGATGCGAAGGGAATCTAGGCTTGGCAATATCGAATCAGGTCACGATCACGGTAAACACAGCTCTGCTTGACTTACTTACCCTCCCCTAAGGTGCGGAAAGCTAGTTCCAGCACCCACCCATACTACTTCGGGTGAGAATTTGGCCTGCACAAGCAGGTCACTACCGAAAGGGCTAGTAGTATAGGGGTTTGTTGGCAAACCTTGAACATCTAAACCTGGGTCAGGACCCCTCGAGCCAATAGAACTGCTAGCTGGGGTGCATGAACAAACAGAACACTTCCAGTTACTTATGAAGAAGAGGCAAAGAAGGATAGCTAATTAATGACTGTGATGGCACCTTTATATGGAAAGGAAATCATTCTAAAATATGTAGAAAAAATTGCAGTAATAGCATATACTCATGGCCTTCCAAGTAGAATACTGTAGTCAAGGGGTTTGTCAACAACCTCGACATCAATATTCATTGTTTTTCCCCCTAGTTCAACATAAAGGTTATTAATAATACCACAAGGCTTATATGTACGTCCATCAAAAGCTTTCAACATCGTTGATGATTTAGATAAGCGTGACGAGCCAAGTGACTTCCAATAGTTTAAAGACATAATGCATGTAGATGCTCCCTCATCAATAATAGTATGATGAACAAGGTGATTGAGAACATTTACTTGTCTGGAGAATGCCAATTCTGCTAGTAGTTGCGGCACATAGCTTGTATGATTAAAGATGACAAGATTAGAATCAGTTGGATCAATGCCACCAATAGCCGACAATATATCATGTTTCTGGGAGGGAAAATTTTGTAATACCTCAAGAGCTGACATAGATGAAGGGGATTGAGCCAAATATTCAACTATATTATAGTTCTAAGTAGCTCTTGCTCGAGGATTATATGTCGATTTATGAATGACTCCCTTTGGTGGCTTAATCGTCAATTCAGGAATAGAAGTAGGCGGTATCGATTCTGTAGACAGATTCATTGTCGAGGTAGTAGGTTGATTAGTGGCCTGACTACCATAATATTTATTACGCGTTGACACCAAAATATATGTTGAAGGTTTTGTGACAGATAACATAAGTACTTGGAAACTAGAAGTTGGATCCGTAGCAACCAAATTTGTGTCCGGATTCGGAAACGGATATGTCAACACAGCTGACGCATGTGAAGTCTTAATGATTTTTGAGACTTCAACGTGGTGAGGAAAATCCCGAACAAAGTGTTCCTTATTATAGATTATGTATGGATAACAAGGTTTCCTATTTCTAGATGATTGATTAGATGATCTTTCCTGCGGGTTAGAAGTTTGTTTTTTCTTATAATTTCGGAAGAAGGTGCGGGATCAGATGAAATAATATGATGTGTGCTTGCAGTACCAGTCGAACTATCTCTAGCATGAGAGTCCTTTAATTGAGGAGGAATAGTAAAATTAGATCACAGCACGTTAGGAATTTTTTCATAGAGTGTGCCAGATTGAGTATAGATCAAGTCTAAATATTGGGCATGAGCGATGACCTGCTCTTCAGTGACAACACCACCCTTAGCCACATCCTCAGTTATAGATGGTAACAAGGACTTAATGAACCACTCAGCAAGAAGTTGATCATGAACAAATGTCTTAACCATTCGACGACGATGATGCCACTCATGAATATGATCAGAAATATGAGTGGCATTATTCTGTTTGAAATTGGTCAAGGGTTCCATTCCAATTTCATATCGTATGGGTAACTGAAGTTGAGTAAAAAAGACAGTATTTAGGGCAGTGAAATTATCAAAATAAGCTTTAGGTAACTCAATATACCATTTTGCAGCCATATGAGTGAGCATACGCTGGAAAAGACGTATTCGAATAGAATCATCATTCAGGGAGTTTGATGAACACCAAAAATGATAAGTCATAACATGAGTTGACGGGTCTTCCCAGGGTTTCCATTGAACTTAGGAATATCTGAGGGTAATTTGTGAGGTATCACTGACCACCAAGGAGCATATTTGATTGGATCATTGGTAAGCTGAATTAAATCTGGTAACTCTAAAGTTGCAACAAAGGGAAACTATCTATTAAGGTCAGGTCGAGCATAGCCAGGGTATGATGGAATTTCTTGGGAAACAGGCCTTTGAGCACCAGCATAAGGAATCTGCTGCTGGTAACTCAGATAGGGGTTGTTTTGATAGGAAAATTCTTGAGGATTCTGTTGACCAGAACCTGGATATGATACTTATTGAAATGAAGGTTGAGGAATTTACGCTTGAGGCCGCCAAGGGGTCTGTCCACCAATGTTATAACCCAAATTAGGATAACTTGGATTTGGTTGAGGATAATTATAACCTATTTGTGGTTGTGACATCCCATAATATGGTAAACCAGCTTGTGAATAAATAATTCCATATACAGGTTGTTGTTGTAAATTAGCCGAAGGATTCAGGGTTTATGGGCCCAATACTTGAGGGTATTGAGTTGAAGCACCTGCCTGAAACATTTGTTGTACAACATTTTGATTCTGTATCAAGGATAAAGATGTATTAACAAGTGGAAATGATGTGGGTGTAACAGGTTGAACTAGTTGATATGAGTGTACAATTTTTTGTGGTTGGATATGCAGAGTGGGCTGCCATTGACAAACATTCATTTCAACATTAGGTTGACAAAAAAATGACGAAGTACTATCAAAGTGGGTGACCAAAGGTTTTCCCCCAGCATGAGGAGGATAATAAGATGGAAAATATTTCTCTCCAAATGCAGGGAGTCTAGTTGAGATGGTACTGGATGGAATAGACCCAAAAGGACCAGCTTGATATTTCCCTAATGATGTGTATAAATAATCAAGTCATTCAGTACTCACTATAGGTTTACCAGTTAGAATAAGTCTAGACAATGAAAATGGTGAAGTCCATGGGTTTGAAGATGCATTACAGAAAATTCCAGATAAATATTTGTAACTTGATGGGACCAAATGGCCACCATGAAAATATGACTCTGGTGAAGTTGTAAACATAGATGGTGTAGCGAGAGCAGGTGCTGATGCCATTGGAACAAATGGTCCAACCGAAGATGTAGGTTCAGGCATGGTTACTTGACCAAATGTATATCCTTTTGAATTGATGGGATTTTGAATAAGAACAGGATCAACAAAAGCAGAGGATGGTGATTGAGGAAAAGACTCGTACAGGTAAAGATCCTCCCCAAAATGGGTTGCAGTTAAAGGTGTCTCGTCTTGTGGGATTTCTTTAATCAAAATTAAACTAGGTGGAAGGATTTCGCAGTCAGGCCCAAAGTATATTTCATGAGGTTGACTATGCGATATGGGAGATTCAATGGCTACAATAGAATGTGGGATGACCAATTCAGGAACAACTTCTGGTAGTTCAATTTCGGGATGCAAATGTTCAAGAAAAAAAGGAGACAGGATCTAGATCAACTTCTGGTTGAACAACGTCGAGTTCAGGAGGTATGGTCTCACTGATTGGATGGATCGTGACCATGGGTAGCTGTGAGGACTCCGTCTCGACAATAGTAGACGAACCGAGATGTGTAGAAACAACTTATGCCAACTCTGGTATATGAGAATTTGATGCTTCACAAGAGGTACTGATAGTTTTGGTTTCTATAAAGTGATGTTGCCTTCGCCGACCAGGAGTAACTTCTGATGGTAAAGGTGGTTTCATTGCTAATTTACATGAATGACAGGGAAAAGGATTTTGTTCTTCCACGATGACTGATTTATTTTAACCAAAAACAAATAAACAAAATAAAATAGGTAATGTTAGGCAAAATGCTTACCAAGAAACTGTGAACTACAGAATACCTCCCGACGAACCAAGAAGTAAGAGTAGGCAATCTCCCCGAATGTTGTGTTCGGTGTATCATAATTTAAAAGGCAACTGAATTGGTTCACTATGGATGGATAAAAACTTAAATTTTTCCTCCCAAATATACTCAAATTTACATGGAGGCCCAAGTCCGCATTAGTGTTGTCTAATGTGAAACCGCACAGTGAGAGCACTCGTTTATACTTTTCGTACTGTAACACTGCCCGATATACCCGAAAGTACGTGGACGAGCTATGATATACTTACGTACGTGGAGTGAGGTATCACACTTGGAATGTATCACAAAAAATTAATGACAACTACTATGTTTTACGACATTGGAACATGTCTCTAGCCTAGACCTTCTAAATTTTATCGTTATGGTTCCAATGCTTTGTGTAATATCCCTAAATTGGAATTTCACAACAAGCCTACTGAAATAACGCACACCTAAGAATTCAATGCACTGAAATGATTTTGCAACTCTGGGATCCCTTATATCAACTCATCTAATATCTAAATCCAAAAGGAGAGCAAAAACAAATCAAACTAGGTGGGTTAAACAGATCTCCCACAACCTAGTCTAGCTGAAAATCACCCAAAAAGAAGGGTTGCAGCTATGTGCAAAGACTGCTATATAAAATCACGCAGATCCACTGAAGCAAAGAAATAAGCTGATATGGAGGTTCAAATATCATATTTATAATGGAAAATCATATTTACATTACAGCCCATACATTGTACAATAGAAAGAATGAGACTATTCAGGAAAAATCCTCAGAAATGAGGTGCTATAGCCATAGAAAAAGTATGTATAAACTCAACAACGTTATTTTATTGGGGCAGAAGCAGCAGTATAATATAGCTCAGATATAGAGTGGATCTATACATAAAAAGATACATCTAATACAGATTTGTGTACAAGAAGAGCTCATCTATACATTCCCCTTGGGGTTTTGTGCAAATCATGAAGCACAAAGAGTAGATATGAGATCTAGAGTTGCAGATCTGCAGAAATATTTAGAAATTACTAAATCATATAACCAAATAATATATCAGATCTGAAACATACATGGATTGGATGGCCAATCCATGGATCACCACAGTGAGAGGAAGAATCCTAACACTGGAGATCTCTCCTCCAAAATGTAGACAAAACACCCTGAAATTTCTCCTTTGCAAATAATGCAGTCTAAGGAGACAAACTGTGTTATAGGCTCTGAGAATGATTTGGTATAATGCCAAGGTCTAGATCTGAAGCTCAATCAGCTAATGCACTCTTCCAGGAGGTTAAAATACACACTCACTGAGAAGAGGAACTAATATCATCTAGATCTGAGCAGATCTGGTATTGCCACTTGCTGCAACTCACAAGGACAACCCAACCCTTAACAAGATCAGCGCTGTAAGTGTAAGGTGGATCTTGTTCCAAGCCTAATAGTGGACAAGATAAACAAATCTCCTCCAAGATTTGCTCAAGGAATGAGATGGGATTCCTAAACAGGAAAACCCCCAATGAGGGATGTCTCAACAGACAATACCTTCAGAAAATAATATCTTCAACAACCCCTTCATGCTGCTCTCCTCTTACTTTTATAAGATTGGAGTCTTGTCAAAACCCTAAACCACTTCATTAGTTTAGCCCCTTTCACATGTAGAACCTCCATCTAGAATTGTGTTGTGCCTCAAGGAGGTTCAATGCATCTAGACTGAATTGTGAATATGGTCAAAGTTGACTTGGTCAAGGGATAAACCTCTTTCACACTCAAGTGTGTTTTATAAAATGGCCCAAATTTAGCCATGTTCACATTGGGCATTGATTTATTTTGTTATTTTCAGGAGTTTTACATGTCCACCTTTACATTTTATTCATCAACATGAAATGCAAAACAAAACAAGGAAAAATAGAATATTCCCATTAGCTTGGGCTAATTGGGAATATTACAGTCCTCACCTCCAACATGTTGCTTGTCCTCAAGCAACTGATAAGGTGAGTGCTGCAAAATCTCCCCTCCTTCTCTTGTGGCCTTCTCATCCAATAGTCTCCACCATTGCTCCAGAATTTCTGCAGGAATTTCATCTCTCAATGGTCCCTCCCAAGTGTCCAAGTTGGCCTTTGGTGAATAAACCCAATGGCCTCCCTCATGAAAGAATGGAAGGTCTATGTGGAAACCTTCTTGCTGATCCATGGCCTCCTCAAGGTAGGAGTGATGACAATCATGGGGAATTCCATCATCCATGAAAGACTTCCATCTCCATGTTATCATCCAAATGAAGTGGATCACCTCCCAGCTTGGAAATCCATAGAAAAACTCCTCCCCAATACATAGGAGAGGCATGTCCCCAACAAACATATGGCTCACCTCACAAAGAGAAAAGTGGTCTACCATAGTGGCCATATAATATCTCATGCTCCCATTGAAGCATGTAGTGCAAAAATAGGGGGAGACTCCTCCCCCCAATGACACATCCCACCAATGTGCGACTCCACCAACCACGTTCCCAAGAGTAATAACATTCCCAACATATGGAATCATGATTAGAATCATGCTAGCTACCATGTATTGTAAAGGAGAAGGAAGATGTTTCCTCATGTGCAACCAGCACAGTTTTACCCTTAACTGCCATAGAATAGGAGATGACAAGTGCCTCCCCCAACACTTGCTTGTTGCCCCATCCTTCTTGAATCCTTGGAGAAGGTGCATCATAGTTGGTGTAAAATAATCGCACCATGAAGGATATAATAACTTCCCAAGATCCTCCAAGGGATGACCTGCATCAACATAGTTCATGGCCTTGAGTGGCCCATGAAACCCATCATGAATAGTGCCCCCTCTTGGAGCAATGTTCTGCAAATGAGTGTTAGAAAAATATAATCATATAGGAGATACATCATAATATTCAGAAATACAAGTCCCTCCATATACTTGTTTTATATTAGTGAGGTGACTCATGGATGAGTCCCCTCTCACACTCAATGAGTAAGGAGGTGTGAATGATGGCTCTTCCAAAGAGATGTGTCCCTCCTTATCTAACAAATAATACATGCACTTATTCATATGAGAGTGCACCTCTCCCTTG